>JAMPIV010010339.1:0-41459 GCA_024509875.1 Oreohelix idahoensis | reverse complement strand
CTGATGTTTCCCCCTCTATTCTTACGGCTGCCTGTTGTTCTTGGTACAGCAGTGAGATGAGTTGTATAAGGTGGTTTGGAAATCCCATATTTTTCATAATAGCCCATAACTGCTGATGTTGTACACAATCGAAAGCTTTGGTGTAATCAATGAAACAAGTATGTAGGTCAACGTTGAATTCTCTACACTTTTCTATGATGATCCTCATGTTCGTTTATTTCTGTTTCTAGCTTTTGTTGCGTCCTTTTCATTATGATTTGTAATAGTATTTTGCTGGCATGTCATCATCTGATAGGTTAATTCATTACAATCTTGTCATCATTTGATATATTAATTTATTACAATCTGGTTATCATTTTGTAGATTAATTCATTACAATCTTGTCATCATTTTATGGGTTAATTCATTACAATCTTGTCATCATTTGATATATTAATTCATTACAATCTTGTCATCATTTTGTAGATTAATTCATTACAATCTTGTCATCATTTTATAGGTTAATTCATTACAATCTTGTCATCATTTTATAGGTTAATTCATTACAATCTTGTCATCATTTGATATATTAATTCATTACAATCTTGTCATCATTTTGTAGATTAATTCATTACAATCTTGTCATCATTTTATAGGTTAATTCATTACAATCTTGTCATCATTTTATAGGTTAATTCATTACAATCTTGTCATCATTTATTTACCGACAGATTATTTCTTCTTATTCATTTCTATACTTGCACAAACAAATAACAGAGATTGTATCATCAATATTAATCTTATCCTGGAAGCACCCATCACTGTTTACTTTTCGCCAGTTTTTTACCCTGATCTCTCAATTTCGTCTTTTTTCCACCTCTCTTTCTCCTCTCACTCATTTTCTCTTCACTTCATTCTCACCTCTCTCTTTTTTATAGACAGTCCCAATTATTTACACTTTTATGTCAAGGTCACTATCGATCGGTTACGCCTATATCAACAGGACATAGAGAGATACAAAGAGTGAGAGAGAGAGAGAGAGAGAGAGTAACTTTATTAATAAATTGCTCTCACAGATAATTAATTAACCTCATAGAGCTCTGCAAGTCCACGTAACCAGGTTCCTGTAACCAAGTCCCGTAACCACAACACAAAAGCTATCAATGATCAAATAGGTTTAACCTCTGTGATGTCTTCATGTTTTCTCTCATCTTCACAACCAGCTTGTCACAACCTGGATAAAATGTTCTATTCAGTATTAACTCATTCATTAATTTTCAATGCCCCCTGAGGAGCGCGACCTTCAACAAACTCATGCCAAGCCTTACAGTCCAATTACATCCATTCAACATCTTTCCATCAAGGTTGTGGTTTCAGTCAAAAAAACTTATAACTTCGACTCCTGAAATTGTAGAAGGCCGACTTCGACTCCTGAAATTTTAGACGGCCGACTTCGACTCCTGAAATTTTAGACGGCCGACTTCGACTCCTGAAATTTTAGACGGCCGACTCCGACTCTGATTAAAGTTTGTTAATAGACATATGGCATACAATTCGGAATCCGGACATTTTTTACCGACTCCAACTCCACTAAAAAACGACCGACTCCACGACCCTGCTTTCCGTGTCTTCTTATCCCTTCTATGTCTGTCTGCTGTTTACTTCTCCGTGTGTTTGGTGGTCTCTCTCTACCTTTCTCAGCCTGACGATTCCAGATCAATGACTGCCTTGTATTGCTATCAACAGGTTTCCCCAGTGTGCTGCCTACCCAACATTAGGATCGTCTTCTCATCACTGTGTCCACATGCACGTTCTCGCCATCAATTCCACATTGGTGATTTCGCCATTCTCCATTATTTTGTTCTCTCTCTTTCTATGGTCTCCCCCATAGCTGCTCCCCCTCTCCCCCAACCCCGGGAAGCCAGCACCAAACCGTTCATGTTTTCTTGCAGCAGTGGTTTCTGTGGGCATTTGTTTTTCAAGATGATGTTGCCAGTCCACATACCCAACCTTACCATTAATCGCCTGCTACGACATGCCTGAGGGAGCAGTGGCTCATATTTCTTCTTGTCTCCTCATTGGCCCTCGGGGAACAACAAGAGGCTTTTGTCAACCAACAATATTATGTAGTCCCTGTTATCACTGCACTGTTTCAGTACTGTCTCTGTAGGTTTTTGGCATGTATGCTTTAGCAGAAGGTAGGCTGGTAAGTTACATAGGTGGAAATGTTAGGCGGGCGAACGGGTACGTAGACAAGTTTTACATAGATGACTGGCAGATATGTTTTTAGGACGATAAGTAGGTACTTAGGTAGGCACACAGATAGGAAGGTAGGTTTTCTGGCAGGTGAATAGTTGGTAGTTTTTTCTAAGAAGCAGGCTGTTAGGTAGTATTATAGCTACGTAGATATTTTAGCAGGCATATATGAAAGTGGGTATATTAGTGTGATATGTGGGTAAGTGGGGTACATTGATTCCACTGGGCAAGCTCGGTTCAGCGTGAATGCACAAGCCCCAAAGGTCGTTCAAGGACGATATTCCAGATATCTATACGTATCTGGGGAATACCTACAGATCTCTGGAATATCTGAAGAAAAAAAAACACGGACACTATAATCGATCAATCAGTTCCCATGACTCCTGGGCACATAGGCCAGTAATCACAGGTTCATCTCGTCCATCTAACTTTCTCAATCTGCCTGTATATTTTATCTTTCACTCTTCATTTTTGTCGTACTGTTTCTTCAACGTTTCTTCCCTTCACCCTCTCCAAAGATGCTAAAGATGAGAAAAGTTCAAACAGTTATATCTATTGGTCATTATTTTCCGTTTAGCTTCCAGAACAGTTGGCACCTATGATGGAAGTGTATATTAGGTGACTTGACTGTATTCTGTGGCTGAGATGACGTCAAATGTCGTGACGTCTCTGGATCAATCAGAAAATTCCGCTGGTTCAAGCTGCTTCCGAATTTCTGTTAAAACTCTTCCGTGTCTACTATTTAAGTGTATATGTGTAGTAGAAATTCAGGATAATCGAAAACTTGCTCAAAAGTCTTTCTTATGCGGTTGCGAACATCATACTTAGAGTTTTAAAAAAAAAAATTGTTTTTATTTTAAACACACGCTTTTAATGCACTAATAAACCACAAATAATTTTTCAAGGAGTTTATAGCTTGCAGTCAAAAAAAAATGTAACATCAGATTGACAAAAAGCGTGGGACGCTTAAGCGCTTATCAAATATTTTATCCATAAGTGTCTAATGAAGTATAAAGCAGAAGTTAATTCGCTTATCATATATTTTATCCATAAGTGTCTAATGAAGTATAAAGCAGAAGTTAATTTCATGCAGAATCAGCGCCCGATGGACGTCTTGAATTTTAAATAATGCGTCACTTTGAAAAAGATAGTAAAAAGATCCCAAAAAAAAGATTCACGTAAGAAAACAAGAACACCAGTGAGACGCGGTGAAGTGTGGTTTATTTTTAAACTAAAATATAAAAAAACCTAATGCGTCTTATCAGAACAATCCACACACACACAAAAAAACTACCTACGTTGCGGCCATGGGATCATCAAACAAGTCACCGAAGTTGTAGATGTTAATTACTAATTCTTTATCGCCTCAAGCAATGAATAATTGTTTTACTTGGTGTAGAATTGTTTATCTGTTTTTTTTTAAATGAATATTCTGGCCTAATCTGATA
Source organism: Oreohelix idahoensis (assembly GCA_024509875.1). Classification (NCBI taxonomy): domain Eukaryota; kingdom Metazoa; phylum Mollusca; class Gastropoda; order Stylommatophora; family Oreohelicidae; genus Oreohelix; species Oreohelix idahoensis. The sequence continues at coordinate 37,776 of JAMPIV010010339.1, read as the reverse complement.
TTATTGGAAGTATTACCCCAGATATTATTATTCAATAATAATATCTGTTACGTTATACTTTTAAGATTTATAATTATTCTTTAAATGTTATCTAACTAGTTATTATGTTCTACATTTGTTACAAGTTGTGGACAATTATAACTTGTATTGTCAGAGTAATTAATCCCTAAATTATCATTACAATGAAAATAATTTAAATTACGAGCCCCATTTAAGGCCCTGCCCCCGTGTAGTTCCCGGGGGCTCTCTGACGAGACGAAGAAAGAGTAGAACTATTTTATCCTCAGGCATGTCGTAAAATGTGACTAATATGAGGTTGTGCACATTTCTGGCATCTTCATGAAGCAAAATAAACTTCTACAGAGACCACCACTAAAGATCGTGTGAATGCCTGGTGCAGGCTTCCTGTAAGAAGACTAGCTGCAATTGTGGCTCTATGCTCCGTAAGGAACGCTGATGATGATGGTGGTCACTAAGACTTTATCATAGCACGGTGAAAGGGTGCATGAAGCAACAAGAAAAGGCTGAAGACCACTGACCTAACACTTTCTATCCACTTTGTCTATTTCTTCGTAATGTTTGCAGGCTCTTTAAAAAATCGTTAACTCACTCTGTTGTTCAAAGGATGTTAGTCATACAATGGAACTACAGACTGATTGAAAAGTCGTTTCCTATTTTTAAATTGTTATCTCTTCACTCCTTTCAATCTAATTTAAATGACGCGATGTAAAAATAAAGAGAATTAACTGGTATTTGATTTAATAACATTTTATATCACATTAACATTAGAGCACAGGGTAAGATCCGGTCTGTTTAACACGTGATTTCACAGCGGGCGTACATTTTTGCTGTCTCTTGTGACGTCAGTTTATTGTGTCAGTGGAATGTGTCACATGCCACCGCTCAAAGCATTCATGGATGACACAACAATTCTGACATCAGATGAACATCAGGCCCGGAGGATGTTAGCACGCCTGGATGAACTAGTCAGCTGGTGCAGAATGAGCTTCAAACCCAAGAAGTCGAGAAGCCTATCAGTCAGGAAAGGGAAGATAGCAGAGGACATATTCATGGTTTCCAACCAAAGAATCCCTACTGTCATTTAGGAACCTGTTAAAAGTCTTGGCAGGGTGTAGGATGCCTCATTAAAAGACTCGAAGGCAGTGCAACAGACAATAGAAATGACAGACAGAGGGCTACAGATCATAGACCAAAGCAGACTCCTGGGAAAGTTCAAACTGTAGTGCCTGCAGTTCATGTTGATACCGAAGTTGCTGTGGCCACTGCTTATACATGAAATAAGCACAAGTACAGTGGAAGCTATAGAGCAGAAGGTCAACAAGTTCATGAGAAAGTGGCTAGGGGTACCACCAGGTCTGTCAGATGTAGCACTGTACTGCATAAAGTCAAAACTTCTGCTTCCTTTCAAGTCAGTTGTTGAAGAGTACAAAGTTGGAAAGGCAAGGCTTGCAATGATGCTACGCGAGTCTGCTGATGACGTGGTTAAGTCCATTCAGCCCACATTGAAAACGGGAAGGAAGTGGAGAGTGGAAGAAGCTGTTGATGCTGCCCAAGAGTCACTCAAACTGAGGGAGGTAATCGGATACACACAAACGAATAGACGGGGATTTGGTCATGGAGACATCCGATGGTGGTCCAAGGCATCAAGCAGGGAGCGCAGAGACATGGTAGTTCAGGAGATACGAGGAACTGAGAATGATAAGAGGTTGCAAAAAGCAGCGCAGCAGGTCCAACAAGGCCAATGGACTACATGGGAAGGAGCCTGCAGAGGTGCTTGACATGGAATGATATGTGGCAGATGGCACCTCTTAGGCTCAGCTTCGTTGTTAGATCAATGTATGACCTGCTGCCGTCGGCCAGCAACCTTGTGAAATGGGGAAAGTCGGATGATGAGCAGTGCCCCCTGTGCCAGGGGAGGCAGACACTCGAACTCGTGCTCTCAGCGTGTAAGGTGTCATTAGGGCAAGGGCGATACACTTGGCGCCATAACAAAGTGCTAACTGAGCTTGCTGCGACAATAGATCTAGCAAGGATGAAGGCGAATAGCAAACCCAGGCCGAGCACCGCAAATACATACTTTCTGAGGACAGGAAAGTCAGCACACCCCAAATCGAGTAATCCTGGTTTTAGTTTACCATCTCTTCTTGACTGTGCAAACGACTGGGAGATGGCGGTAGACCTACCTGGATGAGGGGCATATCCAGAGAGTATCAGAAAATCGCGGAGACGGCCGGATATAGTGCTTCATTCTTCGGCAACGCTTCAGGTCATACTGATTGAACTGATCGTGCCATTTGAATCCAGATTAGACGAGCAACATTCGTTCAAAGCGGCCAAGTATAGTGATCTGGCCGCGGATCTGAGACACGATGGGTTCACTGCAAGGGTCATGGCTGTTGAAGTGGGCGCAAGAGGGCTTGTGGCTGCATCAGTGTATGATCTATTGAAACTGTTGGGGCTGAGGGGACAGTCGAGAACAAGGGCACTGAAAAGGCTTAGTCTTCTTCTTCTTCTTTGATCCATAACCGCCAACCGTCAAAGCAGTCAGCGGCCATCACGCCTGGTGGCGTCTTGTAGGGCAGCAACAAATTGATTCCACTTTGCTCGGTCGGCGGCCATCCTTCGTACAGTGCCCCAACTGTGGTTCATTCTTTGCATCTCAGCTTCCACAGTTCTCCGCCAAGTTGTTTTTGGTCGGCCTCTCTTTCGCTTTCCCTCGGGGGTCCATAGCATAGCTGTTCTTGCGATGGTATCAGGATCCCTTCTGAGGACATGGCCAACCCAACTCCAGCGTCTGCCAGCTATGATGGTGTGCATGTCCTCCTGGTTACTCCGAATAAGTAGTTCTTGGTTGCTGTGGAACAACCGCAATGGGCAATGAAAATCGTGACAATAAACGCTGCGGTACAGAAAACACCAGGAATTTTTCAAAGTCCACAATACTCTGAGTTTTTTGGTGTACTAGTGAACGGGCTGTGACTGAGGGGCACCAGGCGGTGTATATTATAGGGGTGTCCAGTGTCAGAATTTCAGTGGCGAACGCGCAGTGGCTAAACTCGTCGGCTTCGCGATGGTGTCTCAGTGTGGGCGACGGAACGAACGGAATAATTTGTCTTCTCTTTGTTACTTTCACAATTGCCTCCACGGCTGGCGGAGTTGTGGATTAAAGTTGCTACCATAAGTGAAATGGGTTCATTTTCGATACAAGACAACAGGAGGCTGAGACGCTTGGGAGTCATGACCCAAGTGGGCCCGCCCCCCTTAGAGTGTAAAGGAGTATATCGGGCCGAAACACTTGTCGGGCGGGGGACTACTTCTGATGATCAGATTACTTCCTGTTGTTTTTATCGCTCTGTAAAGAGTTTCCTATCATTGTATTTTATTTTATTTTGTTTCTGGAAATAAAAAAAATAAAAAAAACTTATGTCAAATAGCAGCCTCTGTTCTTTGTTTCGTCATTTGTTTCATGTACACCCAACAGATACAAGTCAGGATATACAAATTTAAAAATAACAGGTGACTTCTTGTACAAAGAGACAACATTGACTGCCCACGGCTATTTAATGAAGGGCGTATCCTGCTACAGTTGTTCAGCCAAAGTGGCGCTATTAATTGGTTGAATGCTTGTTGTAACTGAAGTGATAAATCTGACAATGTAGCAGAGAGCAATCAAGATCAGTATGGTACAATTCTGCTTTGGTTAGATTTATTATTTACTCGTCAGATTTTTTACGTGAATACCGAATAAATAAAACGAAACCGATTTCTATGTACTTAAAACACATTGCTCTATGCTCTTCATTCACTCTCTACATATTGTGTGTAGTTATGTAAGAAAATTTAATTTTTTACTGTGTGCATTATACTCAAAGTACTTTCATGCCAATGCTGATATATATATATATATATATATATATATATATATATATATATATATATATATATATATATATATATATATATATATATATATATATATATATATATATATATATATATATATATATATATATATATATATAAGTGGTTTACTGTGTGCAGTATTCTAGAGGTAATTTCGTCGTATCCTCATATACAATAATACCTCGCATAGTGCTTCTGCGAATTGCGCTGTTTCCCTATAACACTATTTCGTCTTACAGCATTTTTTTCCAAAAAGAAAAGTCAATAAAAGCGGTAAACAATTATCACGTCAGTACTTTGTTCTGCGAGCAAGGTATTCATCATCTCAGCCCGTAACCCGTCATGGGTAGTAGGGGTGCCATGGTGGAAGCATGAGCAGACAGGGTCCTCCACTGCTCTCTATCCTCAGCAATGCGTACAAGTGTGGAAAAACCGTGTCCTGCCCATTCTTTGATGTTATCAGCCCAGGATTTTCTCTGCCTTCCTCTTCTCCGTTTACCTTCGACTGTTCCCTGAAGGATCGTTTTCGAAAGGGAGTCATGACGAGTTACATGCCCAAACCAGGCAAGCTTTCGACGTTTCACTGTTGACAAAAGTGGTTCTTGGTGGCCTGCATAGGTGTTTATCTTCTCTCTAACATAGACATTTGTTTTGTGCTCTTTATAGCAAATGCGCAAAATTCTTCTATAACATTTATGCTCGAAAGCCTGAATCCTTCGCTCCGTATCTGCAGTGAGTGTCCAGCTCTCACACCCATACAAGAGAATAGATAATACAAGTGATTTGTATAATTTGATCTTCACAGGAAAACTGATGTTACTTTTCCAGATCACATTCAACCTTGTCATGGCAGCTGAGGCCATCTCAAGTCTTGTCTGGATTTCTTTAATTGATCTTCCATCACTGCATATAGTGGACCCGAGATATTTAAAGGTGTTAACTTCTTCTAACGTTTGCCCATTTAACGTAATGTTGGTCGGAACATGTTTCTTATGGCTATTCACCAATATCTTGCTTTTTTCTATATTAATTTCCATCCCATACGTTCTTGTTACTTTCTCCAGTCTAGAGGTAAGGTCTTGAAGTTCTGATTCTGATCCAGCTATCAGATCAATATCATCAGCAAAACGTAGGTTGCACAGAGGTCGGTATTACTGTTTATCAAATAATGTTTTACTGCTTGCAGTGTTTTCGATATACTTTCATATCAATTCGGTTATAAAGAAAAACAGGACGTTTTTCTTGAAATAATGAAACAAGAATAAATTCAAACCGGGGCGGACATGAAATGAGAATACAATTAATGAAATATATCAAACTTAAGACAAGTAAATAGTTTGGACAGAAGGAAACATACTTATTGAAAACCTCAATAGGAGGAAAAGTTGAAGGCAAACGGAAAGAGGACGATGCTTTAAGTCGCCAGGAAACAGCTCTTCCGAATGTAAAACGAAGGTATTTACGGGCAATAGGTTATCTGAGTGGAACATGAAGGTAAGAACAGCTGGAGGGACCTAGACTTAGATTATCCGTTGACTCCTCGGAACAGTTGAAGGGATCTAGACCTAGATAATCCACGAATCCTTAAGAACAGCTCGAGGGACCAGATGATTCGCAGAACATCGATTAAGAAAGTTGACAAGATTATTAACATCGCAGCCAGGAACATAAAATTTCCTTTTTTGTAAGGAGTTTTTAATCTCCTTTTTAGCGAGACACGCACTGTTCAACCTAGCCACAAGGTCCGTCAATTACATTAGATCTTACGTCCATATATAAAAGATCTGGCCTTGTAATATACTGAATCTCCTCATCTATAACCGGAAAACTCCATGTAGATTTCCTTGATGCAGCGCTTTTGACTTTAATGTCTCGATCAGAAGCGGCATATGAAAAGGCACAAATATACACCCACACACACACAATATTTTTTTTTTACATAACAAATTTTCCAAATATAGGCCACAGTGAAAGAAAATAATCAAAAGTTTACGCCGATCAGATGTTAGCATATGAGGAAGAAGTATCGACGGTGTCGCTGGTTGTCTTTCTGCTCTGCGGTAGTGATCCACTAATGCCAAGAACTTCGAGTAACAGGATGCTTTTCCCGGAGGTAACTTACCTTTGATCAAAGATTACACTTGGCAGAAATATAAATAGAAGTATGGTGCTTCTATTTCCGGGGGTCACATGGATTTCTAATATAGCAAGTATAACAAATGAACCATCTAAGTTTGTTATAGACCTTCTATTCTTCGCCCACATCTGTGAGAAATATATGTTTTGACTCGTATTTTATGAGCCGTCAGCTGAAGGTGATTCAGCAAAATATTAATTTATAGCTCTGTATAGCTATATGTTTTTCTTATGAGTCATTCGGGTGCAGACAACAAATCTGTCCCTTGATAGAATCAAACTATGAATTTATGTTTACATAGACTACAAAAGATTTATTTATGAAATATTTGATCAACAGGGTTAAAATGAATAAAAGTTATTTGTCAAGATAAAGTTCATGTATTGCGTATATTCCTCTGAAAAGATCGTTTTGTGGTGGAGTTTTAATAATGATAGTCTGTTATTGTTATTGTTAATCAGAATCGACCTCACTACACACCGCGCAAACCATTAGGTGCTCAGTCTCCCTCAGCAAATGTCGAAGAGTATGAATGCTAATTGTACCTGTAGCACTCTGGTTGCACATACGAAGGATGCATCCTCTCTAACATTCATTTCTGCTAGTCCCACGTTTGATGCCAAACTCCAACAGCCTCAACCTTGTTGATTCATCCATTGCAGTATCATTATCCAGCAGACGATCATTAATAGCACTTACTATCTCTCCGTTATTCATGTCCAGTGTCCCCATTATGGATGCTCTCGACGCCAGTCTGTCAGCTCTCTCATTGCCACGTACCCCTGCATGACCAGGACAGTAGATCCACACCAGTTCTTCAAGACTTGAGGATTCTATTGATGTTTTCCATTCATGCCGCAGCCATCTGTTCTGAACTTTCCGAAGCATGGCCTGAGAGTCAACAATTTAACTGCCCTGGTTGATGGAGTTTCAGACAGCCATCTCAGTGCTGCAGTAACTGCCTCTACCTCCATTCTCATGCTGGAGGTTGTTGTCATGTAGGCTCCACTCTGATCAGCGACAACCCTGCTCTTTATTCTCGCAGAGAAACCCCATCCTGATTTCTCACCACGCACTACAGACCTGTCGCATGACAATTTAATAAACAGTAGGTAAAGCTTGACAGCTATATAGGGTTGAGGAACAATAATGCACATGGACGCGTGATAGTGATGCGCAAGAGAGATAGGCAGAAGACAGGCTGAGTCAGTGAGTTCTTCACTAAGAAAACCACACACACAGCTCTCCTTGTTTTCTCTGGCGAAAATATTACCCTTTTGCACACGCTGTGTCACTCACAAATAGTAGGGTAAAGAAGTAAAGTTAGATTGAGGATTTGGTAGTCTGAACTGAACGAACAATTCTATCAAGGCTAACTCAATTTATTTCAATTTAGAAATGTAAATAAATCAATAAAGAATTTACAGCAACAACAAAAAAATAAGGGTTATCACGAGAAAACAAACTCACAACAATTTGATGATTTTTTAAAGAAGACAAAATATTACACAAATAGTGAAAAAACAAAAAGATTATGAATGAATTGTGTTAGTAAGTTCCCGGCAGGCCTGATAGGCTTTGCTGGAAAATATTTGAAATACTGTTTGTGTGAAAATGAATGTTTGTTCCTTTGTTCCTTTGGTGTGAATGTTGGAAACAACTTATACCCTGGTGTTCTCTTGGAAAAAAAAACCTAATCCAATGCTTTGAAATTAACTTCACTGTTCGAATAAGGTATCCACAAAGGGCACAGAATCTGACACATAAGGGAGGGAAACCCGAGGCCTGTAAACAGTAAATATATATGAAACAAATATAAAGGTATGTTATCAGGCACTCACTCGCAGGAAATAAAGAAGTAGAACACCAGACAACAGAAAAACAACAGACATGAGTGGCTTACCCAGGATTTGAACACTGGACCTTCCGTGCGACAACCCCGCCTAGCCATGCACAGTTAATTTCAAAGCATTGGATTAGGTTTTCTTTTACTTTACAAGACTAAGAATTTCGTCTTTCTCCTTCAGTATGCTATCACCAAGTGAAGTCTAAAACTAGTTTCTTAAAGAAAGAAAAAATTATTTTCCATTTACCCGCTAAATTTTTAAAGTTCCCACGATATCCAAAAGTATCGCCGCAAATTAGTTTGCATATTGAATGTCACGATTGCACGTGCTGTGGTTCATAGCTCAAAAGTATTAACAATGGGACAGAAGACAGACCATAAGTATCTAGAAAGCCGAGTCTGGAAAATCCTAACAGATATAGACGCTGGTTGACCGAAGCTTCACATGAGTTAAGGTGGGAAAGGCAAGTGCGTGAGAAACATTTTTCAGAAACTTAGGATAGACAGAAAATAAAGCAATATACAGGATGGACAGAAAATTTCAAATAGGCAAATTATCTTCAATCTGCGACAAGACCCATTAGTGTACACAATGGCGTCATCATCCCCAGCATGATCACTTATCAGCTGATTAATCTCCAGCTCAGCTTTTCCATTGCCCCAAGATCTGCACTCTCTGCCAAGGCTAATGATTACCTGCTGGTAGTTTATCCAGTTATCCCCTGACTAACTCCACTCTTCCCCTTTGGATGCATTTTCAACCCTGGTCACCTGACCAATCGTAGCTCTGTCGGTGCCATCCATGACATCCCCCTCTTGATTCTTGCTCCTTTGATGTCAGCTACATTCTCATGTAGCGGTGTCTTTTGTCAGTGGTTACCCTCATATATGCTTTTGCCTGGACCATCGCATATATGGATCTAATCAACAGCAATCCGAGCATTATCTTATTGCCACAATGAAGGTATGACGCGTACAGCCCAAAACTAGTCGCATGCCTACATTTTGAATGCGTTCCAGTCGTTCACATCGTGACACTGACAGCGTGATAATTCCTAGCCCGTATTGGATTTCCGAAATCACGAGTTGATGATACAGGAGAAATATTAGTCTCTGTTCCAAGCGCGCAGCAGCCATTGTTTTAAGGCTGCCAGTCTTCGCTTGCGCTTCTGTATGATCAGTTCGACATGATACTTGAATGATAGCCCACGATCAAACGTTACTCCCAGATACTTCAGCCTGTCTTCCTTTCAATGTTCTGCCCATTGAAAGTGATGTCTGGAAGGTCTGCTTTCACTATGGAGTTGTTCAAAGAGCACTACTTCACACAGGCATTGTTGGGATTGACCCTTGATCCGTTTTCCTCACACCATTTAGAAACCGCTTGTAGTGTCTCTCGTATGCCTTGGACCATTTCCTGTCTGTCTGAGCCAGTTCTGTACATGATAGTCTGTAAACTGTGCCAGTACTGGGTACTTAGCTGGCAATGTGGTGATAGTGAGTTTTGGTTCAGTCACTGCTGGTTCCCATTGAAGTTTTGACTGTTCCTTTTCAAGTCATGAGTCGAGTGGCGTGGTAGCAGACAGTTCCTTGCGTTGCAGGAGTAAGTAGCAGACAGTTCCTTGCGTTGCAGGAGTAAGCACCTCAGATTTAGCCTCTTTAAGTACCTTCTAGATCCGTCTGTTAGAGATGGTGCCGGGTATCGAATTCTGGTAACTAGTACCAAAAACCCAATAGGTTTAATAATATATCCAGATTTTGATGCACAGGATCGCCGATATAATGTTATGCAGCTGTTTAAGAAGCAGTCTTCCCCGTGAGCTATTATTAATTGCTATGTTCCAACTATTTGCTTTTAACACAGGGTAGATTTATAGGGGTCGGGATTATAAAAGCCTTTATCAAATAATGGTACTGGCAATTTTACACAAGCTAATATTTACTCTGCCCAATGGGCTGATCACCCGTTGGCTTGTCACACCGATTACGGAAACAACGGCAGATGGATCTATCTGTTGTTGCCCTAAAGACGCCGCTAGGCGTGATGGGAAACTACAACAGAGAAAATCAATCTGTTGTTGCCCTTAAGACGCCACAAGGCGTGATGGCCTCTGACTGCTTGGTCGGTCTTTGGCTAAGGACGGAAGAAGAAGAAGAAGAAGAATATTTACTCTGGCCCTAATCACTCCATAAAAAAATCTTCTTTCTGTCACCTCCTGGGTTTCGTGACGAACATTTGAAATGCAGTGTGGAAACCTCAAACCACTTGTCGTAAATTTATTTTGAGAGAAAGAGTCTTAGAAATAGTAGTCCGGTTTAGAGTGTAGAATGATGGTGAAAAGCTCAGTGATAGAAATGTAGAGAGTAAATAGTTGCTTCACAGGGTGCTGGAGGAGAGTAAAGACAGACTTATTTACGACAATTCGTTTCTCTCAATCTACTCTTCAGGCTCTACTGGTCAAACAATTATTTGCCAGTTTCCAGACACACACCTGCTCTCACACCGATTTGGTGCTTCAAACACACAGACGACGTGGATACAACTATCTTAAACAAATAGGGGAAATTTTATGGGCTTTGGGTAGTCCAACACAGTAACGATTAAGTTTATGTTGTTTATTAAAGTTAAAAAAAACATTCACTACAATAATCATGTGTTTACAGCAAAAAATATCATAAGTACAGAAAAATTTAAATAACAAGGTAGGGAGGGGGTGAAGAAGATTTGTATCGACTAAGCCCGTCCCGCTTATTAGACAAAGATAAACCCAGTCCAAAGATAGATAGTTATCGGGAACATAGGTAAGTTAACCTAACAGTAAAGTTAATTACTCTGAAAAGAGGTGTTACAAAATTAGGTATGGGTGGTAGAAAGAATCCTGTTCTTCCCAATTGTTCTTCCCTTTACTAAGCAAATGAAAAGGAGGGGGTTTTAAACAGAGTTAACAAATTATCAACTATCCCACTTAAAGGAACAATGTAGGGTATATAGAAAAGATATATATTACCAGGTAAGCAAGTTAACAAAATGGTTACACAAAAGATTTAATTTCATGTCATTCATACACGCGCTAGTAAAGGCCTTCACTCATCTTGCTCTCACTTACCGATTGTGAAAAAATCTGGCACTCCATAGAATAACACAACAGCAGTTACACCTCAAACTAAATGTATGAGTGTTTGTTCACGTTCCAGCCCCAGATTAGCGGGTAGGCGGTCAGCACATAAAAAGATCCCGTAATCGCTGAAAAATGAATCTGTATTTGTGTCTCTTTTCTTAATAACAGTTTCTATGGGAGGGCACGGTCTCTGATACCGGGGTGAGGATGGTGTGGTCTATTTGACTTTGCCGCTGATAATAAAAATTCTTACGCGTGCTGATACATTTTATCCGTGAGGTATGGTTTAAGTCCAGGGAGAAAACTAGTCACATCACTGTTCAGGAAAATATGTATTCTCTCTCTGTATCAGTAAACTAACAAAAGCTCGGGCCAGTGTTCTTCTTCCCGTTACAACTTAATTTGCTTGATGGTGTGTTAAATTTGTCTTTGGGTGTGCTTTCTTTGCTAAAAGTTAGATAGCGGAATTCCAAACATAGAATCGCCTCAAAGATTAAAAATTTACACAGTTTCAACAAGTTCTGACTCAGGGAGACTCTACACACTGTTTATGCTTTGCTTTGCTTAGATTGGTTTGCTGGGTTGCTGTGGTAAAGTGGGATGTTATAAATATTTATAGGGGACTTAGTGTACTGACTGAGATCAGCTGTGAAGGTATCTATATCTAATAAGAGTAGTGTATTATATATAACCTTACTTGCTGCCACATATGTATACCTCAGTCAGAATTATTCTGGAGTAGTGTGATGACTACGTTATGTGTCTAAGGTATGTGTATGATGAAGTGTAAGTCATAACAACAACAGACAGATAAACAATTTAATTTATTCCACCACACTTGACAACACTGTGACACTCACATACATAAAACACTCTACAAGGATATCTTAAAGGAGTCACTGATAACTTTTCAAATAACAATATGTATTCATTGCTGTCATGAATGTATATGTGTCCTGATTCAAATACAAAGGGAACCAGGAATCACAATCAATTTTAATTACAAGTTATATGTACAGAATTTATTAATATGAATCTTGTAGTGACATATATTATTAATAGTATCCTATGTGTGTTAGTTGTGTAGTAGTAATATGAGGTAATACTGGTTTTGTTTTTGTTCAAGCTCTGTTGGTATTTGTCATCATGACTTCAATAGTTTGTCTTTATTGGAACTAGTATTGGAGATGTTCTCAGTTCCTGATATTAAAACAATTAAATTCCCCTCTTAAGGTTATTTTTACAATGTCATTTTAAGATGGGGTACATAATGTTGAGCTCCATGGCCACACTTTCTTATCTTTCGTGATGACTGCAGTAAAGGCCTCCTCTGCTCGATTACTTTAATGAGTTCTGGAGCCACCCCACTGGTTGCTATATGGACCAAGGAGTATGCTGTCCACCTCTGGCTTCAGCAAAGCTCTGACCAGGTGCTGCTCAATAACTTTAAGACCACGGTCCCTGAAACAAGATGGATGTACCTTCTACGTCATAACTAATTTATACTCTCTTTCTACACTGAGCACAATACATCACAAACATTGAGTTCAGAGCGTTAGGCCAACTGTCAGCTTCATCTGAAATACTTTATACCAGTATTTCCCTCCCTAATGGTTACTACGCCTCTGCAATTCCAGCATTATTTCTGTCTAATCAATAATCTAGGTGTCAGTGTACTGTTTGGCCATTCCATGCAGTTTTACTTTCCTCCGACACCTTCTGTTCAGGCTGGAGCATTATAGGCTTTACATCATGTTCGCTACTGAACTACACATATATACAGGCATAAATTAACAATTTACATTCAATTTTCATTAAAAGATATTGAATATTTCAAGCTTACCACAATTCATAGAATAATAAACAGTTTCGTTGACTGGCAATGAATATAGCACAACTCCGATCTGCCGATGTCCCAGGCTTTATTTTATAAAAAATATACACTGGTGCTCAACGCACTGCTTCTTAGTAGGTTTATTACAAGATGTGGCAATGAACAGACGCTCTGAATCGAGTATATTCGCAGCTCTACCCAATGAAACCACGTCTACACATCTTTTCAAAAAAGTACCCCTTCTATTCGTTTCCTATAACAACAAAAGATAGTATTTATAGCCCGACCAATCGTGTTTAGTCTTACATTTGTTGCGCTCCAATCAATTTGGAGTTAACATGGTAGGCTATTTCCGTAACGTAAGTTCACAGAGAGTCTGAACTTGTCTTTGGCTGATGCAGGTCGACTTGCCCAGAATCGTGATGCGTTCAGAGCAGCTGTAATGGAGACAACGTTCTGGAAAGAATACGTCACATGATGATGATGAAGGTTTTTTCAAACACGTTATAAAAAAATTTTATGAGCAGAAATGATTTCATGCTGTCAGGCACCCCCACTATTTTATTTTGGTTATAATTTATTAATTCCTAGACTATTTGCGTAACGTTTTACATATTCTTTGTCAGCAAGCCCTAAGGAACCCAAATATACAAATTTAAAAGAGCTAAGTGGCTGCGTTCAAAATATGCAATTTCTTCTACCTCCTGTTTCGAAGATGTGCTGTCTGGGTACTGTAATGTTTTCAAACGTAAACCCATCTAATGTCATCTTTTCTAATAAGCGTTTTCCAGGTTTTTTAAAACCTAACTCTGGGAAGGTTAGTGTTTTTATCACTGTCCGTCTGGAAAAAAAAGTTAGCGCATGTGGCCTTACACGCGTGATGGCAGCAATTGTGTATCGCGCGACGCGTGTTTATTGTTGCATGTGTCCTTGCTTTCATTCGCCCCTCTCTCTCTCCTGCTTTATCTGTCTTTTTAGTTACGCCGTGTATAAAATGGAATGAATGAGATATTAAATTTAGGTCATAGATCAGCTTGCGTATCTCAAGTTTAGTACACGTTTCATTGAAGAAAGCGGGTAATAATATAGTAGGCTTTTACTATCAACGTGAAAGCGTTACAATTTGCAGACGAAGCAGAAAACAAGGGGGATTTCGAGTACAGTCATTGTGACAGCACTGTTCTTTACCATTTTTCTTTTCTTTATTAAATGTATTTGTTAGGCTTTATATTTACCTGATAATTTATATATGTGGATTAGAATATTCCACGACACCTCCCCTCTTAAAACAGACATCCCATGTCAGTCCTTTATTCTATATACACATAGATAAATGTAAGTCAACTTGACTTTACTCTGCTGTGGTGCTATCATGGTTTTATGTAGTTGGGTCCATTCAGAGTAGGCACTACTCATGAAATCTGCCTCAGACTTCTACAACCAATAATATATTTCGGTTATGTTACTGAACAGCCGCAAGTGTGAGTGCTTGTCTTAATGCTGCTTCGCAACCCGTATTCACCATTTCTCTTCTCTGAGTCTGCGCAATGACATGTCCAGAGAACATTATATTTCCCTCAAAATGTACGTTATGAGGAGATAACATATACCTGGTGATAGCAGAGTTTTCGTAGTGGATCCCATAATCTTCTTATTATCCTGTATGAAACATTCGGAATATCCTCAATCAAAGAGGCAACTCAGGGATTCATTACGTTCCTCCGAAATGTTTACATCCAACAATTTTCTTATCATTCTAGAGAAGACACTAGGCGCATTCTTCAATCCAAATGGCAATCTATTAAACTCATAGCGTCCTTCTGAGGTACTAAAAGCTAGGTATGGTCTAACCTCAGGCTTTACTGGAATCTGATAGTATCCTTTACTCAGATCCACTTTTGAGAAATATTTAGCTTTATTTAGTCTGGCAAACAGCTGATTTGTATCCGGCAATGGATCCACCTGTCCTTCTGTAATAGCATTCAGTCTCCTGTAATCTATACAGAGTCTATGTTCTCCAGAGGGCTTCCTTAAGAGTACAACACCGGAACTATACGAAGATTCACTGTGCGAAATAATTCCTTCCTTCAACAGATAGTCTATCTCTTCCTTCAAAGCTTTCTCCTTAGCAAACGGAATCGAATATGGTTTCATACAGACAGGTGTGGGGTCTATCAGTTTCATATCATATTCCAATAGGTTTGTATGCCCTGGTCGGTCTGTTAACACCTCTGCATGATTATTTAGAACCTGTTGCACTCTCTCTTTCTGAGTTTTCGTTAAATGTGTACTGATTTTCACCTGTGCTGCTGTCTCACAGGGGTGTAATGGATATTCAAATGATGAAAGTGGTTCTTTTTCATCTCCATGGCGATGGACAAGGTCAACAAGTGTGTCTCTTCCTGATGTTCTCTTTCCAAATATTTCTTCAGGAGATTCACATGATAGATTTTTTCTTTCCCCTTCTTATCTATCTTATAATTTGTTCTAGACACCTTCTCTAAAACTGTATATGGACCCTGCCATCCAATTTGTAACTTATTCTGACTCCCGGGGAGAAGAAGCAGTACCTTCTCTCCCACAGCCAAATCTCTGTCTTTCGCCTTCCTGTTATAATAGGCAGCATGTTTCTTCCTGGCTTGTTTCAAATTTTCATTGGCAAGTTTCCAGCCAGTTTTTAAACGAGTGGTCAGCTCATTCACATATTGGTATGAAGATGTAATGTTTTCCTCTGCCTTTTCATCAGTCCACGTTCTTAACAAAGCTCCATATGGACCTTTAATTGTGTGGACCTATTTGTCCATGCACCGGTATGGTCTCTTCCACTCGAAGCTCTATAGTGATGATTTTTCTTCCCAGAATTATCATGCACAAAACGACCGCTACCAATTTTTCTCTTGGGGCTGTCTCCCCACTTAAAATTCTTGATGAGAGATTTCCTCTCTACATCCTCTTCCTCCAGTTTGTTTAAGTCCGATTGAGGGATTGTCGGCTTATCCTGGGGTAAGACATCTTGTTGCACTCTCTGCATAGTGGCCATTGTAAAACAGTTAAGTGAAGCTTGTCCGTGAAAAGAGGCTTCCCATTCCATTTGGTCCACTTTATCAAATCTATTTTTCTTTTTATTATCAGGCCTAATTTTGCCCCGTGGCGTGTCCAGGTCCTGATCAATGTTCCCACTTGTGGGTGTTCCCTCATGTGCTATGCTACACCTTTCTACAAAATTCTCAATGTCCCATCTTGCTTTGGGCCAATAATAATTGTGAGCCACCTTTTGAATGATGGTACCTATCTTCTCATGGTCCCCATCTGGTTTCACATGTAGGCTCCTTATTAAGTCTGCCCTATATCTTTTAGGAAGTACCAGCTGTCCCTGACCTTTGGATCTAGCTCCAGTCTTCCTATACATCAACTTGTTTTTCATGTAAAAATCTCCCTTGCCTGGAGTTGTATGACAAGTTGACAATTTTCTGAAACAAGGCTTGAGTGTTTTATCCCCAGCCTGTGCCTTCCTCATCTCTTCTGGAGTGGTATCCAACATAATATCCTCCTCCTGTCTTGAGGTCGACCTGACCTGAAGGGTGGTCATATACACAGGTTTCCTTCTGCAACGGTCAGTGTCATGATTGTCCATCTGACAATTCTTACACCACCTTTTTACTTGGTTGAAAGATTTTCTTTCATCATATTTCCTTTCATCGAATTGTGGGGTTTTATTTTTATTTTCATACCGTGGCCTATCAAACTGGTGTTTACCTTTGTTTTGATCCCTAGGATCAAATTTATTAAAGTTTTGTGGTGCCCTAAAGTTATCCACCTGTTTCTTTTTATTACCTGTTACCTCTGCTTGAGCTGCTTGATACCTTTCAGCAACATTTAGCAACTCACCCAGCCTCTCTGCACCTTGTTCCATGAGAAACTTTCTCAGGTCTGGAGCCATGGACTCTCTTAGTTGCTCTATAAGGACCATTTCCTTAAGATCTTGGGTTTTCCCCAGAGAAGTCCATTTCTCCAAGTATGTCTCTATTCGTGCAGAGAACTGGTGATAGGTTTCACCTGACAGTAGTTTAGCATTCCTAAATTTTTTCCTATAAAATTCTGCATTCTTTTCATATCTTAACAAAAGAGCCTGCTTTAGCATGTCATAATTTTCCTGATCACCTCTGCTCATTTTTGCAAAAACTTCATAAGCTGCCCCACGAAGTCCTTGAGATAACTTTAAGCTCCACCTTTCTCTCTCTAACCCATACGTGGTAGCTAATAGTTCATACCTATTTAGATAGCTCTCTCTATATCATCGTCTTTCTCAACAAAATGATCTAAATGAAAATTCATAGCTGAGGTTGAGGCTCCTTGGCTAGCAGTGGCATCAGAGGCAAAGGGACTGGCACCATTTTCAGGAGCATGGCCTTGAAACTCAAACTCCCTTAATCGTAACTCATGTTCCCTTTGTAATCTTTTATCTTCTGCTTCCCTTTCTGCAGCTAATTTCTTCTCTTCCCTTTCTGCAGTCAATCTTCTTTCTTCTGCTTCCCTTTCTGCAGCTAATTTCTTCTCTTCCCTTTCTGCAGCTAATTTCTTCTCTTCCCTTTCTGCAGCCTGTCTTCTTTCCTCGGCTTCCAATGCTTTAGCCTCTTTGTCAGCCTCAATCTGCAACCTCTTAGCCTCAGCCTCAATCTGCAACCTCTTAGCCTCAGCCTCAGCCTCAAATTGTAACTTCTTAATTTCCCTTTCAGCCTCTAACTTTCTTTCGGCTTCAAACCTTCTTTCTTCGCGTTCAATAAATTTGTCACATTCAGTAGTGACATAGGCAACCATAACTTGCCCATCTAATCCTAACTCTTTTGCAGTCTGAACAGCAGCAGATCGAAATTTGGCTAGGTCCGCCATTGTCTATCAGGTAAGTTTATAAAATGTCTAACTAACAATTCAATCTCTAAATATATATCTAATGGACAACACAGGCACCGAGAGCTCAACCTTATTTAATTCCACCCAAGGATACCTTTTAATTCTTATATTCCCTGAAGTGAATTACCCCCAATATTTTTAATAGGTAAAGATTCAAAATCCCGAGAGCGAGCCCCCAATATATGTGGTAAAGTGGGATGTTATAAATATTTATAGGGGACTTAGTGTACTGACTGAGATCAGCTGTGAAGGTATCTATATCTAATAAGAGTAGTGTATTATATATAACCTTACTTGCTGCCACATATGTATACCTCAGTCAGAATTATTCTGGAGTAGTGTGATGACTACGTTATGTGTCTAAGGTATGTGTATGATGAAGTGTAAGTCATAACAACAACAGACAGATAAACAATTTAATTTATTCCACCACACTTGACAACACTGTGACACTCACATACATAAAACACTCTACAAGGATATCTTAAAGGAGTCACTGATAACTTTTCAAATAACAATATGTATTCATTGCTGTCATGAATGTATATGTGTCCTGATTCAAATACAAAGGGAACCAGGAATCACAATCAATTTTAATTACAAGTTATATGTACAGAATTTATTAATATGAATCTTGTAGTGACATATATTATTAATAGTATCCTATGTGTGTTAGTTGTGTAGTAGTAATATGAGGTAATACTGGTTTTGTTTTGTTCAAGCTCTGTTGGTATTTGTCATCATGACTTCAATAGTTTGTCTTTATTGGAACTAGTATTGGAGATGTTCTCAGTTCCTGATATTAAAACAATTAAATTCCCCTCTTAAGGTTATTTTTACAATGTCATTTTAAGATGGGGTACATAATGTTGAGCTCCATGGCCACACTTTCTTATCTTTCGTGATGACTGCAGTAAAGGCCTCCTCTGCTCGATTACTTTAATGAGTTCTGGAGCCACCCCACTGGTTGCTATATGGACCAAGGAGTATGCTGTCCACCTCTGGCTTCAGCAAAGCTCTGACCAGGTGCTGCTCAATAACTTTAAGACCACGGTCCCTGAAACAAGATGGATGTACCTTCTACGTCATAACTAATTTATACTCTCTTTCTACACTGAGCACAATACATCACAAACATTGAGTTCAGAGCGTTAGGCCAACTGTCAGCTTCATCTGAAATACTTTATACCAGTATTTCCCTCCCTAATGGTTACTACGCCTCTGCAATTCCAGCATTATTTCTGTCTAATCAATAATCTAGGTGTCAGTGTACTGTTTGGCCATTCCATGCAGTTTTACTTTCCTCCGACACCTTCTGTTCAGGCTGGAGCATTATAGGCTTTACATCATGTTCGCTACTGAACTACACATATATACAGGCATAAATTAACAATTTACATTCAATTTTCATTAAAAGATATTGAATATTTCAAGCTTACCACAATTCATAGAATAATAAACAGTTTCGTTGACTGGCAATGAATATAGCACAACTCCGATCTGCCGATGTCCCAGGCTTTATTTTATAAAAAATATACACTGGTACTCAACGCACTGCTTCTTAGTAGGTTTATTACAAGATGTGGCAATGAACAGACGCTCTGAATCGAGTATATTCGCAGCTCTACCCAATGAAACCACGTCTACACATCTTTTCAAAAAAGTACCCCTTCTATTCGTTTCCTATAACAACACAAGATAGTATTTATAGCCCGACCAATCGTGTTTAGTCTTACATTTGTTGCACTCCAATCAATTTGGAGTTAACATGGTAAGCTATTTCCGTAACGTAAGGTTTTTTCAAACACGTTATAAAAAAATTTTATGAGCAGAAATGATTTCATGCTGTCAGGCACCCCCACTATTTTATTTTGGTTATAATTTATTAATTCCTAGACTATTTGCGTAACGTTTTACATATTCTTTGTCAGCAAGCCCTAAGGAACCCAAATATACAAATTTAAAAGAGCTAAGTGGCTGCGTTCAAAATATGCAATTTCTTCTACCTCCTGTTTCAAAGATGTGCTGTCTGGGTACTGTAATGTTTTCAAACGTAAACCCATCTAATGTCATCTTTTCTAATAAGCGTTTTCCAGGTTTTTTAAAACCTAACTCTGGGAAGGTTAGTGTTTTTATCACTGTCCGTCTGAAAAAAAAAAAGTTAGCGCATGTGGCCTTACACGCGTGATGGCAGCAATTGTGTATCGCGCGACGCGTGTTTATTGTTGCATGTGTCCTTGCTTTCATTCGCCCCTCTCTCTCTCCTGCTTTATCTGTCTTTTTAGTTACGCCGTGTATAAAATGGAATGAATGAGATATTAAATTTAGGTCATAGATCAGCTTGCGTATCTCAAGTTTAGTACACGTTTCATTGAAGAAAGCGGATAATAATATAGTAGGCTTTTACTATCAACGTGAAAGCGTTACAATTTGCAGACGAAGCAGAAAACAAGGGGGATTTCGAGTACAGTCATTGTGACAGCACTGTTCTTTACCATTTTTCTTTTCTTTATTAAATGTATTTGTTAGGCTTTATATTTACCTGATAATTTATATATGTGGATTAGAATATTCCACGACAGTTGCAAAAGGGATCACTCTATATATGAAAAATAGAAAACATGTAATTCATATCGAAAAATCCAATAATATTCTAAATGCGAAAAATTTCCCGTTAAGACTATTTTATATACGCTCGCATATTTAATTATGTATTTAATAAACACTGCGCGAGTTCTAGTGGTTAAAACACACGTCTATAAATATAGGACTTAACTAAATTTATTAATTATAAATTCCTTCGCGACTTTAAAAGTTAATTTAAGCATTTAACATCTATTATCTTTTTTGGAAATAATATAGCAGATATATCATTACATTTACGACTGGGACTATTGAGATGGTTTAATTTAATAGATTTAAATTAACACAAAATCCAGTGAAATAGAATGAATGAACTAGACCACTGATCACTTTACACAATATATATATATATATATATATATATATATATATATATATATATATATATATATATATCTATATATATATATATATATATATATATATATATATATATATATATATATATTTACCGCTTTGCACAGAAATAGAATTCACTGCAAATATATATAAAAATCCATGGGATAATCTAGCAAGATTTCAAACATAGCTAGTGCTTCTGTAAAGGTCTGGCCAACGAGTGATAACATGCATTTCTACGTGGTCTGTATATATCTAACTTAATTTCAAGATGAGTGGGACATGAGAAAATTGACACCTTTTTAGATCTCAGGACACTTTTGGGGTTCTGACCGCCAGACTAAAGAGAGATGCCGCCCCTGGATTTCTGTATCGCCGTTCGCTGTGTCCGTTTCGGCTTTCCCCGTTCGCTTTCACTGCGATCGGTTCTGTGTTTGGCACGGAGATGCGAAATACCGGCAAGAAACTTGCGTCGCTCGTTTCAGGGACCACTACTGTCTTTGATCGTGGCGCTAGCTTTCCTGAGATCCCCCCAGTCCGTTTCTTTGATCGTGGTCGCTGCTATCTGTTTGATGCTGGCACCGCCCCACTGGCCAAGTTAATGAAAATACTGCATATGATTGCTCAAGAGATGTCCATGGGCGTGATTTAGCCTCTCCTTAAATCAATGCGATGACCAGAATGGACGGTAGATAAGCTGTCCACATATTAATCAGCAAGCGTGTTGCCAATCTGCGTGGAAAGGTTGCATAGCTAATGAGTCCAGGTGAAAAGAAAAATCCCGTTTGACGAAAAGTTACAATATTCGGGGGCACTGATGTTATCCAAGGGGTCGCTATGAAGGATCGTACTATATCATTCAGGGTCGGCTGCGTTCGTCTGTCACACCACTCTAGATTTTAAAGTTGCAATTGTGCTGACTCAAACTTTACCTTTGTGTGGTTCTCTTGGGTGAAACCCAATCACAATTTAGTTTAGCTAATTATCTAATTTTAACGCCAATCGCGAGGTAAGGAGTTTTGTTTTAGTAAATTCTCCCCTTCGCCTCACCATGAAATATTGACACGACCATATAAGGTTTTGCACTTTAAGCGTCACATTTACCGGGGCCATTATGTCATATTCCTTGTCCTAATTCCACAATCTTGTTAATAGACTTGCCAGAAATCATTACGTACTATGCCTAGTGTCCACATTGTTACAATCAAGCTAACTTTGGAAGTCGCATTTACTGCAAGTCATGCCCGCAGGTTGTCTTTAATTCACCGTCTTCACCCAATCTGGCCGGAAATACTTATGCAAACTAAATGTAATGTCCTTATACCTCCTTGCCGATAAATATACGCCGAGACTATCGTCTTGAGTTAATCTAGCAAACACGCCAGCCTTGAAGGAAAATTATACGATATGGAAAAAGCTTGTGCTGATGGCACGCGACAGGAGGACATTGTCACACAAGAAGCTCAAACAAAATCATTCATGTGCTCTTGTAATGATAACCTCTGTGTAGCGATTTGTTTTATATTAGGTTGGCAGCCCCAAGCAGAACCTCACATTAGTCGCCTCTAGACATGCATGAGCGCGCAGTATGTCATTTTCTTTCGTTATCTGTTCAGGGACTTCTGGAAATTACACGGGACAGAAATGAGGGTCGGAGTGGCTAAGAGGTATGGCACCCGCCTCTAGTTCTAAAGGTACAGGGTTCGGGTCCCAGTACAGGGAATATATTTGATGGAAATTTTTCAGATCCAGTTGGTCATAATGATGTCATACTCCCCGCCCCCCACCCCCTGATCTTCTGGGTTGTGAGATCGGATGCCTAGTCTTCTTGGATAAGGGCGAAAAATATAGGTGGTTTCGTGTGCAAGTTGCGCACGTTAAAAATCCATCGGCAGTTGGAAATCGTAAAGAGTAGGCCATACGGCCGTTGCCCTGGCAAAATTTTCAAAATTAGGAAACCAACCCACCAAAAAAATATTTCTGTAAACATTCACTGGGATTTACCTTTTACCCCAATAGGCAGAGGCGTATCATCACGTACTCTGCAGAATTCACAAGAATGTAAACTTAGCATTCATATGACAACGCATTTACTCAGCTGCACACTAGGATGATGTCAACAGTATTTTGTTTACTGTAAGCAAAGGTAATTAAACAAGACTGGGCCCCGAACGAAAAGAGAACAGGCATAATCAGTTTCTCGGCTCTAGTGCAGTGTAAACAGATGTAAAGCGCTGTTTGTTTTAATGATCCTTTGTTGTGTATTTGTCGTATTCGCCGGCTTCCGAGTTAATAAGGTTTTAATTTGCTTCGGTTTCTACTTTCTCTTCGTTCCTCCACTTCTTTTATTTCCTGTTCTCCTTACTTTGTTTTTGTTTCTGTGTATTTTTTATTAGTCGGTATTGTTACAATTGTGTTTTTTTTTAAATTTCTTCTTCATCTGTCATTTTTTTTTCTACTTTTCTCTTTCTTACATCTTTCTTACATCTTTCTTACATCGTTCATCATTATGACCCTTCAGGTCCCAAAAAGCATAGGCCGTAAACAACAAACTTATACTAAGTCAATCTATCCCGTGCCATCATCCCTTTCATCTCTGTCTCCAGCTCTCTTTTCCGTGTATTTATTGTCTCCCCCTAACTATCTTACCTGGGGATTCCAGAAGAAAAACTTGCAATTCTATCATCATCTTTCCATAATGTGTGCCCTATTCGTCGTCAGCGTCTTCTCATCTCTTGTTCCAATGAAAAAGTCTGGCTCTTGTCATCAGTTTCACATTTTTTCTATCTTCGCTTCATTATTACAATCTTCTTTCCTTCCTTTTCTTCAGGGAACTAAGATAGCGAGGTTATTCTTTGGGAAACTAAAAAAGCGAGATTACTCTTCAGGGAACTCAAACAGCGAGATTACTCTTCAGGGAACTCAAACAGCGAGATAACTCTTCAGGGAACTCAAACAGCGAGATTACTTCAGCAGTGAACTCAAATAGCGAGATTACTCTTCAGGGAACTCAAACAGCGAGATTACTTCAGCAGTGAACTCAAATAGCGAGATTGCTCTTCAGGGAACTCAAACAGCGAGATTACTTCAGTGAACTCAAATAGCGATTTATAACACATAAGGAAGGGAAACCCGAGGCCTGTAAACAGTAAATTAATATGAGACAAACATAAAGGTATGTTATCAGGCACTCGTAGGAAATAAAGAAGTAGAACACTAGACAACAGAAAAACAACAGACATGAGTGGCTTACCCAGGATTCGAACCCTGGACCTTCCGTGCGACAACCCCGCCTACCTATGCAAGCGAATCACACTATCCTCCCTGCCATCTACGCATCACCAAAAAAATGATGCTTCGATGACAGGTCATTAGTGCGAACCGCAAGACATAACACCGGAAGTTTACCATGGGCAGTTCAGCCTATTAATGACGCAATCACTTCTGTTGTTCCCCTATTATACAGTATAGGCCAGTCCACACAAGACAAAGAACTTAATACTGTGTCCAGTAAATGACAGTAGACTTAGAACAGTAAGAACAGGACACACAGTATTAAGGTCTTCAGGGAACTCAAACAGTGAGATTACTCCTCAGGGAACTCAAACAGCGAGATTACTCTTCAAGGAACTCAAACAGCGAGGTTACTCTTCAAGAAACTCAAACAGCTAGATTCTCTTCAGGGAACTCAAATAGCGATGATACTCTTCGGGGAACTCAATTAGCGAGGTTACTCTTCAGGGAACTCAAATAGCGAAGTTACTCTTCATGGAACTCAAATAGCGAGGTTACTCTTCCAGGAACTCATTTGGCGATGATACTCTTCAGGGAACTCAAATATCGAGGTTACTCTTCAGGGAACTCAAACAACGAAGTTTCTCTTTAGGGAACTCAATTAGCGAAATTAAACACTTCGTATATCTCGAACTACGATGTCAAACACTCTTTAGACAGCTCAAATCGCGAGACGAAACATTTGGTATGTCTCGAATCGCACGGTCAAACACTCTTCACTCAAACAGCGAGACATACATTTTTCATGGATCTAAAATCGATACGTTAAAACACACTTCAGAGAGAGCTCAAACTGCGAAGTTAAACACTCTCCCAATGAGACGGAAACGCTCGTTACGGAGCTCAAAATGCGAGTTACAGAAAAAGAAATTAACGTTAGCCAAATTATTAAACACCTGTAGGTGCTGAAACGAAAAGAACTATGCCAAAAGCACAAATCCCTCTCGATAAAGGTAGTCGTTAAGACTGAACGCACCGAGGGCAGGTAAGCAAGCATGCCAGGAATTACAAGTAACAAAGCCGACAAAGAAAATTTCCAACACCAGACTGATTCCTGTTTTAGATGGGATGAACGTTAAATCCTTTCTTTTGTACAATGCAGCTATTCTATCGATTTTCCCATGCTTTTCCTCGCTTTCTATACTCTGGCACTCTAGCGTATTAAGACAGATTAGTTTGTATGTTTCTGAGTAACTCTGTGAACTACATCACTTTATACCGGAGTTGATACACGAAAGCTGACATAACGGAGATTCGTGCCATTACACTGATAAGTTCACAGCGCCATACATGCATTGCTGCAATATTTGCCTACATGCACTGCTGCAATATTCGCCCCTAGCATCCATACTCGCTGTTTACTCGCTACTTACTTTGACATTTGTGATGCTGATGGTGTTTCCCGTTGTTGTGATGATGTTACGTGCCTCGGCATCTTTCTCCCTGACAAAATAAAACAGATGGGGTTGTAAAAAGATGGCTATTGTCATTTGTCAGTAATGTTTAAAAATGACGGACGAGAAATGGTGAAAATGTGAGGAAGAGGTAAGAAAAATATGAAGAAGAGATAATAAACATAAGAAGAAGAGATAAAGAAGAAGGAAGAAAATATAAGGAAGATATGAAGTAGACATAAAGAAAATAAGAATTAGAGATAAGGAAATACGAATAAGAGATAAGGATGAGGAAAAGAAGAGAAATGGAAAATACGAATAAGAGATGAGGAAGAATGAAGAAACAATAAGGAAGATACTAAGATGAGATATGAAGAATATGAAGAAGAGATAAGGAAAACATAAAGAGGAAAAAAAGAAAAATACATAAAAGACAGATGAAAAAGGCCAAAAAGAGATTTTTAAAAAAGTACGAAGACAAGAGAAAGAAAATACGAAGAAGACAAGTAAAATATGAAGAAGAGAAATATTCAAAGAAGACAGAAGAGTATTGATTGATTGACAGGTTGATTGTTCCGCTGGTATTTGTCTGGCTGTTGCCATTAGTTCCACACCAGTGATCTTGTTATCCCATTTTAATCCTTCTATTCTATGCAAGAAGCACCCGTTTATGAAAGTCTGTAACTTTCTGGTAGTATCGATGATGAATTATAAATAATAATAATAGCAGCAGCAGCAGCAGTAGCTGCAGAGGCAGTATTAGTAGTAGTAGTATTAGTAGGAGTAGTAGTAGTAGTAGTAGTAGTAGGAGGAGGAGAAGCAGCAGCAGGAGGAGGAGTAGTAGTAGTAGTAGTAGTAGTAGTAGTAGTAGTAGTAGTAGTAGTAGTAGTAGTAGTAGTAGTAGTAGTAGTAGTAGTAGTAGTAGTAGTAGTAGTAGTAGTTAATAGTTAGAAGTAGTTGTAGTAAAATAGTCTTAAGATTGTAAGGAATCAATGACGATTATAAATATATGCTTATGTGGAATGATGTAAAAAAGCAAAATGAAAATGAAGGATTTATTATTTGTTTCATAAAAATAAATATAAACAAACAAACATCAAACAAAGACACAAAACAGGTGAGAAGAATATAAACCCTCTCCACCTCTCCCGGAGCAAGATAATAATGATAGGCCTACTTGGGAGAAATGTGATCGAAACTTGGATTGGCCGATCTAAAGCTACATTTTTTCTTCAGTGTTGTGTAAAGTGTAGCTGAACCGTAAAATAAAAGCTATTATCAAATTAACTGTTATTTTGAACGGTAATGTGGCATTCACGAATTCACCATGTAAATGGTCTGATGGTTCTGGGGTTAGATGGCAAGAGGCGTAAGGATAGGTTTAGTTACACGGACCGGCAAGTGGTAGAGTTGGTAGAGCACTTGCTTCTCGTGGCTAAATTACCGGGATCGAAACATGGTAGCGTCACGCTTCAGTCTACCCAGCTGTAAATAGGTACCTGATCCTGCGCTTGAGTTAAGGAAGGCTGAGGCAACAAGGAGGGGAACTGGTCACCCCACATGATAAAGCTGAGACCTAGTATTGTGAAATCTCTAACACTTTACTCCCCTACTGCAGTATCTGCCACAGGACTACCTTGTTTACCATTTGGTTACACACATTACGAAAAGGATGCAACAGATGGCTGACCTTCGTCCCCTAACTCTAATGAGTGCACACCGATCGTGCACAATTGAGAGACGCGTGTGTCAGTAGACACTACACACCAGTAGCACGCAGCTGGTGTGCCGTCTGTGTCGCTATTCGTTAATCTCTGGACGAATTGTAATTTGCTTCCTGTCTGCACGCGATGATAGGCACGACAGAAGTACGACATTGCGAGTTATTTGTAAGCTCGTGAGAGTACCGAATCTATGTGTTGACGTATGCCCTCTCTCTCTCTCTCTCTCTCTCTATCTCTCTCTCTCTCTCATTCTGTGTGTGTGTGTGCGCGCGCGTGCGTGTGTGTGTGGTTTTTTTTTTTCCTGACATTTTTTTAATTGTATGTCTGACTTCTGAACTGTCAGTTTCTGTATGTTGAAGTGTATGTGTCTCCGTGTTGTTTCTCTTAGTCTCTTGCGAGTAAAAATGTGTCCTGTAGCATATACTGCCGCAGGGCGCGAAGTGTTATAGACTTCACTATACTGTACTAGGTCTCAGCTGTATGAGGTCAATTCCTCGCAGCTTTTCCTTCCTTTACTGATTAGTAGAGTCAAATGTAGGCCTACTCATTTACAGCTGCGTTGACTGGAGCGTGACGCTACATGGTTTTGAACCCGAAAATTTTTGAGAAGCTAGCGCTCTAATCACTCGGCCACTTGACACTCCTTTGTAACACACACAGAATTTGTCTGTTGATGCATAGGCGTCTCCGTGTTGCTTCTCGCGGTCTATAGGGAGACAACAATATAATACCACCCCTGCCCCCTCGGTCACGTTGTAAGGTTCAACTACTAATGTGAAATTGTACATAGGGACTGGCAGCCTTATAATGTTAAACAACTAGCTACTAAAACCACAACTACATGAGTTTACACTGGCAGTCTTCTTTCAATGCGTTCTTTATATCTCACGAGTGCCTGAAAACATACCTTTATGTGTAATATTTATATTTTCACGGCGGCCAACTGTGACGGTGGTTCCGTGTTGTGAATTTCTGGCTTTTTTGCCTGTTTGCGTACTCTGAATATTGTTCGTTCACAGGTCTGAAAATGCCTTTTTTTCTGTTCACATGTAAGTTAATATATGAGTTTACCCGTTAACAGACATGTTAATATGTGAGTTTCTCTGTTCACATGTATGTTAATATATGATTTTCTCCGTTAATAGGCATGTTAATATATGAGTTTCTCTGTTAACAGGCACGTTAATGTGTGAGTTTCTCTGTTCACATGTGTCTTAATGTATGAGGTTCTCCGTTAACAGGCATGTTAATCTGTGAGTTTCTCTGTTCACGTGTATATTAATATATGAGTTTCTCTGTTAACAGGCACGTTAATATGTGAGTACCTCTGTTCACATGTATGTTAATTTATGAATGTCTCTGGTCAAATGCATATTAATAAATGAGTTTATCTGTTCACATTTAAGTTAATATGTGAGTTTTTCTGCTCATGTCAATGTTAATATATGATTTTGTCTGTTCACATAAATGTTAATGTGCGAGTTTCTGTATTAGCAGTTATGTTAATGCATGAGTTTTTTCTGTTAGCGTGTATGTTAATATATGCGTTTCTCTGTTCTTACGTATGTTAATATATGAGTGTTCTCACGTATTAATATATGTATTTCTCTGTTCTCATGTACGTTAATATTTGAGTTTCTTTGTTCTCACGTACGTTCTCTGTTCCCTCTTACCTTGGTGATTCCAGAACGACTACCTTGTAATGCTATCAACAAGTTCCCTTAATGTTTGTTCTATCCATCGCCAACGTCTTCTTCTCATCTCTTGTTCCACTGGCGCGTGCCTGGTTCATTCATCAGCTCCACATTGGAGGAATTGTCCCACCATTTTATTCTACACAAGCATCCATTTCTAAAAGTCTGTAAATGTTGTTTTTATGCATATAATAGTTGTCTCGGTTAGGGTATTTTACTGCAGAAGTTTTTTATTCCTTGTGATCACGTGCATGCTAATATATTACGTTATTCACACGGGTATATTAATACACCAATCCCCCGGTCTTACGCTGTTCGATTGGTGCTTTTCGATATGACGCTGTTTGTATTTTATGCAATATTTTTGTTTTACGTTTTAAAAATTCGATCTTCCGCTGAGCGCTAAGCTCCATGGAGCGCACTGGCGGGTCCTAGGGGGTGGCGAAAGGGCGATCGCATGTAGCCAGAAAAAACATTTTTCAACATCTACAGTACCTTCTGCTAACAAGTCGTCTGATGTTGAAGACAGCTCTACCTTGACAACTGTAGCCACAAAAGACGGAAGTAGCAGCGAATTAAGTCTTATAATATTTTTATTTTTTTTAGGGCAGGCACCTGATTTTCGTAACAGTTTGTCCTTCGCTTGATGGAGTGAATGTTCAGTATCATCGCTTCGGTCATTTTTATTTAACTGTTTCTGTTCTAAGTTTCATTGTTGCAATAATTATTATATAACTTTATCATTTTTCTATATCTATGACTTCCCAACTTCCCAAACTGTATATTCTATCCTAGCATTTAAACTCGTTTAACTTTTTTCGCTGTTATTTTATCACTGTCCACCTTTGACTTCCGTATAAAAATAGGGTTCAAGTACACAGTCAGAGTATCTTTACTTTTTAAATTTCTTCTTCTTCTTCTTCCTCGTTCGCCTTCAGACTTCCACATTTATGACTCTAATAAAGGCAGCAGTCAACTCAAGGTTCCCGACATCTCCAAACAGTTTTTCGTTGACAGAAGTAGGTTGTTGCCATATGCTACCCCGTTCATTACTGTAGGTTGGGCAGTACTGCAGCAGGTGTTCGACTGTCATCGGGCTGGTACCGCAGGTGCAGAGATCTGTTGCACCAATTTTGTATTTGTGGTACAGATGGTATCTCAATCTGTTGTGCCCAGTGCGCAGTCGAAAAATGATGACCTGTTCTTTTCTGGATAGTTGATGATACGCGTCATTTTTCAAATGTCCCGGGTGCTCTCTTTCCCATTTGGACTTGAATGTAGCCTTTATAGTGGTCTTTGCCGTTGCGTAAGTTGTCTCTATATCATTTTGCTGTAAGGCACCTCCTTCTTTAGCAAGTCTATCTGCCTCTTCATTTCCTGGTATGTTGCAATGGGCTGGTATCCACTGGATAGTGCACTTCTTGAAGCATTCGGCCAGTCTTTCAAGGGAGATTATCAGATCTTTCAATCCTTTAGTTTGGTGGCTCTTCAGCGCTGATATTATTGAGAGGGCATCTGAAAAGATTACTATCTGTTTTTCTGCCTGTGCTTTGCATTCAATAAGAGTTTCAGCTGCCTGTTTCAGGGCTTCTGCTTCAGCACAGAAGTTGTTGCAGTATTTTCCAGTGGCAATTGCCATAGAGTGAATTCTATTCTTTAATTTTATGAGGATGCCGGCACCCCCATTTTCAACTGCATTTGTTGCCGAACCATCAGTATATGCATGTTTCCAAAGCTTCGCTGGAAATCTTTGGTCAATATACTTGGTTGCTATACACTTTCTTTGTGTTTCTGTCTGTGTTCCCTTACCTTCAATGCCTGGAATATCAGATTTTAACTCAGGAAAGCATCTTATTTTCCACAGTGGGATAGTTGAGCTTGTTGGGATTTTCTTTGCAACTGAGCTAGCTAGTATGGTATTATTGTTAATTTTTTCTTTTGCTTGGGCGACAAAGTTAGTTCGCTTGAGCCTGCCTCTTCCTAGCCTATTCATTCTTTGGTACATGGGGTGTCCTTCGAGCCTCTTAAATTTTTCAGCTTGTTTTAAGACTCTGCTGTCACGTCTATCCTCCATTGACTGTAGCCCTGTGATGTTTTCCATATGGTTGATTTGTGTAGACTTTAGGGCCCCTGTTATAATACGTGCTGCTTGGTTCTGGAGTCTGTTTACTCTGTCAAAATTTGACTTTGCTGCCGTCGACCAAGCTGTGATGCCATATTCCATAGCAGGTCTGACTCTGCCTGTGTACAGCTTTTTGAGGATATTCTCATCAGCACCCCATGTGGTACCTGCTAACTTTTTCATGATGGCCATGCGAAGTTTTGCCCTTAGCTGTATTTTGTTAATCTGTGATTTCCATGTCATTCGGCGGTCTAGTGTGATTCCTAAGTATGTTGGTGTTTCATCTCCTCGTACTGCCTGTCCATTTAATTGCAGCTTTGCTTGCTGTGGTTTATTTGACAAGGTAAAAATAGTGTGTGTAGTTTTTTGTTCATTTATTTTGAGCAACCACTTTTTGGACCAACTTTCAAGGGCTAGCAGTGAATCCTGCATGCGCACTCTTGCTGTGGAGATGTATTGTTCTGAAGTCCACATGGCCAGGTCATCAGCGTAGAGGGAGTTGTGGACATTCTTGTGGATGTTTTCTGTTATATCATTTATATATATAAGGATTATTAATAACAGACTGTGTTTTATTCCAGTGTTTAACGCCAGTGTTGCCAGTATCATCTTTTCCTTCCTTTGTTGTGACGTTCTCGATTATTTGTGCATTACTGTTTAGCGAACAAGTTAAATTGTGAAAATAAGAATAAGGCTAGCACAAGAAGACATGGCTTGAAACACAGATATGCAGGAACATGAAGGATTAAATTATAGTACCCTTAAGATCAAACAAGAGATGGAGACTGATCAGCCACGTACCCTGCATGACAAAAGATAGACGACCGAGACAAGTTATGGACTAGACTGTACAGAATGGGGCTGTGGTCGGTATAACTGAGATCACGATCTACCGGCAGATCACAGGGGATGCTTTGGTAAATCTCTAAATGAAGGAGGGGAAACAGAGAAATAATTTTAAAGTTAAAAACATTTCGGACTAGTCCACTCTCGCTGGAATTTAAAATCACGGAATGTCCCCAAGAGTAGGCCCTAATGAGAGGACTTTGAGATGTTGTTTAGACTAGCAAAGGCTGTTTTCGCTTTATTCATGTTATTGTTGATTTTTATGTCTATTTTATTTTCCAACAATTAATAGATTATTTCTACTACCTATAAGTTGAAACCTTCGTATCAAACTGCCAGACGTCATAACAAACACAACCTACAGAACAGAGTCAGACATAAACCAAAACAGCTGGTGATTAAAGAGGGAAAATGGAGCGTGATAGGACGCACAATCGGGAAACATCCGTCCAGTATAACTAGACATGCCGTTGGCTGGAACCCACAGAGGATTGCGTGAGTAGAGAGGCGAGGCCACAAGGAACCTGCAGAAGAACGGTGGAAAAAGAAACTAAGGCCATTCGCAAAATTCACTGTCTCTCCCTCGACTAGAACCCACGGGGAAAGAGAAAAGAGGACACAAAGAACCTGGAGAAGAACGGTGGAAAAATGAAACTAAGGCAACAGGGATTTCATTGGCAGAGCTGCAGGATGAGGTCTAAAATAGAAATCAATGGTGAACATCAGCTGCAGCCACTACGTTTTACAATCAACGACAAGGAATAATAATGATAATAATGACGATTATGATGGACCTGTTTAGTTCCCGGGGGGTCTCTGAGAAGAAGAAAAAAAAACGAAAGAGTCTGACTACTACTTGCTCAAGTATGTTGTAACAGATTGTGCATGGCGGCTTGCAATGCCATGATATACAACAAACTGCCACATAAACAACAACTGTAAAAGTTTGTGTCTTGGCTTAGGATTCCTCAAGGGGCACATCTGCAACGATGGCTCCATGCGGATCGAACAAGATGATGATAAGAGAGCCTACATGGAGATGAATATTGCGGCAGAAATATCAAAAGAAAGAAGGACAAAGCGTTAGACAAAGAGCCCCAGGCCTCCAACCGAACCTAGGATTTATGATAATGATGATTATTATTGTGACTATTTAATGTGTGTAAATAATAAGGGGAGTTTTATTTGTTTAGTTTTTATTCCACGTGTTTATTGCGTCATATGTATCTTCTAATAGCCTATCTATTGTCTCTTTGTGACTGTGGCTGACGAAGGATATACACCGAAACGTCCCGTGTTTTTAGTGTATCGTTCGACTGTAATACCCATTCAATACCAATTATGATTATGATTATTTTTAACAGGGGAGATTGCTTTATCTTCAAATTTTTAGAGCCGCTCCCCACTATTATTTACACAGCCGTTGGCTCAGTTTTTGCTTTATCCTGTTTATACTTATGCTTCCTTATCTTCATTTCTCGCGTTTGTTTATTCATTGAGCCATTCAATACCAATTATGATTATGATTATTTTTAACAGGGGAGATCGCTTTATCTTCAAATTTTTAGAGCCGCTCCCCACTATTATTTACACCGCCGTTGGCTCAGTTTTTGCTTTATCTTGTTTATACTTATGCTTCTCGCGTTTGTTTATTAATTGTGCCTTACGGTGTCGTTTGTTTTTGTCTGTTGATTTGTTTTTCTTTTCACCTGTTAGTTGTGCCCTTTCTCCTTTTTCTCAGAGCCTATATATATTTCTCATCTATGCCTCCTTTTTGTAACTGTGGCTAACGAAGGGTATAACATGCAAAGTCCCGAGTTTTTTAGTTTAACTTTAAAGAAACTGACTCACTACCAATTATTATTATTATTATTAATTTTATTTAATAGACTGATAAGCGAGAGTAAATAACTTTAATGAGATGTTTCATTTGACAAATATATTAATTCTTATTACAGGCTAGTATAAAGATGGTAGCGTCTGTTACCGGAGTTCTGAAACAAGAAGTGGATAGTCTGTAAGTTCAGGTTTCTAACCACTAGGTCAGAAGTCTGCTTTCGAGCGTGGAACCAAACGACGCGTACTCACGTTTGAATTCAAGGTTACGCTAACTTGACACACTTCACTCGCTCGCATTTATCTCTTTGTAAGTTACACTAAACTGTACACATTTTTTCTGCCGGTGCATACGCGATGTCTTCAAACCGTACATACATCACATACTTTCTAAACTTGTCTAGTTAACAACTTACTTGTCATTTATTGGGCGAACCCTGACAGCAACCCTTATGTTTGATGCCATTCACGCAGTAACTACAAATCCGATAATGCAGTTTCATCCATTGTCACAGAAGTATCGCTGCCAAAGACACATCCTAAAATGAGCAATAATACATTAATCCAGAAAATATCAACTATTTTCATCACTAGCCCATACTAAAGTGCTGTGTTTGATTGTACGTAGTCCTCGCTGAATAACGGAATGCGTTTTAACTTACAAGTAATTGCGACTAGAAAGATCTAACGATTGAGGGCTAGCCACTAGTATTTGTAACTGAACTTTTGGAGTGTGTGGCCCGCAGCAGACGGCGGAATATTTTTACCGCGTCTGTTCGGGCTTGGCTAGGGTGCGATCAACTTGTAAGATTCTCGCGCCTGTTGATATCGTCACATTGAACAAATGTGAGAGCGGTGGTAAATACTTTAGTTGACATGGATATGTTAATATCTAAGGAACTAGTCACGTATTCGCAATATAAATTGTGTTGTGAGTGTGTTTGTGTGTGAAACACTTAACAAAGTGGTTTGTTTAAAACTGTTGAAGCTGCAGCTTTGACGACTCCATTTGTGCATGATCATAAGAATTTATTGTTATTGTGATTTTCATTCCTTTCCTTTTTCACCCGATCATTCCTTTCCTTTTTCACCCGATCATTCCTTTCCTTTTTCACCCGATCATTCCTTTCCTTTTTCACCCGATCATTTTCGTTGATAGCATTCCCCGGAGAGCATAGAGCTAGAGCCTGCCCTAAGGATTTTTAAAGTGGTGCGAAGCAGCGTTGCCACTCTGAATGTTGAAAAAAACCCTAGATATCGGCTTGGGCTATTTTGGGGCGATTTTTATTTGCCTATTTTGGCCGATGTTGGACGAAATCTAGGTAACGTTCTTCAACTAATGAAGGAAAACGACACCTAGACATACCTGTCAACCTCCTGAGACAAAAATCTGTACGCCAGACCAAAAAATCCTTACAAACACCCAAAAATCCTTACGCAAAAAATATATTAATAAATTATACGCAATACAGTTTTAAAATGAGAAATGACATATACAAATCTATTTGCATTTGAATTATTGTGATATAAAACATGCTAATAGTCTCATGCTGTTCTTTACATATAAAAAACTTAGTGATCATGAGGTACATTATTTTTCGATGTACAGTGTTTTGTATTATAATCAACACATGCACTTTTAGCACTTTGCAGAATTGCATTTGTGGGCTTAAAGTCTGCACAGCATGTATCAATGTTAATCTTACACTGTAAAATAGAAGTGAGCGTGTCCGCATTAATGGACCTCCTGGCACTGATAGTAACATTATTCCTCTATAATTTGTGCACTCTTGTAAATTTCCCTTCTTAGGCAACTTAACCAGATAACCTTCCTTCCATTCTGCTGGTATCTCTTCCTTTTCCCAGACTTTACCAAGTAATTTATATAACATCTCTGTAGCCGTGTCGATATCTGCTTTGATGGCCTCTGCTGGAATGCCATCAGGTCCAGATGCTTTTCCCTCGTCTTTTATGAGGCAACTTGTTTGCTTGTATTTCCCTGTTAGCTTCTTTGTGCTGCTATACAGTTCTCTCATATTTCCTTTGGCTGCAGCATCTTCTGCCTCTCTTGCCAACTCCTCAATATACTTCCTCTTGTCTCTTTTGATACTTCTTTTTACTTCTTTGTTTGCTTCTGTGTACACTTCTTGAGCCTTGGCTTTGGAGCTTCTAGTTTTGCTTGTGTTTAACTCTGCTTTCTTGTTTTTTCTGTCTTTTATCTTATTGATGGTTTCTGTTGTTATCCATGCTTTTTGTTGTCTTTCCCTTTTCCCCAGTATTTCTTCACATGTCTCCTTCCATACTGTTTTGACCTGCTGCCAATAGTTGTTGCGTGCATATTTTGACGCACATTTTACAAAAATCGATATGGCTATTTAATATGGGAAAAATATAGACATTCATTTATTTGTGTATGAAAATGCTGTTTATGGTAAAAGCGAGATAATCCATGTTTGATTCACACTTTTGATTATAGGAGTAATCGTTCTGGATACTGATCCAGCGCAAGGATATTGCGCTTGCGTTTGTACTTATTTTTTAGGGCCAGAAAATATATTAATTTGCTTATTGTGTTTATGGCCTGAATTCATATGTATTACATATTATTAGTACAAGTAGAATCAGTCCTATATTGTATATTTTGGATTGGTAGGAGGGACTAGATTCTTGTATTCCGGTCTAGCGGAAGTATGAGTTGTCTTGACAAGTCGTGATGAGTTCCGATGTACCGCTTACAAATGGCGGGGTACGTTTTCCAAGAGCTGGTCCTTTCGTCAGAAAAAAATGTCTTACGACGTGGTTTTTCTTCTGAAGGAGATGGTGTCTCTACGATAGTTTGTGTTAGAGACTCTCCTTATGTCAGTATATAGATGATTCGGACTCCAGGTAAACCCAGCTCCTATTTTTGATGATCTCTCGTCGGTTAGGCCTAGCTTGACTTTTGGTGCTTCGTTATGCTAGTGTCGTGTTTTGTATCGACGAAGATGACAGATTTTCCTGCAGCGGTTATGGCTACGTGAATTAACCTGATCACCGTAGAGCTGTATGGAAACATTTATGAAATCCTTTATATACCCATTATAAATTAACTCTGGCTTATATTCTCCTTCCTATGAATGAGTGAACGACAACTCAGGGAGGCAGCCATGTTGGATTTCGGTCATCATATGTTTTGATCACTGCCAAGAGAACAGATTATTTATCTTATTATCGGACAGTGACAGGGAGATCTCAATCTTGCTAGAAACCCCCTTTCGTGGTTTCATAATATATACTACAAACTATGGACGTCAAGTAACTTTGGTTATTTATCGATCCGCCCTTCACTGACGCGTTTAGTCAGATAGGGGGATGTGGCCATAATGTATCATGACATTGAACTTTTGATGTACTGCCCATTATTTCTGAATGTGTCATGACTTCAGATCTGCTATGTATACCTACAAATTGATATGTCAACGAACCATGATGTACTCGTATGTCCCAGTGTGTACGTCTGAATAAATTGAGTAAACTAAGATTCCAGCAGTCTGCATTGGTGCCTTGTAGACACAAGTGTGAGTGGTTATATTGGTCAGCACACGAACAGCACACCATTCGCGTCAATCACACTCTACATTTCTACTTCATACATACACCATCCTGCGTCGGTTGAAGTGACCAAGTTTAGGGCCTGCTTCCCCTGGAGCCTTTGCCTTCCCTAACTCAGGACTAGGGTGAGTTACCCATTTACAGCTGGGTAGACTGGAGCATGCCTGATCTCAACAACACACCACTCTTCCTTACAGAGCAGAGAGACTGATACTTTACAGTGTGTGTGTGAAAGCAACTTTACAGAGTGGAAAGAAGAAATAAACTTTACAGTGGCGAGCCAGATTCCTGGGTCCAGCTTACGCAGTTTTGTGTTGAGAATCACAGTTTACAGCTGAAAGAACATTTGTTTGAACACATCAACACCAGTAGGACAGCTATACAGTCGATGTCAGCTTGACCTGTATTACCGATAGGATGCTGTATCTAGGTCAGCACTTGTTGACAGTTTTTCGCTGTACAGACAGTATTACACAGGACAGTGGTATCAAGTGTAGAAAATATCTGGAGCAGTATTGTTGA
>JAMPIV010010338.1:0-426401 GCA_024509875.1 Oreohelix idahoensis | reverse complement strand
GTATGCCTGTTCTCTGCCTGTGTCAAGCTGTAGTTTTTCTTCTTCACAAATGAAGTTCATTGTCCGTTACTTGTCATACGGACCACTGTGGTGTACTCTTCGTCATCCGCCCGGGACCTGGGGGCTCACATGGGAGCCGGAGGATCAGATACCATGAACTGCTCTTGCTCTGCTTGCTGGCTGTTGAATCCCAAATGCGGACTTTCTTCAGACCTCGTCTTGCTTGGCCATGATTGGGGGGGCCCCCCGCCTCTTTGGGCATTGGCTTCACCCAATGGGTGTCCAACCCGCTATATTGAGGCATTTCTGTTCTGCGTCCCGGACAGGGATACCCATACCGCTGAACTTTCTCTACATAGCCGTCCATCTTAAGATTCATGAAAATGGGGGTAACTTTATGCTCTGAATGGCTTATATAGAAAAAGTTCCACTTATCGTGGGCTGTTTTGACACGAGAGACCTCCGCCTCCTCATCTCCTGTCACTGCTACCGCAATCTTTCGGGCTGCCTCTGCCTTTACTGTTGGGGGCATCCAGTTTAGGAGTCCTTTCGATTTTTCTTTATCTAAATGTTCGATGTAGACGCTCATCAGTGGGTTGGTCCACTCAAGTTTTTTCCCGTGTAGGCCCGCATAATGCTTCATATGGGCCGCAGTGGTTAAAGTGGCGAACCACTTGAAGGGACTTGCAAATCGATATAAGGTCGCCACGCCACTTGTCCCTACTCCGGCTGGCCCGGCCAAAATGCTCGCAATGAGGGAATAAGAGGCCCTGTTTGCCTGGGGCCCTGTAACGGTAATCAACAGCGTTCCCTGTTTGTGGAGAGCTCCACCTTCTAGATCTTCTTCCATGTTTAATAGATAAGTTGGCACGAAGGGTGCAGACATTCTATATTTTTTCTTTTCTTCTTGGTTATACAACCAAATTGAAATTTAAACAAAAATCACCACAAAGTTAGCCTGGCTAACCCGCCAAGCTAACACCACGAAAAAATCCTAGAATGCACAGAAAAATTCTTGAGAGCCCAGCAAATCTGGACTTGCTCCGTCAACTTCTCTGGTAGGACCTTTTTTTTTTTTTTTTTTAAAAAACCTTTATTTGGTCAATACAACAATATTTTTACAAGGTTTTTACAAATATCACATGATCAATATAACAGTAAAAGTAAAAGTAAAGTGAAAGTAACCCCCACCCCCCCCCCCCCCCCCCCCCACAAAAAAAAAAAAAAAAAAAAAAAAAAAAAAAAACCCAATGTCCCAAACAATATCACAATCACTACCAAAATTTTGGATGATGAAGTAAATGAGGCTATAAACATCGACACCCTACTGTGAGATGATTGATGAAGACTTATACACTGAAGGTTATTTATAACCAAAGCAACTTGCTTGTAAGATTTTTACATTTTAACATGAAATATTTACAAAATTATTTACATTTTAACTTCCTACATGTCCATTATCTGAAGTTAGCGTCATTCGTAGCTGGTAATTCGTGTTGTTCATTGTGACTGCTCTATATAAATTAAGTGTCTGTTGTGAGTGTGGGGCTATTAGCTTCCTTAACTTGTTTAAAGTGGGGGCCACTGTCTTACATGTGTAAAACAAGTGGTCTTCTGTCTCTGTAATGTTGTCACTACACAGTTTACATTTGGGCGCTAATCTGTTTGCCTTTGTTGATGATCTGTTAGCTATTGGTGTTAAACTGTGTAGTAGTCTGTAAGTGACTTCTTTTGCTTGTGGTTTAATGTCTATTGCGTGAATGTTTGTAAAACTCTGTGTGTAATCGGTTATAAAGAGGTTGTACCCTCTTCGTGTGTTTATAGGTGTTTCCTGTGCTGCGACTAGGAGTTTGTATATAAGTTTAGTGTCTTGGTTTATTAAATGATTATTCCCTTCTAAATTTTGTAGACATATTTTGTAAAAAGGTGGTGGTGTACCAAAAAAATGGGGTTGATTGTTATTCAACTTACAAAGGTTTAATAATCTTAAACCAATGTAGTAGTGTGCCAGCGGGTATAGACTCGGGCACTTTATAACATCCCCTATGTATTTAATTCTTAAAGCTTTAATTTTAGTATTTATATCCTGTAGAGCTATTCCCCCTTTATTTTTAGGTTGTATTAGAGTAGTGTGTTTAATACTGTGCCAGGTATTTCTAAAAATGAAGGTCCTAATTAGTTTATTTATTTCTGTTATAATCTTTTTAGGTACTATTTGTATATTTGCTGTGTAAATTATTTTTGGTATAATAAAACAATTAACTATAATACTTCTTCCGAAAATGGTAGCCGTTTTATATTTGTAAATTTCTAACATATTTTGGATTTTCGCTATCAATTTTGTCCATGTTTCTTTATTGGGGTCTTGAGGATTAAAAGAAAAGTTAATTCCATAAATTTTAATTTTATTCACTACCGTTAATTGAAAAGGGAAGTCTGACCTATTGCCCCATTTACCTATTCCCATTATGCTAGATTTTTGAATGTTTAGTTTGGATTCGCTAGCGTATCCAAACTCTGTGAAAACCTCTAAGATATTTTTTATAGAATCCTTTGTTGTTGGAAAGAATATCGTGTCATCGGCGTAGGCCAACAATTTTCTTTCCCCTGCGCCGGGGACGAAAGTCCCCGTGATATTTGTGTCTTGTCTTATTCTTTCCAACACAGGTTCTAGCGTTATTACATATAACAAGGGCGACAGGGGGCACCCTTGCCTAACACTTCTAGTTAATCTGAATGTTTTAGTTAGACTATGATTAATCAATATTTTACTTTCAGGTTTTTTGTATAGGATCTTTATCCATGATCTAAAGTATTTCCCTATATTGTTAGCTTTAAGACTCTTATGCAGGAAGGCATGTGATACTCTATCAAATGCCTTTTCCTGATCTAAAGATAATATAGCACTCTGGCACTGTCTATCATGTGTGTATGTAATTAGGTCTCTAATGAAATGTGTATGTCTGCTAATGTT
Source organism: Oreohelix idahoensis (assembly GCA_024509875.1). Taxonomy (NCBI): domain Eukaryota; kingdom Metazoa; phylum Mollusca; class Gastropoda; order Stylommatophora; family Oreohelicidae; genus Oreohelix; species Oreohelix idahoensis. The sequence continues at coordinate 423,427 of JAMPIV010010338.1, read as the reverse complement.
TCTACCATGCACACCACTTTGTTGATCTGAATGTATTATTCGGTGCATGTGTGATTTAAGCTTCAGAGTAAGTGCTTTAGCTAGAATTTTATAATCGACATTTAATAGGGAAATGGGCCTAAAATTCTTGATTGACTTTTTGTCATTTCCTTCCTTGGGAATTAGCGTAATATAAGATTGATTTAGACTATCCGGGAGTTCCCCTTTTTGAAAAGCCTCTTCGAACACTTTAATTAAAATGGGCCCTAAACAGGGGAAGAAAGCCCTGTAGAATTCTGCAGTTAACCCATCAGGTCCGGGTGCTTTATCTTTTTTGAAAGGTACTAAGGGCCTCTTGTAAATTATATAAAGTTAAAGGTTGGTCTAGCTTCGCACTTTCCTCATCACTTAAACGTTTTGCGTATTGTAGAAATTTGTCTTGTATATTTGCGTCAGTTTCTTCCTTAGTATATAGTTTTTTGTAGTATTGGAAGAAAGCGTGACTAATGTTGGTGTTATCTGTTTGTTGTTGTCCGTTCATGTCAATTATTTCGTGTATCTGTCTACTGCGTTGTACATTCTGTTCAATTGCTAAATATTGCCTACTAGGGATTTCCTGCGTTATAGTGTGTAATTTAGTTCTAAGTAGTGCTCCCTGGTAGGTATACTGTCTATATTGATCTAATTGCTCTTCTAAGGTTTGGATGTGAGGGTTCGTGTTGTCTAAACTTTTGGTTAAACTAATTGCTTCTTCTAAAATCCCCTCTTCTTTCTTAAATTGTTTGTGAATGAGTGTAGCCAAAATCTGTGTTCTATCTCTAAGTGTGTTTTTTGACATATCCCAATATTGTGCAATGTTGTTATTGGGAATGTCTTGTGCATAACCTTGTATTAGTTGTGTTATTTGTTCTGTGTAGTAAGTGTTTTTAAGTAGACTGTTGTTAAATTTCCAATGTGGGGATCTCTTTACTTGCTTGTGCGTGTGTCCCGTACTTAGAGATGTGTAAACTGCCTTGTGATCTGTAAATTTAAGAGTGCTTCCAATATGGTATGTTTTGTGTATATTGTAGGTACTAGATGCATATATTCTGTCTAGTCTTGATGCCCGTCTAAAGTATGGGTTTATATTGTCATAGTGTGTAAAAGTTTGTTTGCGAGGTTCTATTTTCCTGTATACGTCTGAGAGGTCGTGTTCGTCTAGTATCGTCTGTATTTGTCTTAAGAGCGAAGACTTTTCTCGCGCCTGTGCTCCTCCCCTGGAGCTCCCAGACAAGTCTAGGTCAGACAGGACACAATTAAAGTCTCCGCCCAAAATCTTCCTAGTCCCTTTGTAATGTTTTGTTAAAGTGTCATGTAACTTGTCATAAAAACTAGGTCGTTCGTCTCTTGTCGCTGGTGCGTATATGTTAATGAGTGTGTGTGTGTCTTGTCTGTTGTGTTTGTTTTGTATTTGAATTATGACGGTTCTGCCACAACCGTCTGTCCTGTACTGTACCGTATCCCAATCTTCGTTGATTTGTAATATGGCGGCACTACTATGCCTGGGGCCTAGGGCGAACCAGCCATGTTTAAGTCCTAATCTAGTTACAATCCGATTGGCAGTAAAATGGGACGTAACCCCTGTCTGCTGCAAGAACAGAAAATCAGGTTTCTCTCTTTTGATCAGTTTAAAAACGTGCTCCAGCTTATCCCTCAAACCATTGATATTGAGGGATATAACAACTAGGCTACTTGACAAGGTGGTAAGCTTGGGTTGGCCACTTGTTACAAACTGTCTACATGGCAAAGTGGCAGAGTGGCCACTTGCCATATCTAAACTATTCGACAAAACGGGGACTGAGTGCGGACCGTTTGCCTCTTTTAAATTACAAGGCAGGATAGTGGCCTGGGCCTGACTACCCGCCACAGGTAAATTACACAACAAAGCGTTAGTTAATGGTTTATTGTGTGTTGTAATAAATGTGCTAGGTAAAGTAAAACTTGATGCGCATGGCTTACACAACAAAGCGGTGCTCATCAGCTGACCGCTTTCTGTCGTAACTAGGCCAATCGATACATTTCTGTTTACATTGCTTGGTGAAGCGGTGCATAGGGGCTGGCCTGCTAACCTAGTTACGTGACTGCCTGACGGAATAGTGATCTGGGGCTGACTATTCGTTCTGCTATGATTATTTAGGCTAGACACAGATGAAACCGCGTCGCCTAAAACTCCCGCCCCAGTAGGGGGGAGGGGAGTTGACTGCTTAAATAAAACTGTGCGCATGTTAGTTGTGTGTGTGCTTTGTCAAAATATACATTAAAATATTACCAAACTTATTTACATTAAAATAAAAACACAACACTCTTAAATCATAACTGACACATCCTAAACTATGGGTGTTTTTAGATTTTACTTTAAGTGAATACATTTTTTTTTCCTTTCCAGACTTGTATGCTTGAGTCTTCTGGAGGGGGCACATCTTTTCCCGCACTGGCAGTCTATTGGTCAAGCTTCTCACAGGCTCAAAGGGGAGGGTAACTTCGGGGTGCAGCTCCGGCATGCCTTCACATGCACCGTTCGTCATAAACCCTCTCGCTCGTCTCACCTGCTCAAAGCTTGAAACTTGACGCGTCTCGCACTGGGCCCCAGTGCAAGGAAGGAAAGCTTGTAAGGGCACACTCATGAAAAGTTCTCGTCATCAAATATTTGCCCGTCAATAAACAGGCTTGCTGGCGACAACACGGCTTCCATTCCGTCATCATCTACTGTTGCTGCCGCCCAGCTCACCTGAGTATTCATTGGCGTTGGCGCCTCTGGAATTTCGGATCTTGGTGATCCTCTAGGGCTGCTTGGCCTGGACGACTCACGCTCGTCAACCAAAGGTGTCGGCGCGTTCTTCCTCGGGGAGGGTTCTGAGGTAGCCGCCCTAGGTGATGGCGGTAGGGCTTCCCTACTGGGAGAAAACTTGCTGCTGCTGCGCTTCACCTCCTTCGTCTTAACCGGCCCTGCTGCCTGGAACGAAAGTCTTTTCCTGTTTCTCTCCCCTCTTCTGGAGAGCACATCCTGAAATTCCGGTTCATTCTTAGTGGATTCTAGGTCGTGGCTCTCTACTTCAGGGCTCCCCTCTGCTGGGCTTTCTGATGCGGGCCTCTCTTCCCGGCAATTTAATTCTGCTGGTGTTTTGTTCTTGACAGCTTCTTCCCTAGTTGGTTTCACCTTGTTGTTGTGGGCCCGCTTCTTGGGACACTGACTCACCCAGGGAGTGTCTTCCCCACAAATAGAGCATTCAATCCTCCTTCCGGGTAGGGACACCCACACCCGTTGAAACCTTTCAACCGGACCTTCCATCTTAAGATGAACAAAGTGGGTTATCTGGTGTGCAGAAGGTTTATACAAGAAATTCCACTTATCGTGGGCGGTTTTCACTCTTGAAACTTCCGCTTCTCTGTCCCCCGTCACTGCTGCTGCCAGTCGCTGCACCGCCTCTGCTTTAATGGTCGGAGGCATCCAGTTGAGTAGTCCCTTGGACTTCTCCTTGTCCAAGTGTTCTATGTAAACACTCATTTGTGGGTTTGACCATTCAAATTTTTTGCCGTGCAGGCCCGCATAATGTTGCATTTGTGCTGCTGTTGTCAGTGTAGCAAACCACTTAAACGGGCTCGCAAATCTATATAACGTGGCGATGCCACTTGTGCCAACTCTCGCTGGTCCAGCCAGTATGCTGGCTATCAAAGAATAGGAGGCCCTGTTTGCTTGTGGCCCTGTCACAGTAATCACAAGTGTTCCTTTTTTGTGCAGCTCACCTCCCTCTAAATCTTTCTCCATATTCAAAGTAAAAATTGGCACAGATGGTGCAGACATTTTATAAATATTTCCTTTCTTGGCCCTGACACCAATTTGGAAACAAAAAGCAAAGTCACAAAAGTTAGCTAGGCTAATGCCTAACTAACTAACACAAGTCCTGGAAAAAAACACCAATGTCCAAGAAAAATTCGCGAGGAAAAAATATGCATCCCATGCGTAGGATATAAAAAAAATATAAAAAAAAAAAAAAAAAAAAAGAAAAAAAAAAAACATGGTGACAACTGTTTTACACAATCCACCGCGGTCACCAGCAAAATCCTTATTTTTAAAAATGTCCAATATTTTTCTGCCAAGAGAATAATGAGAAGAATAACATATTGATAAAGTATACTTGTGTTTGTTAATGATACATTGCGCCCCACACAGGGCAGTATGATAAATAGGTTAGGACTGAACTGTTAACTGTGTATAAAGTCTGTAGTGAGTGGAATAGAGGGTACAGTCACTCAACCTGTAACTGTTCAAAGCATAGATTCAACGAATCAGACTGGTGTTCCATTTCCAATTGACAGCACATAATTTATTCACACAGCAACATCAATCCGGTACGATACACTACTACACAGGTACAACAAGGCATACCTAAAATCAAATCCAAAATAATTAATTGTGCTATAAAATGTCACCGCTGTTCAAGCACGATTGTAAACCCGTGTTTATCATCGCAGTTCTAATGTTACATCATGTAAATCCACCAGAACGACTGCTGACACTGCAGGTTACAAAACGCCACTTAAGTCTTTAAATCTCTATTATGTATTAATATAATTAATACTGATATATATATATATATTTATATTGCGATTATATATATATAGATGTTATATATCTTTACTCGCAGTTTCTAAATGTGCCCACCAGAATCGACTGTGATACTGCAGTTACAAAACGCCACACAGGCTTAAATCTCTATATTACTAATATGGTACTGTCTGCTCTGCAGTCTACAAGTAATCTGGCATTCACAAATCCCGTCATTTAGAATCTTCTTCAATAACTTTAATAATACCTCTGTTCATGGATCGCCTTTTCAAAATAATTATATGTTAAATCATTTAGCGCTATATATCTACTGTAGCTTGACAAAACCCGACAAGTGATACTATTATATTGTTCCTTGGATTCCTCCAATAAAGTAATATATGGAATTCGTCAGCGCTCTCCACCTCCCTCCTGTAGCCTATAAACACAGCGCGAGTGATACTGCTGATATAGTATATATTTATAGATATATTTATATATATATATCATATATATATTAGTATGATATATATATAATATAAATATTATTTATATGATATAATTTTATTATTTATTTGATTTTATATATTGGATACTCCAGGAGCTATAATGCATATGGCCTTCAAAAGAGCAGTAATTACGTAAGGAAATAATAGGTCCTGTACACACAAAGGAACCCATAGCACATTCTCTTAAGATTAATGTAACCTGTTTAAATTCCCTATTCCTTATTTTACCCTTATCTTCTCTTTATCTTTCAAGAATAATCAACACCGTAAATAGGCAAGTAAATAGTCACCTCGACCTCGAAAAATGGCCAAACATCGTTTCCCGAACACAACTACCCTGGGAACACACACAAGGACACAGGGCTATAAATATCCAGTACAACGCCAAAACTTAGACTGCCGTATCTTCAGGACTGACTACGGGAACACCACACATCTCCTCCCGCCAAACAGTCCACCGGACTCGGCTGTCACGGACTTGCCGTTAGCTATTCATCAGCCGGACTGAAAACCAGTACAGAATAACTAAATGAACTAGCGCTCTCACGACGCTTTCTCGTGTACACTCTGTTTTCTAACATATAAATTGTTTAAACAACTCACAAAATCAAACAAGCCCACAAGCGCCACAACTCTAAATTCACACTGATTTCAATCCAGCATCTAGCATCGGTTCACTTTTCCCTTTTTGACCTTAAACAGGACTTCCACACCCCTCCGAGAGAAAAAAAATGAATTTATCTTTTTTTTTGTTAAAAATTACGTCCATCGAAAAAAATGATGGGTTTAAGCTAAGCTCTTAATATATGGCATTACAACAATAGTTTTTATGATAAGGTACAAAATAATAACATCGCCCACATAATAAAGCAACGTGTACCATAAACAAAAATTACCCATAATAAATCTGCTATATACACACGCACTAATCATTTACAAAACAAATTCTATGTATTGATTACTGTTAGACCAAGCAGGTTACAATAAATGGAAAGTAAAAAGTCAAAAGAAATCGAAATTTGGAAGTAAGATCCCATAATACCTAAATAGTAACACATTAAGCAGAAATCAATTTCTTGCATGAAATAAATAGAACTGTTTCACCAAATAGTTACATATTACTAATACATATTACAATTACAAAGGATGAAAGTATAGAGAAAGTGTGGACGAAGTAAACGTATATACAAAATAGTATTTCCCCCAAACGGTTTAACTTCCAGATGAAAACTTGGAAGCATAAACCAAATGTAATAGACCGCTTTCCAAAAGAAATGGAGTGAAAAAGAAGAATCATCTGAAAAGGACGAAGGAAATTCAAAATTATGAATTTGCATAGAAAAAAACAACAACAATACATCCCAACAAAACTATCCAACTAAATAAACGCATAATAAATAAAATTTAGACCAAATTTACAAAAACTTATTCATAACTAAAATGACTTATTACAGGCATTCACACAAAAAAAGTCGCGATATAATAAATAAGCATTTTCACAATCTCACACCAAAAAAAAATTATTCACTATTTTTCAAATTCGGAAATATCAAACATATATTATTACACCTTATTAAGCGCTTTGGCGCAGAAAAAATATAACAATGTCAACGAAAAATTACATTTGTTTCCCTAGAAAAAAAAAATTACTAATAACAAAAAAAGTTTTCTTTAAAGCTAAAGTGTAAATAAAAATAATTATATTTTAATTTTTTTCTCGAATTAAATCTATAACTAATTATACGAAAAAATGAAAATCATCTTCTTATTTATCCAAATATGAATGACATCTAACAAAAAGAATTCCAATTTCTTAAGTAGACTCATATGTAAACGCGTTCTATTTTAAACAGAATTCAGCAGAAAAAAAGCCACATAGGCAAAAATAAAAAATACCAGAAACCCAATGTTTCAAAATATGTGTTTCACAAATACAAATACAAAATTCATTAATTAACACCATAACATAGTTTAATTATTCAAAAATTACATTTTCACGAACCACAACTAGTTACTTGGCATTATAAACTTCATGTATTATGGTAATATAATTAATAATACATAGTACCTCTAGAATAAAAGAAAAGAAAAAATAAAAAATTTAATGAATAACCAAGACTCCTCTAGAAACAAAAACTAAACGGAATATTCCTCGACTAATGATTTTTGTGCATAGGGCTTGCAATACTCATCAAGTACAAAATATTATCACTAAGTACCAACGCTGCCCAAAACATATCAATGTTTGATGTACTCAACTATCATTTGCTTCAAACCTTCACAACAGGAGGCAACCTATGGGTACCCCAACATAATTCTGGTCTAAGTGGAATAGTCTTCCGACTAGCGTATGAAAATATCACAAATCCACTATCTCATTACAAAAATTAAAGATAAGTCACTACAATGTGATATGATACAATTTCATTGCAATCATAATACATACAATGTTTATCCACAAAACAATCATGAAAACCATAACATAGAATTACAACAGTGCATACATATGAACATACACAATACGCACTAAGACATTATATAATGTATGGTACTATACAATACAATAATTCATTATCCCAAAAAAATTAAGTATAAGAAACACTGTGGCAATCTTAAACCAACTCCTAAAGAAAAAAAATAAATAGGTCACAACTCCGGGGTCCGTGATAGTATTCTGTAAACATTCCTCTCACAGGTAACAATAACTTCGGCGCGAAGATTCTTAACGCAAAGCCGAATGCTGTGGGAAAATACAAATGAAAATTTCTATTTTAATTAACTTGTGAGATTTATTGAGGTAAAACGGATAGTTAGTCTCACATTTACCCAAAACTTGTGGCAGTGTCTGGTTTCTATATGATGCCATCATTTCCTCGTCACATAGTAGATAACACAGAAGGATAGGAACACCCTGACCGAAAATGAAGGTCATCACAGCAGCAGGCTGAAATAAAACTCTGCTCTCACAGAACGAGATATTCTCTCGAAATCAAAATGTATAACAAGCAGTAGTATTTGAAACAATACTCTTATTGTTACCTTGTTTATAACCAAGTTTGTTCTTTTGTTGTGCAACATTATTATGATTAGTATTTCTCCTCTGATAATAATATCTAACTATGGATTTTGTTGTGTTCTAGAACCCTCATTATAAGGCTGATAACCCTTATTGTAGTTATTTCTTTCACCAAAACTGTTTCTATTCTCCTCTGTGACAATATGCTTACTAAATTGATCAGTACCAGTGATAACAAAATCCTTATAGTTATCAACATTTTTGGCACAAGTATTACTAATAGCTTTGTCCCTTATTATCAGTTTATCAGAATTTCCATCATTAAAATAATGGTTGGTCTTTTGAACTTTGGCTTGAAGTTTCTTACAGTATTTATCGTGGCTTACAGGACTGACTGCTACGTTAGAATTACCCCTATTGGTCTGACGCCAAGAGTCATTAATTTTAGAAGCAGCATCTTCCGTACGTGGGAAATTGTATTTGCCACGCAGGGATTTACGTCCATCATGTTCGATTTTCGTCTCAGCAAAGAGTGTATAGGGCTGACTCCTTTTGCCTTATTTGGTGATAAACAACCTTCTGTCTACTATTGTCAACATTGACAGTAGACAACCCCTTGATGCCTAAAACAACATCTACTAATGCATCCACCCTTTTTCTTAGATCACTAATCTCAGCATTTCTATGTGAGATCTCTTCGGTTTATTTCTTAATAAATTCATTAGATGTTAAAACCTTGCACTTCTCCTCCACGAGTAATTTCTCAATATCAGTCATTTCCTTTTTCTTACACGATAACTCCTCTACTCTCTTTTCTACATCCTTCTCTTTGCTTTCCCTCCTCTGTCGTGCCAATTTCCTTAATATTTTCCTTTGCACCTCTGCTATCTGTGGCTGAAGTCGGGCCACCTGGGCTTGAAGACCTTCGACTTGAGCAGCTTGTGCTCTCAACTGTGTTAATTCCAGTTGAAGTGCTTTGATCTTATTATCATAGCTATTTTTAAGCTCATCAATTTCCTCCAGAGATACAATATTCTTCTTTATAGCAACACCTTGTAAAAAATCCACCTCACTTCTTAAATCCACAATTATTTCTTGATAAGACTTCTTAGCTTGCTTGGCCTGAACTTTTAATTTGCAACACATCTCTTTCTTTTCTTCAATTTCTCGAGTGAGATTATGTACTACGTTATTCTTATGTTCTATCAGAACTTCCATGTCTTTTACTTTACTGCATGCAGAGTCTAATGCTGCTTTCACACTAGCAAGCTCTAAGTTTGATTTATGCAAATCACTTGTGAGTTTAGACACTGTTTCTTGTAATCTATTCTTTTCAAAAATATCCCGCAAAAAACTTTCTCTTTGTTGTAGGGCAATTCGCTTGTTGTTCTTCATTCGCTCCTTCTCTTCTAATTCCTTTTTATTATCATCCTGCATGTCGTTGCAGATTATATTATGTAAAATCTTATGCATATAATTGTGTCTAGCCCGAGTATAATCGTACACCATCGGACGTAGGCATTCTAACAACTTCGCCAAATCTCTAGCCATGATCATTTCAGGATTGGAATGAGGGTTATCGTCAGTAAAAAACTTTATGGCTGCTACCGCATTAAACAAAAAACCATCCAACACGTATCTATCAAGTGCTGGGCCTTGTAATCCCTCACCATATTCAGCTTCATCAGCTAAATATTCTAGTATAGGCCTCATATCCTCTGGATCATCATCAAAATCCATGGTGATTCAATCACTGAGTGTACTAGATTTATAGACCACTTATAACTCTAATAAGATTATGTTACATAGCCATCAATCAATTATGCACTAAATCCTATACTAACTAGTTAATAGAATACATAATGCGTGATATGAGAAGACTTGATAGCATACATACACAAACACAGTTTCCACAACAACAAAAAAACCACTTATCTTGCAAATAGCAAATAGGCACAAGCACTGGAGTCGTCGTCAAATGTTACTCCACCTTGACACAGTATGCTATGTTGTCGTACACAGCACAGGAAACTGGAAACAGTGCAAGTTATCAACTTGTTCCCTCTGTCGTCGCGAATGTACACTGTCTGTCACTCTTGTTGAAAAGAGTTACCTGATATTTCGAACTTGCATATAAAACTGGAACATACTGTAATTCTCATAATGCAGATATCGCTGATGACGACGAATCAGGACAGGTCGTCATAACCATGTCAAAGTTTCCGTAAAACTGTCAATACCACAAGTAGAACTGGAAACGCTGCAGATACTTCGCAGTGAAGCATGTAAACAATAGCCATCTCACCGTGTCACCGATTTCAGGTCACGAGCGACAATAAACTGTCTGGTATGTGAGCAATGCAGGCGTTAATAAGACTTGGCGTTCTACAGATGATTTAATTAGGCCGGAACACAACACACTTGACATAGATGAATGTCATAGTTATTCGTTCCTAAATGACACTAGTCCATTGATTGATACTGTCCTATGTAGACTGGCCCGTAGGCATCGAGGACGACCAACACAGGTAAAGACGAACTGGGTTCCAAAAACAAGCCACGCCCACACAGGGCTATTCATTGCTCTTATAACGCGAATTCGTGGTCATAACGCCCGAAAAACAGGGCCACCAAATAATAAAGTATAATTGTTTGTTAAAGTACATGCGCCCACACAGGGCAGATGATAAATAGGTTAGGACTGAACTGTTACTGTGTATAAAGTCTGTAGTGAGTGGTATGGAGGGTACAGTCACTCACCCTGTACTGTCAAGCATAGATCAACGAATCAGACTGGTGTTCATTTCCAATTGACAGCACATAATTTATTCACACAGCAACATCAATCCGGTACGATACACTACACAGGTACAACAGCATACAAAATCCAATAATAATTAATTGTGCAAAATGTCACCGCTGTTCAGCACGATGTAAACCCTGTTTACATCGCAGTTCTAATGTTACATCAGTAAATCCACCAGAACGACTGCTGACACTGCAGTTACAAAACGCCACTTAGGCTTAAATCTATATATATATATATATATATATATATATATATATATATATATATATATATATATATATATATATATATATATATATATATATATATATATATATATATATATATATATATACTCGCAGTTCTAATGTTCCACCAGAACGACTGTTGATACTGCAGTTACAAAACGCCACACAGGCTTAAATCTCTATATACTCAAAAGACTGCTCTGCAGTCTACAAGTAATCTGGCCTGCACAAATCCTGGCCTTATAATCTCTTCAATAACTTTAATATCTGTTCATGGATCCTTTTCAAATAATATATCATTAGCGCTATCTCTTCCTGTAGCTTGCAAACACCGCAGTGCTACTATATATGTTCTTGGATTCCTCCTATAGTAATATATGGAATCGTCAGCGCTCTCTCCTCCTGTAGCCTAAAAACATCGCAGTGCTACTGATATATATATATATATATATATATATATATATATATATATATATATATATATATATATATATATATATATATATATATATGGATCCTCCGAGCAATAATGCATATGGCCTTCAAAGAGCAGTAATACGTAGGAAATCATAGGTCTGTACACACAAAGACCCATAGCACATCTCTTAAGAATAATGTACCTTTTATCCTATCTTATTTACCCTTATCTTCTCTTATCTTCAGATAATCACACCTAAATAGGCAAGTAATAGTACACCTTGAAAAATGGCCAAACATCGTTCCCGAACACTACCCTGGGGACACACACAAGACACAGGGCTGACTATCCAGTCAACGCCCAAACATAGACTGCCTTCTTCAGAATGCTACGGGAACACATACATCTCCCGCCAAACATTTACCGGACTTGGCTGTTCACGGACTAGCCGTTAGCTATTCACAGCCGACTGAAACCAGTACAGAATAACTAAATGACTAGCGCTCACGACGCTTTCTGTACACTCTGTTTTCTAACATATACTGAAGCACATTAAAAATCACCACCTGTATAATCCAAGAACAGAGTGTGAAATGTAAATAAAAGTGTGTACAAGTTTACATATTTGGAATCTTTATTCATTTTCCTATGAATCCATGCTGGTCATTAATTTGTACATTTGATTGTTATGAAATTCATTGCATTCTGTGCAGGCAAGGGAGAAAACCAAAAATACAAAAAAATGCACGTGCGTTATCCTGCTGGAGAAGCTGCAAGTCTGGATAAATTGTGAACGCAGGAGCAGCCAGTGCATCCAGAACCTCATCTCGATATGTCACAGCATTAACATTTCCACGGAAGACGTGAAGAGGCAAGCGATGGTGAAAACTGAATCCTCCCCAAATGTGAATACTGCCACCTCGAAATCGGTTGACACAGCAATCTGCAAAGCGCTCTTCACACCGTCGCTAAATCCGCATACGTCCATCTGCAAAGGATATGTTGAATCTGTTCTCTTCTGTGAATAGGACAGCATTCCACTGCAGTCTGGTCCATCTGATATGTTGCTCTGCCCATTGCAGGCGCTGCTAACGATGTCTGTGAGTCAAGTTTGGCCCAACTTAAGGTCGTCTTGCAGTAAGGCCTGTATCTCTCGTCGTATGACTGTCATTTGAGAGACTTGCCCATGTCTACCCACTATTGCTCTTGCTGTTTGACTTGCCGGGAGAGTCAATTCCTTAGGTGACTCATCACAATATGACGATCTTGCGCAGGGGTAGTAACTCGTGGTTGGCCACTCCGAAGTCTATTCCGGGCACTGCCAGTGGTTCCGTAACGTTCATTGAGACGTACAATAGTGCTGTGGTGGCAATTCATCCTTCTGGCAATGGCCCGCGAGCTCATTCCTGTTTCCAACATACCAATGGCTCGTTGGCGGTCGTTTTCAGATAGTCGTGGCATTTCAAGCACATGTACTGGGTGTTTTGTCTCAACGGCCTTTTTATACCGAGTATACTGCCACAACGCGTACACATTTTCAGGGTCATAGCTGTTGAGAATCGTGTTGCACGTGTAACTTTCATCGTTTTCATGTAGTCTGTACACACACCCATGGGTTGAATCTTGCACTTTCCATTCCAGCAGCCATTCGCTCTCTACCTCATGGCAAACACGGGGAAAATCCATTCCCACACTTTTTTTTGCCAGCTTCTCGGCATCAGTATATATAATAGTGGTGCGTTTTTAATGTGCTTCAGTATATAAATGTTTAAACAACTCACAATCAAACAAGCCCACAAGCGCCACAACTCTAAATTCACACTGTTCAATTAGCATAGTACGGATCACTTCCCTTTTGACTTTAACACATATATTTTTGTTTTCCTTAACTTTCTACTGCTGTGGAAAGAAACAAATCCTGTAAATTTATGTTGTGTGGTCGGCCCAAATACTAAAACGCGATGTCTAGGGGGTGTAATTATTTTTATTATACCCTACTTCACAAAGACAAAATACTCTCACTCTATGTAGTTAGACCCAGACTAAGATCAGACTCAAAATGGGCTACCCGTTTAGTGGTACTAATTCTAGATCAAACTCAAAAATCCCGGCGACCCAGCCATTTTATTGTCGTAAATTTATTTTAAGAGAAAGAGTCTAGAAATAGTGGTCCCGTTTAGAGTGAAGAATGGTGGTGAATGCACAGTGAAAGAAAGGGTTACAAAGTATACTAGTTGATTCACAGAGTGCTGGGGAGAGTAAGGACAGACACTTACGACAATATTTTGGTTCTTAATCTACTCCTTAACTCTCCAGGTCAACAATTAATTGCCAGTTCCTAACACACTCATGCGCTCACACCAATTTGGTGCTCCAAACACACGGACGCACGTGAATACAAAACTATGATAAACAAATAGGGGGAATTTGGGCCTGGGCCTTCCAACACCAATGCTAGAAGTTTCACGTGTTTATTTATCATAAAATTCAAATCACAACAGTTATTAAATTACAGGAAAAATCAATGGTTACAAAAAATACAAAGAACAAGATGGGGAGGAGTTGAAGAATGGTATTCCCTATGCCCTTCCCGCTTTCATGGACAATGGATAAACCCAGTCCAAGACAGGTAGTTATCAGGACAATAGATAATGTAACCCCAACCAGTAAATTTAAGTACTCTGAAGAGAGGTGTTACAATACTAGGTATGGTGGTAGAATAAAATCCTATTACAGTAGAACTCCATTTATCCGAACCCCATGGGACCGAGCATCGTTCGGATAATCAAATGTTCGGATAATTGGATTACATGATGTATCGAGTACATGTACACATATTTCTAAAAATAATTAACAATCACAAGGAAAATACACTATAAAACATATTTACTTGTACTGTAATAATAATACCCACACTGTATTAGATCACTGTATCACCAAAATCTTTCATTACACTGCAGTGCATGTACTACTTGTATTAATTATTTTTGTTAAGAAAGAGAAATGTTTTCAAAATAACATTACAAACGATTCAAAACCAGGCGCAACTTTCGTAAACATGTACTTGCACAGATGTAGCCCACAATAATGAGGAATCCTCTTTTGCGCCAAACTGGATAGTCTGCTTTTGGCTGCTAAGTCCCGCATTCTCTTCAACAGCAGAAGCTGTGTAGGACAGTTGTCATCTTCTTGCTCGTACCAAGCCATCGCTGTTTCTAGTGCTATAAAGGCCTCTTCAGGACTTGGTCGACGTTTTGGATTTTCTTCATAACCTACAAGTACATCATGTACTTCTGAGGAGTCTTCATCGTCGGTCACTACATGTATTTGGTTTTCTTCTTGCACAAAAGACAAAATTTCTTCGTCATTCAAAAACTGAAACCAGAATCATTATCATCTTCTAGCCACATGTGTGCATCATATTTGTCACAGTCCGAAAATCCGGGCATTACTTGAAACAGTTCCACAACTTCATTTATACAATCATCATTTGTGTCCACTGCAGTAGTTTCATTTCCTCCTTTTTTCCCAAGCAATCTATTCCAAGCCTTGTTGAGATTATCTTGTGACAGGGTGGTCCAAGCATCAGCTAACATATAGCAGCAGTCTTTGAGATTAAGCTTTTTGGAAAACGCCACCACACTTTCTTCATCTTCATAAAAGACGCATGACTTCCTTCTTGTACATCTTTTTAAGCTTTGCTATAACACCCTGATCCTTTGGTTGAATCAGTGCTGTTACATTGGGAGGCAGAAAAATTACTTTAAAATTTGCATCAACTGCATTCAATGTAACCGTCTCTGGATGAGATGGTGCATTGTCCAGTAGAAGAATTACTTTTCCAGTTTTCTTTTCTTGTTCTTTCAACCTCTTCACATTTGGGATGAACTGAGTTGTATACCAATCAAGAAATATTTCACTATTCATCCAAGCACTCTTCTGTGCTTTGTAGCACAATGGGAGACATGTCACATTCTTTAAACAACGTGGTTTTTTTTTGGCTTTGCCGATCATTAGCACCGGTAAACGATGACTTCCACTGGCATTCGCGGCTACCAAAATTGTTACTCTCTCTTTGCACTTTTTAAACCCAGGGGCAGCTGCTTCGCGCTGAGATGCAAGTGATTTTTGAGGCAATGATTTCCAGTATAAGCCAGTCTCATCGGCATTATACACATCATCGAGTAAATAACCTTCTTCTTCCAAAAAAAAGCCAAGAATGTTTCTTTAACATTTTCAGCGGCAGTTGCATCGCTAGATAAAGATTCCCCTTGAATCTCCAATTCTCGTATGCCATGACGAGATTTAAAGTTTCTTAACCATCCCTGGCTAGCCTTAAAGTCAGGAGGATCGTCAAGTTGATTGTTGAACTGAAGTGCCTTTTCACACAATAGAGAGCCAGAGATAGGTTCCCCTTTGCTTCTTCTTTGCACAAACCATATATACAAAGCCTCTTCCAATTTCAAATCTTTCGCATTTCTCATGGTTTTATGTTTCTTCGACCCATTTTCACTATCCTATTTCGATGCAAAACTCATAATTTTATCCTTGTTACTTTTGATGTCAGAGACGGTAGCTTTCCCAACATTGAAAATCCTCGCAAATGAAGACACAGTTTATCCTTTTCCTAGTCTCTTGATAATTTCTGTTTTCGTCTCAATTGACAAAACATTGCGGTTCCTTTTATATGCTTTAGGCCTACTGGAAGATGCCAGATCGCACAGAGAAATACGTGTACACCAAAATTATTCTGCTGTAGTAGCAGACACAATTATTTTAAGTTGAACTGTCTGTTTAGCCAGTGTTCTGCCTAGAATGCAAACGTACACTGGATTGGTAAACCAGATATTAACTGACTTTATGATCTAACTGACTTCCTGTACGTAAGCGACCGTCCATTAGCCCATCTCATTGTCTACAAATTGTTCGCACACATTTGAAGCTTGCCGCATCAAAAGATTCAGAACTGTAGTCTAACGTGACTGGTGGCGACAGATTTTTTCTGGAAAAAGTGTTCGGATAATTGGATGTTCGGATAATTGGGGTTCGGATAAATGGAGTTCTACTGTATTCCCAAATGTGTTTCCCTTTTTTTCTGAGCAGATATGAGGGAGGGGAAATAACAAGATTTAAGAAAATCTCCCTTAAAGAAAGTGAACAATACAAGGAATAAAAAAATAACAAAGTGTCTACCAGGTAAAGCAATTAAAAATGGTTGCACATAAGTCTCATTCAGTCATGCACGCTCGTGATGGCCATCCCAGTTTCTCACACACTTACCGATCTTGAAAGCTGGCATTCCCTTGAAAAATTTACAACAGCACTAAAACACATCGACAATTTGAAAATGTCTTTGACTTCGAGTTCAGCCCCAGATTAGCGAATTTGGTTTGTAGTAAATAATTTCGTAATTGCTGAACGATGAAGCTTTTGTGTTTCTGGTTGTGTTTATGTAAAAAAAAAGTTTCTCAAGGATGGCACAGTCACAAATAGGGGTGAGGAATGGTGTGGTCTCAGGTATTTTCACCACTGGTGAGAAAATCCTCTCTAACGTGATGACGAAAAACTGTCAAATGTTTCTTAAATGTTATTTCTTATTTCCACTGTAGAACAGTCAAATTATAATAATAATAATAGCCCCTTCAGTCATAACTGACTATGGGAATGCGCCCCTGAGGTGACAGCCCTCAGCTGCTTATTTTCCTGGTGCTCCTTTCGACGTTTTCTCCTCACCTCTGCTTCTTGTGTGAGCCTCTCTTCGCCCAATCTGAGGTGGCGCCGTAAATAGCATCGCCACTTAGTGCGATCGGCAGCTTCATCCTCCCATGTTGCTGGATCCATGTACAGTGCCCTCATATCTCTCTTGCACACATCTTTGAACCTCAGCTGTGGTCGCCCAACTGTTCTCTTGCCATCTGCTAATTGTCCGTAGTAGATATCTTTTGGGATGCGACCATCTTCCATGCGGCGAACATGGCCAAGCCAGCGAAGTCTGCGCTGTCTAAGAAGCGTATACATACTTTGAAGGCCAGCACGTGACAACACCTCGACATTTGTCACTTTATCTTTCCACGAGATGCCGAGGATGCGGCGTAGACACCGCAAATGGAAGGTATTGAGCCTTCTTTCTTGCTTAGCATAGGTCGTCCAGGTCTCGCTGCCATATAGGAGTGTGCTGGTGACGCAGGCATTATATACCGCAGCTTTGGTCTTCATTGTGAGTTTAGAGTTTCCCCAAACACGCGATGTGAGGCGGGCAAAGGTAGCTGCAGCTTTGCCAATGCGGCTGTCAATTTCTGTATCCAGTGAGAGTTTGTCATTGATGGTAGACCCTAGGTATGTGAAGTGGTGCACCACTGACAGTCAAATTATATGTACCATTTCTGGCAAGTTTTGCTCCAGTTTTATCTTTAACAGTCAATGTTTATTTTAAAGGTACTTGGGTGTGCTTTATTTCTGGAAAGTTCAGTTAGCTGGATCCCAACAACGGATTGCCACAAGTTTTAATTTAAAATGTTTATATATTGACTGCTGCCATCAATGGTACCTATACCTTGTAGCGGTATGGCAGCTTGCGTACCCTGATAATCCCCAGAGCTATGCCAGTGGGAGTTTTACTCCTGGTAGGTTCAACCAAGCTGGACTGGTCTGTGTGGGTAGGGGTCAGACAAAAGCTGGTACCCTGGTCCTCCAGGTTGGGGGTTTTAGCATAGGGCTGACACCCCTGTCTATGTAAAAAAAAATCGCACGTTACGGAAACAACAATAAATGGAAAAACTTTGCTGCGGGATGGACATTCGGAGTCTGTGGCTCGTATGACTGTCAGTGGTGAAAGCCGAAAGGAAGCCACTGACATGAAAACGGACGTCCTGACCGCAAAACAGGATACAAGAATAGGTTTTTGGAATGTCAGGACAATGTACGCCCAATGGGCTGATCACCCGTTGGCTTGTCACACCGATTACGGAAACAACGGCAGATGGATCTATTTGTTGTTGCCCTAAAGACGCCGCTAGGCGTGATGGGAAACTACAACAGAGAAAATCAATCTGCTGTTGCCCTTAACACGCCACAAGACGTGATGGCCTCTGACTGCTTGGTCGGTCTTTGGCTAAGGACGGAAGAAGAAGAAGGACAATGTACGAGACAGGTAAACTAAGACAGGTCACGGCAGAAATGAGAAACTATAGGTTACACATTCTAGGGATAAGCGAGAGCAGATGGACAGGGGCAGGAAAAGTTAAAACAGCAACAGGAGAAACAGTACTTTACTCTGGAAGAGAGGATGGACAGCACAATGAAGGCGTAGCCATTATTCTACAGAAAGGAATAGAAAGGACATTACTGGAATGGAAACCCATCAACAACAGACTGATAAGATTAAGATTGAGAGGGAGATTCACCAACACTACAATAATACAATGCTACGCACCAACGAATGATAGCGATGAGGAGGTCAAGGATGAATTATATCAACAACTGCAGAAAGAAATGGAAGATACACCTAGATATGATCTTGTTATAGTAATGGGAGACCTCAATGCGAAAGTTGGTACACAAAATACATATAATGAAAGAACAATGGGGAAATGCGGCGGCGGAACAGCAAATGAAAATGGGGATAAACTAATAAGTTTCTGTAGCATTAACAACCTGGTCATTGGAGGAACATTCTTCCCACATAAAGAAATTCACAAATTAACATGGGAATCACCAAATGGTCGGGACAGAAACCAGATAGACCACATCATGGTTAACGGTACATGGAGACATGCATTACAAGATGTGAAGGTAAGAAGAGGTGCAGATGTGGGAAGTGATCACCATTTAGTAGTAGCAAAACTGAAAGTGAAACTAAGAAGGGCTGCACCAACTGTAACTACACAGAAAAGGTTTGACATCAGCAAATTGAAGGACTCCCTTACCAGAAAAGCTTTTGCGGCCGACATAAAGAAACGATATCAATTTGCCAAAAGTCAGGAAAAGACATTGACTGATGATATAGACCAGAATTTCAACACCATTTCAACAATATACAAAGAAAGCAGCAAATCATGCTTGGGATTCCAGGAAAGGAAGAAGCAGGACTGGATAACACCAGAAACATTAAACACCATAACGATGAGAAAGGAAATGAAAGAAAGAAAACAGAAGCGAAGTCCCCCAGGTTAAAGCAACTATATAGCGAACAGTACAGTCAGCTGGACAAGGAAGTTAAACGCCAAACCCGAGCCAACAAAAGGAATTTCCTAGACGATCTTGCAAGACAGGCAGAGGAGGCAGCACTGAGAAATGAACAAAGCACAGTATACAAAATAACTAAATTCATCAGCGGAAAACGAGGTGCAAACAATATTACATTAATAAGAGATAAGCAAGGTAATCTCATCACAACAGCAGAGGGACAGGAAACAAGATGGGCAGAGCACTTCAGAGAAACTCTGAACAAGGAACCACCAGAGACACAACTGAATGTTCCTGAAGCTGAAAACGATCTAGATGTGAACACAGACATTCCACGAAAAGAAGAAATCATCACAGCAATCAAAGGGTTAAAGAACGGCAAAGCTCCGGGCCATGATAACTTAAATGCAGAGCTATTTAAGACAGACCCTGAGCTAGCAGCAGAACTATTAGAACCACTATTTCCACAAGTCTGGAAAACGGGGACAACACCATCAGAGTGGAACAAAGGAATAATTGTCAAGTTGCCCAAGAAGGGAGATCTTGCAGACTGCAATAATTGGAGAGGAATCACTCTTCTCTCAGTTCCCAGCAAAATACTAGGCAGGATAATTATACAGAGAATTTCAAAGGCAGTAGACCACAAACTGAGGAAGGAACAAGCAGGATTTAGAAAGAATAGAAGATGTGTAGATCATATATTCACTCTCAGGAACATTATAGAGCAGTGCTCAGAATGGCAAAGACAGCTTTACATTAATTTCGTAGATTTTGAAAAGGCTTTTGACAGCATACATAGGGACAGTTTATGGAAAA
Source organism: Oreohelix idahoensis (assembly GCA_024509875.1). Classification (NCBI taxonomy): domain Eukaryota; kingdom Metazoa; phylum Mollusca; class Gastropoda; order Stylommatophora; family Oreohelicidae; genus Oreohelix; species Oreohelix idahoensis. Next base: position 402,884 of record JAMPIV010010338.1, on the reverse strand, counting down.
TACTGAGGGCTTATGGAATTCCAAGCTGCATAGTGTCAATTATAAAAAGCCTCTATGCCAACTTTACGTGTAGTGTTGGGCAGAGCAACCTAACCTTTGAGGTGAAGACAGGAGTACGACAGGGATGCCCCTTGTCAACCACTCTATTTTTTAACAGTCATAGACTGGGTGATGCGCCAGACAACAGAGGGCAGTCCAAGAGGAATAAGATGGACTACATTTTCTACATTGGAAGATCTGGAATATGCAGATTACATTGCACTACTAGCACATTCACATCAACACATCCAGGAAAAAACGGATAGACTTAACAAGTTCAGCCAGCAGGTGGGCTTGAACATAAATTTAAAGAAGTCTGAGGTCATGACGCTCAATGTGAGCAACCCTGAGCCCATATCAGTAAGGAATCAGCAATTGGTACAGACAGATACCTTCACATACCTAGGAAGCATAGTAACACCAGACGGCGGGGCAGGCAAAGACATCAACATCAGAATGAATAAGGCAAGAACAGCCTTCTTTAGCCTAAACAACATCTGGAAGTCCTCCCAATACAGCACAAGCACAAAATTAAGATTATATCAGAGCTGTGTGCTTTCTGTGCTTCTCTATGGTGCGGAATGCTGGAGAGTTACAGAGAAGGAAATGTCGAAATTGTCCTCCTTTCACACAACATGCCTAAGAAAAATTCACCGAATCTTTTGGCCGAATACCATCACTAACCAAGATCTGCTTACTCGTAGCAAGCAAGAGGACATGCACACCATCATAGCTGGCAGACGCTGGAGCTGGGTTGGTCATGTCCTCAGAAGAGACCCTGATGCCATCACAAGAACAGCTATGCTTTGGACCCCTGAAGGAAAACGAAAGAGAGGCCGACCAAAAACAACCTGGCGGAGGACTGTGGAGGCTGAGATGCAGGGAATGAACCAGAGTTGGGGCACTGTACGAAGGATGGCCACCGACCGAGCAAAGTGGAATCAATTTGTTGTTGCCCTACAAGACGCCACTAGGCGTGATGGCCACTGACTGCTTTGACGGTCGGCGGCTAAGGATCAAAGAAGAAGAAGATATATTGACTGAAGGTTGAACCGAGTTGGGAGGACTCTAAATGATTTATTCTTTTTGCTGGCAACGCAAAGGTTACGATCACTCTGTATGAAAGAAAAAAACCAAACATGTAATATACCGAAAAATCAAATAACATTCTAAAGCGCGATGAATTTCCCGTTAAGACTATAATATACACTCGCATATTTAATTATATATTTAAGAAGACACTTCGCGAGTTTAATGGTTAAAACACACATCTATAAATATGACAACTCAATTAGTTATAAATTCCTTCGCGACTTTTAAAGTTAATTTAAGCATTTAAACATCTATTATCTTTTGAAATAATATAACAGGTATATCATTACATTTACAACTGGAAACTATTGAGATGGTTTAATTTAATAGATTTAAATTAACACAGAATCCCGTGAAATAAAAATGAATGAACTAGACCACTTATCACTTTACACAATTATTTTTTACCGTTTAGCACAGAGTAGAATTCACAGCAATAAGCCGAAAATCCAAAAGAGGGAATCAAACAAGATTTGACTATAGCTAGTGCTTCTGTAAATCTCTGGCAAACGAGTGATAAAATACATTTTTCAGAGGTCTTATTTTATACTAAGTGGAATGTAAGATCGGGTGTACATGCTAGAATTTAACACCTTTTTAGATCTCTGGAGACTTTCGGGGTTCTGACCGCCAGATTAAGGAGAGATGCCGCCCCTGGCTTTCCGTATCTCCGTTCGATTATCAATCTCTGGCCACTAGCCTCGCCCGTCCGTCTTCGTGTTGCGGAAGATTCTGCGGTTCGCGCTGAGATGTGAAAAACTGGCGAGACTCTGCTTCGTCGGTTCTCTGTGGACCACTACTGCTTTGATCGAGAACCGCTTCCACCATGGCACTTTGGCAACGCCTCACTGGGCAGGCTTACTGGCCCAGGTAAAGACAATAACTGCATCTTATCGCTCTAGATGGTTTAGTAGGCGTGGCTTTACTTCCCCTAAAGTCAATGCTCTTCACTGAATGCACGGAATATAACAGTCTACATATTTAATTATCCAACGTGTTGACAATCCACTTGGAAATGCTGCATACAAAATGAGCCCACGTTTCTGTTGTGCATTGCCAATGAGCCCACGTTGACGAAAAGTTCCAACAATACTCGAGCCCACTTATGCTACGAGGTGTCTACCATATCATCTAATAATTCAGGGTCAGCTGAGTTTCATCGTCCGTCACAATCGGCTCCACGACAAGCTTGGGAAACAAAGAGCCAGGGATCCAGATCCCCAGGACGACCCAGAGTCCGCTGGGAGGACAACATTAAACAATCTTTGAAGGACCGAGGACTAGAATGGAACCAGGCCAGGAAGAAGACAGCCGATAGGATAGTCTGGCGCACTCTCTTCCAAACCTCTACATCTCAAGGTAGAAGGGGAACGACTAAGTAAGTAAGTAAGTAAAGCAACATCGTCCTGACAATTTCATGAAAATACTGAAATGCTACAAGCAAATAATTTATTATTATTGACCAAACTTGCCAAAGTCCATATCACAAACCTCTAATATATACTGTTCAAAAAAAGAAACGCATAGCCACTGAAGGCACACACATAGCCATAATTTTGACATTCAATAACTTTTTTAATTTAATGAGTTAATTTTTCAAATTGCACAGAAGAATACCTTAGGGTTCAACCAATCAATTGACAGTTGTTTTGCATCTGGTTCACGAAAGTTTTTTGGCGTACGGGCTTTCCCGTTAGTATGGTGTGTGGCCTCCTCTTGCATCGATCATCGACTGGCATCTCCTGGGCATGGATGTGATCAGACGTCTGATGTGGGCCTGTGGCATGGCTGCCCACTCTTCCTGGAGTGCCTGGAACAAATCACGACGATTGGCTGGAGCAACGTCTCGGCGACAAACACGTCTATGCAGCTCATCCCACAGGTGCTCAATCGGACTCATGTCTGGAGACAGGGATGGCCAGGGAAAGGTGAGAATGTTGTTGGAAGTCAGGAACTGCGTGGTCAACCGTGCACAATGGGGTCTGGCGTTGTCCTGTTGAAACACAGACCTTTGGGCAGCCAAAAGTGGAAGGACATGGGGTCAAAGAATTTCATTGACGTATCGTTGCACATTCAAGCCTCCTTCAATGTGCACCAATTGACTCCTTCCGTTGTAACTGATCATTCCCCACACCATTGCACCTCCACCACCGTGCGGCGGAGCTTCATCAACGCAATTTTGGGCAAAACGTTCATTTCGCCTACGGTAGATCACACGCCGTCTATCATGACACTGCAACAAAAAGAAAGATTCGTCACTAAACCAGACACGTCTCCATTGATTGTCAGCTGCCCAGGGACGATGCAGATTGGCTCAAAGAAGTCGATTTTGGCGATGGCGGCGCGTAAGGACAGGTCCTCGGTGAGGTCGTTGTGCCCTAAGTCCAGCGTCATGCAGTCTATTCCGGACAGTTTAATCAGACATATGACGTCCTGCAGGCAATGACTGGGCAGGTGAGGAAGCTGTTGTAAACCTGTCTCTGAGGTGACACAGCCGAATAAAGCGATCCTCCGCTGCTGTTGTCACTCTGGGTCGTCCACCGATGTCCGGTCTTCAACTGAGGGCTGGACACAGCTTGTGTGCGTGTGCGTGTGCGTGTGCGTGTGTGTGTGTGTGTGTGTGTGTGTGTGTGTGTGTGTGTGTGTGTGTGTGTGTGTGTGTGTGTGTGTGTGTGTGTGTGTGTGTGTGTGTGTGTGTGTGTGTGTGTGTGTGTGTGTAGCGTTATCCTTTTATAGGGTTTCAGTTGCGTAGTCAGTGAATAGTGTTCACCCCAAATTTTGTTGCTTTCACGTGCGCGCAACATGAGCTGTGGTCAAAAATTGCGTCATAAACACTATTGACCACTTCGTTGTAACGATTACAATAACGAACGCATTTCAGGTCAACACTTGCATTTGACACTGTAAAGAACATTTGAGGCTGGTTTCTATATACCCTAGCACCAAATTTTACTTACAAACTCATAAAAACGCGCCCTCGGATAGCTATGCGTTTCTTTTTTTGAACAGTGTAGTAAATGCTCTTGCATTGAAGAAAAAAATTTAAAAATTGCTAAAATGGAATAATCTATTAAAATTTATTTTACTAATTAACTGTTTTAAAAAATGGTTACATATTAATCGATTAATTCATCGTTAAAGATCACAGCCTTATCTATCTATCTATCTATCTATCTAACTATCTATCTATCTATCTATCTATCTATCTATCTATCTATCTATCTATCTATCTATCTATCTATCTATCTATCTATCTATCTATCTATCTGTCTGTCTGTCTGTACGAAAGAATATCATCTTTATAAAGTCTCTTGGCGAAACGAAAGTTTTCTTTCTCCTATATCATGTGGTCACTACTAGTTAGAACTTAATAGTTAGTTACCTCAATATGCTGACGAATCTCACTAAGGCTGCAGTATGTAGTGCTGGACGTTTCTGCTCCTGAGTACGTAAGTTTCCTAAATTCTTAATAGTTAAGTCCGGGCAACGCCGGGTACTAACAGCTGGTTCTAACAACAAGTCAGCACTTCTGTCCACGTGTTGGATTAGGAGCTCTCCCCTGACTGTACTAATTCTAGTATTTATACAGTCAATTTGTCCTTGGTGCTTGTTTTTCTCTATCGTTCCTTGGGAAAATGTCATGATTTCATAATTTGTTAACCTGACCTATGTATGAAATGCTAATCTCGGCATTTATCTTTTAAATCTAATAACTCTTTCTCACGCCCCAATTGCACACCAGCAATATACTTCTACGTATATTCTCCTTAAAACAAATACCAATCTATCAATCATTCATATGCAATGTCCCTTTCCCACGCACAGGTGTTCATTACTCAAAATTAACATCAAATTCATTTTCCTAAACACCACTTATCTCTATTTACATTTCATTCCCTTCTCTTATTAATAAATAAGCTGTCCGTCCAAATTATATTACTTTGTCTTAGATTGTTGGTGTTACTGTAATAATTGTCGTTTCCATGTCCACTATTTATAGTTACATCCACGAAATGTCGTCTGTTTATAGTTACCGGTACGTCTCGTAAATTAAAAAAAGTCACTTTCCAAATACATTGTTTTGTTTTTGTTTCTTTTAGGCTGTTAATTCTAGAATGACCTACTGTAACTGTCTTTTTTTCTTGTTGAGGTGATCACTGGCCCAAGACAGTATACATGTTGTTAGATGTGTAGTGCGAGCGTATGATGAATTGAGTGTGGGTGCGAATGAAGGCGCGAATGTGTTTAGGCTCGTATAGATGTAGATCCTGCAACCCATACTCTCACATGCAGTAATCAAGGATGCTTTGACACTGCAGGCATGTTTCAAGACATTTATTGACGGGAACACACATAATATCAACAGGAACAGTCAGTGTAACAAGGTCATGCTGACCTGACATCGATAGGTATACATTTGGCATTCAAAAAGGTAAACATCACAATAGACGTGCATGGTCAATAGCAAAGTTCTTCAATAATGACAGTTCGTAACGTCGCCCTTGGCGTCTCTGACTAAACGCGTCAGATGCCTTAGTCACTTTGACACACAGGTGCAACTTGGCACTCCCCGCCAATTGCACATATCAGGCTGTAGTATAATAGCCGAAAGCACAGGCCTCGTTCTGACGTCGGCCGTGTACTTCTGTTAAATAGGTTATCATCAACCCTGCAGTAATACTTATTGTAGATAGAAGTTCCGCCAATCTGCGGCTCCCACAATATATCTTCGTCACTGGATTTCTGGACAATATAAGACTAACAGTCTTGGATGGCTACCTCGAGCACAAATATATAAGTTCTGAAATGGCGGATCAGTGAGCTGCTGTTCACCCTAGGTAATCCTTTACATGTTCTGCCACCGAAAAGCGTAATAATGCATAAAGGTCGGTATTACCTGGAAAATGAATCCTCAGAACTAAACAAGGAATTCTGTCGTCATCCCGACGCACAGAGATTCACTGGGGAAAACTGCCATAGCAGTTACTTCGAAGATTCTCCCCGAAAAACAATGGACTCTTGGTCCCTTCAGAAAAACAGGACCTCCCGGCTTCCCGGAAGTATATCTCACTCCCGCTTAAAAAACCTTCCCATCGGCCTACGCCGAACTGTCAACCTCTGAACCTACAGGTCAAACACAATGAATGAATAAACAAGGGAAGACAACCCCTAATCAACCTGACATCGCAGGTAAAGACACAATTATACTTATGATACAAACATAAGCAAATAACTTGACAGATGACTCCGTCGAAAATGACAGCAACATTACTACCACCCCCCCTGTAAAAAAAAAATGCAATTTTTTTTTTTTTTTTAATATGTTCATGAGCAAGATAGCACCAGTATCACTTCTGTGCTCATGCAAACAATGAACCTAATATCAGGTACAATAGAAGAGGGTACAAATCATCTCTCAACATAGGAGAAAATATTTCCTTTAAGCCAAACAAACTAAGGGATACCATTCAAGAAACCTAAGTTGCTGGCAATACCAATCATATATCAAACATTACTAAATAATATAATCATAGCAATATACAAATGTCAATGCTATTTTAGCAACATATCACTGATGGATGGACAAAATGAAATTTGTTAAATTATCTAAACATCATCCAAATACATTTGTATTACAACATATTATGATATTAAGGACAGACCTAAGTCTGAAAATATATATCAGGAAAAACTAGGACACAAGATTTAACTGGAATCATGTGGGCATCTAGACAATATGTCCGCCATCACATTATCCGAACCACGGATAGCTCGCACCGTGAAATGGAAAGGCTGAAGAGCAATAGCATAACGAGTAGATCTCGAGCTCTTCAAATCCTTACTTTGCATAGCCGTAAGAGCTTTTTGGTCGGTTTTCATAAAGAAATGCGCGCCCAGAAGGAACCTTTGTAGCTTAAGAATGGACCAAACCATAGCCAACAATTCACGGTCCAAAACCGAGTAATTCCTTTCTGCCGCATTCAGCTTCCTAGAAATATACATTACAGGATGCAGAGTTCCTGAATATTCCTGCATTAGTGCCGCTCCAATGCCAGTGGAAGAGGCATCACTACGAAGGACAAAAGTCTTATCAATCGTCGGTAGTCTTAAGATAGGATGAGATGAGAACAAATTCTTAACCTGATCCAATGAAGATTGGCATTCTTGGGACCAACGCACCATATTAGGAGAACCTTTTTTCAATAACGTTGAAAGTGGTGCCATAATGGAGGACAGATTCTCAATGAATCTTCCATAGAATTGTATCAATCCCAAGAGACTACGCACTTGCTTTTTTGTCTTCGGAACCGAGATATTTAATATCTTTGAAATGTTTTGGTCCTCTGTCTTCAACAGACCATGACCAACTCGATGACCTAGGAAGGAAATTTCACTAAACCCAACAAAAGCTTTAGAGGGTTTAGCAGTCAATCTATGCTCACGTAGAGTAGATAGCAATTCCTTTAGACCCACATAGTGTTCTTCCCAAGTATCGCTGAAAAGACAGATGTCGTCTAAATATGCAATGACATCTGCACGATCTGATAGAATTCGTCGCATCATGCGCACGAAAGTCGCTGGGGCGTTCATAAGCCCGAAAGGCATAAAATTCCATTGAAACAGACCCCTAGGTGTCGAAAAAGCAGTGAGAGGTTTGGCGTGTTCCGTCAGTGGGACTTGCCAATAACCTTTCGACAAGTCTAGTTTAGTAAAGAATTTAGCTTTAGAAAGTCTAATAAGTAGATCATCTAATAACGGCATAGGTTCAGCATCGAACTTCGTAACTTGATTTAATTTGCGATAATCAACGCAAAGACGTATGTTATTGTCTTTCTTTCGAACAATAACTATCGACGAAGAATAAGCTGAAGTGGATGGTTCAATTATTTGTAGTTGAATCATTTCATCCAATTCTTTCTCGACTTGTGCTTGAAAATGAATAGGTATTGGGTATGGTCTTACTCTGATCGGATTACGATCAGTAAGTATGATGTCATGTTCTATGACATCTGTGTGTCCAGGAATGTCGGTAAGGACATCCTGATATGATTGTAACGTAGAGGATACTTGACGCTGTTCCTCAAAAGACAAGTTGGAAGAGACTGTAACGTCTCTCCACGATTCCGTTGAAGTAAGTGGAATCGCAGGAAGAGGTAAGTTCACGTCAGAAAAAATAGTTTCCTCATCCTGTATAACAGACAGGGATGAGATGTGACCATGTTGAACTGGAGAGTCGTCCGTCGCCTGGAAAATAGGCTGTAAATAGTCTGGACGTTCAATAAACTCTGTTAGCATATTTATATGGAAGGTTTTATGCCTTCCATCCACATCGACAATATAGTCGACATCAGAAATTTTCGAGACTATAGTGTATGGACCCTTCCAAGAAATGAGAAGTCTATTCTCTCTTGAGGGCAGTAAGACATATGCTTTGTCTCCAGGACAAAGTTGACGTAGGCGTCTTTTCTTATTAGCAAATCGCCTAGCTTTTTCTTTCGCAAATTCGGAAGATGAAGTTGCTAACCTGCACGATTCGATAATCTTTTCTCTAAGAGCTATAACATATTCATATGACGATTGTGTATCATCGTCAATATTATCGGAAGTTATCAAATCGTGTAACAAGGACATTGGACCGCGCGGTTGCGCGCCAAAGACAAGTTCGAAAGGAGAAAACCCTGTATGCTCGTTGGGAACCTCTCTATAGGCAAAGAGGACTGCAGGTAAAACCCTGTCCCAATCTTCAGGATGATCCTCCGTTATCTTGCCAAGTAAGTTCTTTAGTGTCCTGTTAAGACGTTCTACCAATCCATTGGACATTGGATGATAAATACTACTGAGAGACCTTTTAATGTCTAGCGTAGCCATTACCTGAGACATAACGTCCGAAATTAACTGAGTGCCGTGATCCGACAGTATTTCTCCGGGGAATCCCAGACGAGAAAATACGAGCCAAAGAGCATCAGCGATATCGACAGTTGATATGCTCTTCAGAGGAATAGCCTCTGGCCAACGCGTGCACATGTCCACGCAAGTGAGGATAAATTGGTGTCCTCTGGCTGACTTAATTTTGAACGGACCAATGATGTCTATAGCCATTTTCTGAAACGGCCGAATCGGAATATCTGCAGCCTGAATAGGAGCAGCATGTCTCGGACCCCTAGACTTGACCTCTTGACAAATTTTGCAAGATCGGCAATAAATTCGGATGTCTTTATTCACGAATGGCCAAAAGAATGACGCAAGGACTCTAGTTTTAGTTCTGGAAAAACCCATGTGTCCAGCACACTGAGAATCGTGTGCATGCCGAAGAATTAAGGCTCTCATACACTTAGGCACAAGAATTTGCGAATGCATAGACTTGTCCGAGTGTTGTACCATTCGTACCAATATACCATTCTTCATAGTAATATACGATTTGTGATTCGTATTTTGATTGGGATCCCCTTTCTTTGCAAGAAGGAAGTATTTCTTCAAAGAAGGATCCTCTTCTTGACGTTTAACAAACGAGTCATGGGAAATCACCAAGTGCTCGTCTTGGCTATCAACTTCATTACTATTATCAGATGAAGTTGGGGGATTAAGAGCTTGAGCTCTTGTCATCACTGCATTGACCGTTTGAATGTTTTTTTTCTTCCCAACTAGAAATTTGTTGCGGGGTGCATTCCTTAACCCCATGAATACGACCGATTATAAGATCCGCAATAGGATTAGGAAGAAGACATGCATGGACATCTCCTGTGAAGAAAGGAGTGTCAATCCTAATAATAGCAGTAGGATAGCTTTCCATAGTACCACCAAATGTAACACATTTGATTGTTTTTCCAGTGGCACAGCAAGGATCTATCAGAGACTCCTTAACCCCGACGGTAGTACATCCCGAATCGAAAAGTACTGAGACTAGCCTATCATTTATTAGACCTTTATCTAAGATGAGAGATCCTCTCCCATCATGCGCAACTGTAGCAGGTAGAGCAGGAAGAGGGTGACCACAACTTAGCGTAGATACAGTTGATGAGTCAAACAATGTTAAGCATTGGGGGCATTCAGTTGCTCTCCCAAAATCGAAAGCACAACCAGTGATAGCCCTAGAGTTACCACTATCATTTGCTGTATTACAGGCTCCATCAAACTCTTGTTGTGCAGAGTTTGCCTGTTGGTAAGGTCTTTTCTTGTTAAACCTAGGTCTACCTCGATTATCATTTCCCCTGTAATTATTTTGACTATCATTTCCCCTGTAATTATTTCGACTATCATTTCCCCTGTAATTGTGATCATATTGTCTATTGTAATCATCATTCCGGTTTGAATCCCGGTTTCTAAATTCACCATCGTCATAATCTTGACGTCGAGAATGATTACCTCGAAAATTTGAATAGTTATTATTTGGATAGCCTTTGCGAAAGTGTCTCAAATTATTACCACTAAAATTACGAGAACTACCATCTTGTCTCCACTGCATAGACGAAGAACCATCATGTGTTGGATTACTCCGCTTCTGAGTGTAATTTTGATTACTTCCCCTATTCCAATTTTGTTGAGCACCCTGAAATTTTTTTTTGAAATTAGTGCCATATGGTGTTGCCGAAGCAGCTGGCAACCCTTCTTTCACTTTAGAATTGCTAACTGTAGCATGGGGATGTGCTGTGGCATACTGACAACAGTATTCCTCCATTTCTTTTAAGTTTTTAGGCTTACGCTCATGAAGGAATGCAAGAAAAGAATCATTAACAGATGACAAAACCTTATCTCGCAATAATAAGTCCATTAGACCTTCATATGTTTTCTCAATCTGAGACAACTCAACCCATCGTGTAAATGTACGACGTATCTTTGTAACAAAATCAGAGAAATCTACTCCATTTTCTGGCAACATTGTCCTAAAACGAAGACGATAGTCTTCTTGTTTTAGTTGATATTTTTTTAGCAATGCTGCCCTGACAACATCATAATTAGTCCTCTCATGTTCGTCTATTGTCATAAGAGTAGTCACTGTGTCACCTGTAAAAAATGGCATCAGTTGTTCAACATATTTTTCCTTTTTTATGTTATGCGTATCGCACAAAAATTGGAATCTATCTAGATAATCTGCTACGTCATCCTTTAAAGGATTGAAATGAGGCAATTTAATCCTACTAACAAACTCCTTTGTCGTACTCGAAGTTGTTTGCTGAGCACCCGTACTCGCCAATTTCAATTTCTCTAACTCCAAAGTTGCGAGTCTTTCCTCGTGTTCCATTTTCCTAATTTCAGCCTCGGCTTGAGCTTTCCTCTCCTCTCTCCTAGCAGCTTGAGCTTTCCTCTCCTCTGCAGCAGCTTGAGCTTTCCTCTCCTCTGCAGCAGCTTGAGCTTTCCTCTCCTCTGCAGCAGCCTCTTTGTCTAATCTCTTTTGTTCAGCTTCAAATCTCCTTTCCTCCACCTGCATCTGCAATTTCTTTTGTTCAGCAGCAATATCAGCTTCTCTGTCTAGCCTTTTTTGTTCAGCAGCTGCTTCTCTTTCTAATCTCTTCTCTTCAGCCATAGTTTTTTTTTCCTCTGCAGCAGCCCTTCTCTCTTCAGCAGCTAATGCTTTGTCATACTGAGCAACAGCCCACTGTTCTAACTGTTGACCAGTCTTATCAAGGGCTCTCCCTTGTGTAATAAAGTAGTCCAATGTAGACATCTTGTCTACTGAGATCAGTAACTTGCAGAAGCAAATATATTAAATTATCCCACTTTAATGGGAGACAAGTCTGAAATGATAGACTTGTATACTCACTTCACTTTCTTTCACACTCTTGTTTATAATGTACCCAAAAAATCACCTGAGTACCTGTGGAAAAAAAAAATTCCCTTATATCCCACTCACTATGGGCACAAGTCTTTTTTATAAAGAACTTGAATATGTATTTCACCTTGTCTCAATCTTTGTAGATAACAAGTCTTTTATCAAAGAACTTGTATAAATATCTTATATAATAATATTTTATTAAGAAACTCTATATGAAGAGTCTACCTTATCAATAATATCAAAACATGACCAAGTATGTGTATGTAGACTGTGCATGACAGTAATGTAGTACAACCAAAAAAAAAAAATACAAAGACAAAAATACAAAACAATACAAATGGCAACACTGTTTTAACCAAAAATGTGTAGAGAAATACACAAGAAAGGAGAGACCTACAGAATACAAACAAAACAAATCGACAATCAAAACTAAAAAACAGACAAAATATTACAAAAACAACGTTAAGTACAATTACATCACAGCTAACATCAATAGCGACCAATTGTCACTAGCAAATTTCCAAATTAAGAAAATTTGCACCTACAGAACGCTTACAGTAAGCCTCGATCAAGTGGCATATTTACCGTAAGACCCACCAACCGAAAAACCCGCAGAAAAATACACAAAACAGTAGAAGTGACATAAACATATAGCAATCAATTTCAATGTGTTGCAGAACAAGTTCAGTCACAGCTGAAACTAAAATAAATTTCTTGCTCCTTGCGAACACAGAAACGAAATGTCAAACGCGCACTGAACGTCAAATCCACTGTAACATAAAGTGGTATTCACGAACCAAAGTTACTATGACCTTCTCAAATTAGGGCTTGCACATTGAATGTTTACTATTTCCACGTACTGTTTACAGACACTTGACCTCCAACAATGTAGCTTGAATGCTCTGACCTAGAAAAGTCTGTTGTTGAATGAAACGTGTAACAACCAGCAGTACTGTTTACAATAGGAACCCGCCTTCTATGCAGTTATGGTCCACGTAGCAAATGCCTAGTAGTTAACTTCAGTACATGTCTTGTTATGCTTTATGTAGCATTATAATATAAATGCTCGTACTGTTTATTTGGGTCAACCGTTGATGACCTATATCTGTCCTGTTGTAGCCAAAACTTGCAAGTGTAGAATTAGCGCTGTGTGTTACGGCTGTCCCGTGTGTAGCTTAGACCCACAGATCAGAAGTGTAATGTGTACTTGTCCTTCTTGTAACTTTCTCGACAAAACTGGAGACATCATACATGTAACAGCCAACCAGGAATGTAAATTTCTGGATCCATAAATGTCAACAATAATGTCAAATGCTCGCTCTGTTCTTTTTAAACCCACAGATCTGGTCCATCAGAAATGTAAGTTTCTAGGCCACATTGGCGACAAGAAATGTATCATAAGAGCCCACGTAACTGGTCCACCAGAAATGTAACTGTCTTTTTTTTCTTGTTGAGGTGATCACTGGCCCAAGACAGTATACATGTTGTTAGATGTGTAGTGCGAGCGTATGATGAATTGAGTGTGGGTGCGAATGAAGGCGCGAATGTGTTTAGGCTCGTATAGATGTAGATCCTGCAACCCATACTCTCACATGCAGTAATCAAGGATGCTTTGACACTGCAGGCATGTTTCAAGACATTTATTGACGGGAACACACATAATATCAACAGGAACAGTCAGTGTAACAAGGTCATGCTGACCTGACATCGATAGGTATACATTTGGCATTCAAAAAAGGTAAACATCAGAATAGACGTGCATGGTCAATAGCAAAGTTCTTCAATAATGACAGTTCGTAACGTCGCCCTTGGCGTCTCTGACTAAACGCGTCAGATGCCTTAGTCACTTTGACACACAGGTGCAACTTGGCACTCCCCGCCAATTGCACATATCAGGCTGTAGTATAATAGCCGAAAGCACAGGCCTCGTTCTGACGTCGGCCGTGTACTTCTGTTAAATAGGTTATCATCAACCCTGCAGTAATACTTATTGTAGATAGAAGTTCCGCCAATCTGCGGCTCCCACAATATATCTTCGTCACTGGATTTCTGGACAATATAAGACTAACAGTCTTGGATGGCTACCTCGAGCACAAATATATAAGTTCTGAAATGGCGGATCAGTGAGCTGCTGTTCACCCTAGGTAATCCTTTACATGTTCTGCCACCGAAAAGCGTAATAATGCATAAAGGTCGGTATTACCTGGAAAATGAATCCTCAGAACTAAACAAGGAATTCTGTCGTCATCCCGACGCACAGAGATTCACTGGGGAAAACTGCCATAGCAGTTACTTCGAAGATTCTCCCCGAAAAACAATGGACTCTTGGTCCCTTCAGAAAAACAGGACCTCCCGGCTTCCCGGAAGTATATCTCACTCCCGCTTAAAAAACCTTCCCATCGGCCTACGCCGAATTGTCAACCTCTGAACCTACAGGTCAAACACAATGAATGAATAAACAAGGGAAGACAACCCCTAATCAACCTGACATCGCAGGTAAAGACACAATTATACTTATGATACAAACATAAGCAAATAACTTGACAGATGACTCCGTCGAAAATGACAGCAACACCTACACCAGTGTGAAAACCATGGTATAAAACTTAAAAACTTGTCACTCGAATTTTCAACAACAATACAAAATCACCTGCACTTAACGCCAACTATATTACAAGTGCGGCTTTGTTTAGTCTAACCAAATTACTTTGATTGGCAGTTCACGATCTCCAGGTCAACTGGGGGGTGAGGCTGACCTTTAGTTTCAGTTTTGCAACTATTAGATTGTGAGAAATAATTACTGGATGTTCTTGCTATACGGTAAGTTAGCATTACAATGTATTACGTTGAGAAAAAAAAACACACACACACGCAAATAGTAATACGTCTTACAAGGAGAAGGACAAGAAAAACTTACGTTGCGGCCACACGGCCTTCGTCAGGGACAGACAAACAAGAGACAGGAGGGAAAGAAAATGAGAATTAAGTAGAGAACATGAAACTATAAAAATAAGAGAGAAAAACTCCCTTAATATTAAGTCCAGTCACATGTGAAGAAAGATGGCTGCCACTAAACCGGAAAGAGGAAGTCGATAGTACATTAAGACCAAAGCAGACTCCTGGGGAAGTTCAAACTGTGGTGCCTCCAGTTCATGTTGATACCAAAGTTGCTGTGGCCACTGCTTATATATGAAATAAGCACAAGTACAGTGGAAGCCATAGAGCAGAAGGTCAACAAGTTCATGAGAAAATGGCTAGGAGTACCACCAGGTCTGTCAGATGTAGCACTGTACTGCAAAAAGTCAAAACTTCTGCTTCCTTTCAAGTCAGTTGTTGAAGAGTACAAAGTTGGAAAGGCAAGGCTTGCAATGATGCTACGCGAGTCAGCTGATGACGTGGTTAAGTCCATTCAGCCCACACTGAAAACGGGAAGGAAGTGGAAAGTGGAAGAAGCTGTTGATGCTGCCCAAGAGTCACTCAAACTGAGGGAGGTAATCGGATACACACAAACGAATAGACGGGGATTTGGTCATGGAGACATCCGCTGGTGGTCCAAGGCATCAAGCAGGGAGCGCAGAGACATTGAGTGAGAAAAATGAAGAAAATGAAAGGAAACTGCCTGAGGGCTGAAGATGTGAGAGATCGCACAAAGAGCATGTTCAGATGTTTTGTCGCACCAGCACACAGAGTAACATAATGAGTGAAAGGGCAAAAAATTGCCAAATAATAAGCGTTCGGAGAGAAAATTGAAGAAGAAAAGGGATACTGCCGGAGTGGCTGAAGGTGTGAAAGAGCCACCAAAAGAACACGTACAGACGTTTTGTCACTATATAATTAATTGTCCTTAGTATCTCTCCCTTTATCTATATCCAATACGCCCACTATGGGTGCTCTTGAAGCTAGTCTGTCAGCTTTCTCATCGCCGCGTGCCCCTGCATGAACAGACTGACTGTGACGAAATGGACGACCTCTTCGCGATCTTTGGTTCTCTCCGGCAATATCGGTGCATTTGTGGTTCTAATTTTTATTATGTGCTGTCAATTATTGCACTTTTTTTTCTTTCTTTCCTCGTTATTTTTCTGCTAAGTAGCAGATATTTTGTATTTTCCTTCGTACACCCCTCTTCGTACACCCTTAGTCATTACGTCTCTGGGTGTCCTGTCCCTTTGCTAAAACATTTGCAAGGAGCAGCTGATATGGTACATCACAGCTTCGAGGGCGCGGCACGGCTTTGATGAAAGCTTAAACCCGGAGTTTTGC
Organism: Oreohelix idahoensis; assembly: GCA_024509875.1. Lineage (NCBI taxonomy): Eukaryota > Metazoa > Mollusca > Gastropoda > Stylommatophora > Oreohelicidae > Oreohelix > Oreohelix idahoensis. Next base: position 386,722 of record JAMPIV010010338.1, on the reverse strand, counting down.
GTACTCATACGACAGATAACGAGATTACTGTATGTGAGACACATGTGTGCAGACAAGTGTGACATAATCGCTTCCGGTCCCTTGTTTAAAAGTAATCATGGATTTATTACATTTGAGACAATATGAGTCTACATGTGAGAGTGTATGAAGGGCATCGGACAGCATATTACTATATATGGGAGAAGTGACCTTTGCAAAATTTTTCCATGTCGGAAATATTTTGAAAGTACCACACCCGACCTGTTTAAATATGATTGGAACGCTTATTTAACTCCATAACAAACGAAGGCGTGTGAAGAGAGGGAATATTGTCTGACGTTTTCGCAGTTTTATTTCACTGTGAGTTTCACGCTCGCCAGGACAACATCAGACCTAGCCGTAGTGAAGACTAGATTTATAATACCTTTTGTTAACCAGACCTTTTATTGGAGAACCAAATAAGACTTACAAAGCACAGGAAATCTCTACATTTTAATAAGGAACATCGGGACTAGGAAATTGAAGAAACACACGGAATCAGAGAGGGAATCTATTGTAAAATTAAGGACACCTTAGACGCGTGTAAGAGAACGATACGTCTCTTTTATTCATCTGAGCAACACATCTGTAGCAAAGATTGGCTTACTGGTGTTACCAGCAGAAAGAACTATCTCTGGAAACAAGTGAAGGTAGAAGTTGACTGACGTTGTGCGAGACGCCATCATAAGAGGGTCTTATAGATAGACGCAGAACCAGCTTAGCCGTTACTCCTTGAGGTTCTGGTAGCGTGCGGTGCCTGAATTTTGACGAGCGCGATCAGAGTGAAAAGAAACAACCCATGAGGAGGATTAGAACCATCATTGGCAGCTAAGTTAACCTACATGCTGCACCTTGAACTTCTTATCCAAAAACCATCACCCGAGTGATGAAAACTGATTTTGAACTAATTATTATTCCATTTAAACTGATAAACTTAAAGTGAGTATTAAATTTTTTTTTATTTGTAATTATACCAATTTAACATCGATTCAATCATTTTAAATGTACTACACGTTTGTCTCAGTCAAAGTTACTAAACACACACTCTAAACAGATCTATATTATAATAATAATTCCACTGATTAAGTCAGGGGTGGGGGCTTAACGAGCTAGAATAAACCATTGCGTAAATTCTTCATAAAAGGTGTCAGCAGATTAAAAAATTAACGTGCTCAGCAACAGCCAGCATTGTTTTCGCTTATCTGAATATCTTGTGAAGACCCTCATGTGATAGATGCTTTACTACTCTTCTATCTACATTTCTGCCAAGAGTAATCCTGTGTAAAGATAGACTCCATTGAAGCCTATAATAGATACTCTTGAGTTTTGGCCACTGTTGGACCACCACTGCAAAGCAGGGGGGGGGCAATACCGTCACACTGACGAAATATTAAATGCCAAACTTACTAACGGACTGATTCATGTATTGACTGACGGACCAAGTGACTGACTTATATACTCTTGATAATTGATTGATGGACTGACTGGCGGATATTTGACGGACCTAGATACGAACTGGTGTACAAACCGACAGATCGATTTATTGGTGGACTGAATGAATGATGGACTCTCTGACCGACCGACCAATGTAATGACTGATAGACTGACTGGTGAACAGACGGACTGAATGGTGGACTGACTGACAAATAAACTGACGGACTGGCTGATGGACTGAATGACTAACTGGCAGAGTGATTGACGGACTAACTGATTGACTGATTTATTGTAACATACGATCATTAATTGTTTTTAATATATCTCTCTTGTCCAGAAGCAGTGTCTAGAAGATAGTATGTTAGCTCTCGCATTGCCGCGTACCCCTACATAATCAGGACACTAGCTCCACTCAAGTTCCTGAGCTCTGAAGGCTTATATGAATGATTCTTTTCGCGCTACGATACCCCCATCACTTTTTTGGACCTCTCTTCATCTTGGGACAAGACACTGCTTGTGGGATCTAGTCGAGGGCAAGACCATTCGTTACGTTGTCGGACATGAATAGAGTGTACTGATTGTGGCTTTCTCTGCTGACAACCGGTAGATTGTGTTTGCTTCTTGTGACAAGATCATTAAGCTGTGAGACACCTTAAGTGTTTGCAAATACGCTGTTCAGGTCACACACAAAGACTAGATGTCTTGCGTACGTATTTTTTTTCTTCTTGTAAAGCGTCTAACAATAATTGTGTCCTGTGGTTGGGATAAGACAGTGAAAGTGTTAAATGTGACCAACTGCACATTCAATGCCAACCACTTTGGCGACACTCTGTTCTTGAACTGTTTCAGTTGCCAATCTAAAATTTGAAGAAAAGAAACAACCTAAATATCGATGACTTCGGTTACATTTGGGCTTCTTTGTGCTATTTTGGACGAATTTTGGCTACTTTGGGCGAAATCTAGGTGGCATTCTTCAACTAATGAAGGAAAATGACACCTAGACGGGACCCAAAAAAACCTAGATCTAGGAGAATCCACCTAGGAATGGCAAAGCTGAACAGTGTCACTGTTTCTCCAGATGGTTCTCTTTGTGCTTCTGGTGACAAGAATTGTCAGGCAATGCGGGGGAACTTTAAAGAGGGCAAGCACAATTAAATCCTTGATGATTGTGACTGTATCAGTGCCACCTGCTTCTCTCTCAATCGCAGCTGGCTTTGTGCTGCCACTGGACCTAGCATCAAGATCTTGAACCTAGAGGGCAAGGTGATTATAGATGAGCTGAAACCTGGTGTGATGGCAGCTGGAGCAGGCCGTGAACGCCCACGGTGTCATTCCGTGGCCTGGTTATCTGACAGACAGACCCTGTTTGCTGGTTACAGTGACAAACTTATACGTGTCTTGTAAGTCTCCGTAACCGTAAGATAAGCACCGCACGCCATATTTTACTGATGAAATTAGTCTTCAAGAACTTAACTAAATTAAATTTACTGAAGAAAATAAATACAAATTTAAAAAATAAATAAATAAAGCTTTAACTGTCATAGCCCCATAGGGAGAGAAAAGGAAATAATGATGATGCTGATGCTGTAACTATGTGGCCAATCTCTGTCAGTGACGTACTAAGGGGGGATGCGGGGTCCGCCCCTGGTGACAGGCAGGAAAAGGGTGCCGTCGGACACTCTTATGAAAGTATTTACTATTAAAAATATACTTGCAAGTATGTTTCTTTATGAGGGGAGAGTGTCAAAAGTAGGATTTGGTTTGCGTGTCGAATACTTTTTGCGCTCAAATGTTTCCAGTTCTTGTTTAAATAAAATGTCATTTCACACCCCCCCCCCCCACCCCTCAGCAAGTGCAGACCACAAGGTCTTTTATATTTGGACATGCGCTTAATATAGCCGACGGACAATGTTTCTAACAACAACGATGCGAAAATCTTAAATTAAAAAAAAAAAACAAAGAAAGTTTATGAAGAATCATTTTAAAGACAACTCGCCTGGTATTGTGCCAGCGTGACAGTCCAGTGACCATATAGATTGTTCATTCTCCAGACTAAAGTTCGTCTATAGTTCAGTTGTTCTTGTGGCAGTGGAACGAAAGGCTATATGCCTCAGATGTAAATTCCCACTACTTTGTGGAGGAGAGTGAAAACCTAAATTACCAGGTTCTCTGACTAGCCCCGCTGTTCATAATAGTATGTTGCTTGCCATCACCACCAACATTATATATACAATGTTAATTAAACAGCACACTTCTGGACATCACACAAAATGATCTTGAAAATATAGCCAAATTACAGATGCAGACGTTTTCTTTTGTTTATTGAAGGAGATCCCAGAACACTCAGTTGGTTCGACATTGGACATTAAATTTCATCTCCAAAAAAATTATATCGTGTTCTTAGTTGTCTCCCAAGAGGCTGGAATACATGCTACGTTCAATCAATCAATACCCTTTAGCTCCCCAAGGAGCATAGGCCTTCAACAAACACATGCCGTCTTCCTGTCCCGTGCCATCCGCTCAAGTTCTTTCCATGTTTTCCTCATCATTTTCACCTCTGTTTCTAGTTCTCTTCTCCATGTGTTTTTTGGTCTACCTCTGCATCTCTTTCCCTGTGGATTCAAGAACAAGGAATGCCTTGTAATGCTATCAACAGGTTTCCTCAATGTGTGTCCTATCCATCGCCAGCGTCTTCTTCTCAACTCTTGTTCCACTGGCACTTGTCTGGTTCTTGTCATCAATTTCAAAATTTTGACTTTATCATACCATTTCAGTCCTTCTATTCTACGCAAGCACCCGTTTATAAAAGTCTGTAGCTTTTTGGTTGTTGTTTTTGTTGTTCTCCATGTCTCAGAGCCATACAATAGGACTGACTTCACATTTGAGGTGAAGATTCTTATTTTCGTGTTGGACTTGATTTCTCTTGTTCTCCATATGTTTCCCAAGGCAATGAAAGCTCCTCTTGCTTTTTGTTTTCTTATTTTGATATCACTGTCTGTCCCTCCAACTTTGTCTATATTACTTCCAAGATAAGTGTAAGATTCTACATCTTTTAGTGGTGTTTCTTCAAGTTTCTTCAACCTTGTTATCATTTCTTGCATTTATTCTCATAATCTTTGTCTTTTCCCTGTGTATTTTCAGGCCCACTTATTGTGACCTCTCATCGAGAATTTTCATTTTCTCTTGCATCTGATTATGGTTATGGGACAGAAGAGCCAAGTCATCTGCAAAATCCAGATCATCAAGCTGTTTAGTCAGATTCCACTGGATTACATTTCTATTTTGTGATGTGGAAGTTTTCATAACTCAATCTATTGCTAGTAAGAAAAGAAATGGAGACAATAGGCATCCCTGTCTCACTCCCGTTCTAATCCTAAACGGTTCTGTAAGTTGTCCTTCATGAAGAACTCTACATGTCATGTCTTTTAAAGGTCTTCTTTATTAAGTTAATGATCTCCATGGGAACTTCATAATGCCTCATCAATTTCCTAAGCGATTCTCTGTCTACACTGTCAAATGCCTTTTCATAGTCCATGAATCCGATGTATAGCGGTGAATTCCATTCCAGACTTTGTTCAACTAGTATTCTCAATGTGGCTATCTGGTCTGTACAGGATCTATTTTGTCGAAAATCTGCTTGTTCATCTCTCAGTTGCTTGTCTATGGACTCTTTTAATCTCTCCAGGATGATTCTGTTTAATACTTTTGCTGGCACTGATAAAAACATTATTCCTCTATAATTTGCGCACTCTTGTAATTTTCCCTTCTTAGGCAACTTGACCAGATAACCTTCCTTCCATTCTGCTGGTATTCCCTTTCTCTCCCAGACTTTGCCAAGTAGTTTGTAAAATATCGCTGTAGAGGTATCAATATCTGTTTTGATGGCCTCTGCTGGAATGCAATTTGGACCAGTGTCGTAGATTTTATCAGATAGGTAATAGATGTTTATAGCCTTGTCTGAGCAGAGGTGGTAGTGATGACAATGTGAAAGTAAGGGGTAAGAAATAGTTTTATCACGAGGTGATCATGTAAGAGAAAGGACAGTCTCTGGATAGAATAATTTATCTAATCCAGCCTATCTGGACGACCATATTTAAATCAGACGCACTTTCTCTCCTTGTACGAAATACAAGTTACACTACACTCAAATGCACACAATTCTTTGACATATACGCACGAACGTGAAAACAAACTATGAATAACATATAATGGATAGGGATTGACCGATACGATAACTAAAGGTTTAATAAAGTCTCCTTTGAGGCTGGAATACATGCTACGTTCTATCAATCAATACCCTTTAGCTCCCCAAGGAGCATAGGCCTTCAACAAACACATGCCAAGTCTTCCTGTCCTGTGCCATCCGCTCAGGTTCTTTCCATTTTTCAACAGAAGATCACAACAATAAGCATATACATTACTAGATCATGGTTTACAGACAAAATTTCAAAAGAAGAAATTAATCAAATAGGTTCTCCCCTTCTGGTAAAGGAAAAGAAAAGACGATCCCAACAGAGGTTAATTAACCCAAAAGATCAAAAGTTAACAATAGGTTATGAAATAGTCAGTATGGGAAAAGAATAGGTTCCTAATGTAATCTATCCAAACCACATAAGTATATGATGTTAATAAAAGACATAAGTTTCTTTCTCCGTTCATTCAATTCACACCCATTCAGTGGCAACTTTCAGACTTTTACTTACCGCAGTAGTTCTCGCAGGCATTCCAAGGAAATACACTAATAAGTAATAAGACTATGTAGTATTAAAGTTAAGTTTTGCCAAATCCAGCCCCAGACTCGCCGTAGTTATTGACTGCAAATTTCACGGGAGTCGCTAGAGTCGGTGATTTAATTTGTCCTGGATACAATAAGTTATCTATGCTTTCACTTGGTTGGAGTAAGGTTCATGCGTGGTGATCGCCGACGTAGGATGAATAGAATATATATATATATATAGTTCCTATGTTGTTTAGCCTCAGGTGGCTGAGACGCTAGGTTAAGTTACACAAATGTTGCTGACAATACATTTCACCGCAGCTGGCTGATGAGATTGATATAAGTAAATCTGGTAATAGTTCTGGTCCAGTTAATATTATAATTTAATGGTTCTATTCTGGTTTCTCTAATGAAAATGAGGAACATTGGACCACACAGGTCACAGCAAGAAGCTCATCAATACTAAATATCCATGGATGCTTATAATATTATAAGTTCATATGATCATAAATTCATATGGCCATTTAAAAAACCCCGCTAGTACTCAGGTTGGTCAGAGTAGATTTTTGGAAAGAAAATATAAACATTTAACCAAATTATCAATATCATATCTGTGATAGGGTGGGCGAGAAGATGATGATGATATTGATGTTGTGATGTTTGATCACTCTCTTTTCACACTCGCGCCGACCCGAACAACAATAAAACTCTTGATTCTAGAGGCAGGGGCTGTATTTATTTTTACAACCCATTCAGTGACTCAACAAACATTAAACAAATAAACCAACGAACATAACAAAACACCCAACAGTGCCCGATTGCTAATGTGTCATGTCTTTGTGTTCTTCTGCTTACCCACACAGGGCGCCTCGTTTCTCTCTCTGGGCGGTTCTTGCAAAATCGCTCATTCGCCGGCTAGGCGCTTCTTATATAGGCCCTATGGCGCATCACTCCCTTACTGCGCGCTGGGCGTATTAATCTTGGCTACTTAAATATCACACGCGATTATCGCTTTAGGAATAGCGAAAACACAAATAAAACCTACAGCTATTTAATATAACACACGAATATCAAATATGACTCACAACTATACACCGCAATTAATTTCTAGGCATTATTATGGCCTAATTACATATCTTCTACTTCAGATTTTCCACAACCCAGGCTCGCGCCGTCACGTGAGCTGACAGTCACGTGGGCCGACCGAAAATATATGGGCGACAAACATGCCTTGAACTGAAGTGGGGGTGGGGCCTCAGGGATGTCTTCCCGGCCCCATCACATATCTTCCTCCTGATTTTGTTGTCGTCCCGACAACATCACTACCTCTGGCGCTTTGACTGTAACCTCTCAGATCGTCTCGAGGCAGGACCCTCTATCGGCTGCAGGGTGTAGCAGCCTGGTTCGGGCATTAGACCATGCACGTCCTCCCCAGGGTCTGTCTCATCTGGCGAAGCTGGTGCTTCAGGTAGGCATAGTGTAGCATCTATCAGATTCGGATAATCATCTTTGTCCTCACTTCGTCTCAGTTCGTGCGCCGCAACCCTCATCTTCAGATCTTCGTTGCCTGCTGGCCTTATCACATAAGGACCACCGCTAGCTTCTGGAATTGACGATACAATGAATTCGTCGTTGGATTACACGTTTTGTATTTTGGCCCTGTCAGTGTAGTGCACTCTTTTCCGCACTCTTTCACCCACTCGCAATGGTGTGGGGCCTGGACGCTGATTACTTCTCTCCCTCCTGTCAGCGGCCATTTTCTGCATTCTCTCTGCAGCTTTTTGGTGGGCTATGTGCAACCTCTCTAGGTGACCTTGCAGCCACTCATCAGTTGTCTCCGGCTCTTCATCTGGGCGCGTGCCTATCATGAAGTCTAGAGGAAGCCTCGGTTCTCTGCCGAAGAGGAGGTAGTATGGTGAGTACCCTGTCGAAGAGTGGGGGGTAGAGTTGTAGACCATAACCACCTCCGCTAGATGCTCAGACCACCTTCGCTTCTGGCCGGCTGTCATGGGTCTCAGCAAATCATGCAACGTCTTGTTGAAGCGCTCGCACTGCCCGTTGCCTTTAGGATTGTAAGCTGTAGTGCGGCTCTTGTGGACTCCATATACCTTGCACAGCTCTGCGACTATCGCTGACTCGAAGTTCCGGCCTTGATCAGAGTGTATCCTCTGAGGAGCTCCGAGATACCGGAACCACTTTTCCACCAGGGCCTTGGTGACTGTTGTTGCTTTTTGGTCTCTTGTTGGTATAGCAATGGTGTACTTGCTGAACACATCTGTCAGCACTAATACATTCTCAAACCCTTTGGAATCCCGCTCTAGCAGTGTGAAATCCATTGCTACCACCTCAAGTGGTCTGGAGGCAATCAAGTTTCCCGATGGCCCATGAAACTTCAGTTGAGGTGCCTTGGCGACGTTACATCGGTTGCATCTGCGACAAAAGACGTCAACATCAGTTGTGATGCCTACCCAGAAGCACCTACTTCTCAGCAACTACAGCATGCGCTCTCTTCCCTGATGGCCCACCCTGTGAGCAGAGTCTAGTATCCGTGGTTTCATGGACTCAGGTATTACCAGTTGTTTCATGCTGGATCCATCTGATCCCTTCACTGTCCGGTATAACAACCCATCTGTCACTTCGAGCCGGTTACCCTGATTAAGTAGTTTCCTTGCAGCCAAGGGGATCTTTCGAGCATCTTTTCCTGCAGGTCTGGTGCCATCCTTACCATCTTCCTAACCATCGCTACCACATCATCAGCTCCCTGGAGATTTATCAATTCCTCATGCGAATAGGTGGGAAATGCTTGAGTGGTTGCTGGTGCTGTGGTTGATTCGGCCGGTACCCTTTCACTGATATCTTTCTGGCTTGTTACTGCCATCAACCCTATCTCATATGGTATCTGGGTGAACTCTCTGATAACCTCAGCTGTTATGCCACTTATTGCAACGTCTGCGTCATCCTCCAGTTCTTCGCCTGCGGTTTCATTTGGAAAACGGGACAAATAATCTGCATTTCCATTGGCTCTCGCTGCCCGATGTCGGATTGTGTAGTTAAACATCGCCATCTGGGCCATCCATCTCTGCTCTATAGCTCCCAGTTTAGCTTTCTCCCAGAAGGCCAGACCCCTATTGTCTGTAAATACCTCTACTTGTGATCCTAGCAGGTAACCTCTGAACTTCTCAGTCATGGCCCACTTAAGACCTAGCAGTTCCAGCCTCATACTGCTTTTTGAGTTTCTTTCAGAGGGTCGAAGTGTGCGACTTGCATATGCCAAGACTTTCTTTGTTCCATCTTGCACATGCGAAAGAATTGCATCCAATCCTTCAAATGATGCATCTACCTCCAGGATAAATGGTAGCGAGAAGTTAGGGAACCCTAGTAGCGGTGTGGAGGTTAGTGCCTTTTTCAGTGTCTCAAAGGCTACCGCACACTTTTCTGTCCACAACTGTCCTATGGGTGACTTACTTCGTCTTTTAGTCTGCATGCCTTGATTGAGCGCAGCCACTAAATCATGTAGCGGTTTGGCTATCTTTGCAAAGCCCGGCACAAATCTGCGGTAGTAACTGGCCAATCCCAGGAATGACCGTAACTCAGTCTGAGAACGTGGTACAGGGGCCTCTTGAACAGCCTTCACCTTGTCTTCCATAGCTCCTATTCCGTCTGCTGATATAGTATGCCCCAAGAATTCAATCGTTGTCCTAAACAGCTTACACTTTCCTCCATTCAACTTCAGCCCTAGCTGGCGTAGCTTAGAGAATACTTTCTCCAGTCGGCTCAAATGGTTAGGGAAGTCAGCAGAGTACACTAAAATGTCATCAAGGTATACTAGTATCAGCTGGAACACTAAATCATGCATACTGCTCTGCATTAATCGTTGGAAGGTGCTAGCAGAGTTGGCTAAGCCCATAGGCATCCTGGTGTATTCATACAGTCCAAATGGGAGCCGCGCTAGCGTAGTGGTTACAACACCGCTCTGGCGACCGGGTGATACAGGATCAAACCCGGGCGACGGCATTTGAGGATTTTTCGTCGACCGGGATTTGGACTGGATTAACTCGAGACCTGGCGAGGACATTTGAAGGAGTGTCGTCGACCAGGGACTGGCGGCTCCTGAGCCGACCCAGCTGCAATGGGTACCTCCGAAATCGGCGAGTATTTGCCTGAATGGCGAGGGACATTTGTCTCTGTACAATAAATAAAGGGATACTCACGTAAAATCAATGTCAGGTTAGACATAAATAATAACCTGAGATTTCGCCTCGAGTATTAGCGGGCGAACGAAAAAAAAAAAAAAAAAAAAAAAAAAAAAAAAAAAATACAGTCCAAACGGGGTAGTGAAGGCGGTTTTCTCTTGGTCTTCCTCATCCATTGCTACTTGGTAGTAACCACTTGCCAGATCAAGTGATGAGAATATCTTTGCTCCTCCTAGCGCATCCAGGTACTCGTCTACTCGGGGTAGAGGGTATGCATCTCTTTTCGTCTTGCTATTGAGTGCCCTGAAGTCTACGCAGAGTCTAAGCCGACCATCCTTCTTCCGGACCAAAACTATTGGGGAGGCCCAAGGACTGCAACTCTCCTTGATTATTTGTTTGTCAAGCAATCCTTGTAGGTGATCCTGTACCTCTTTATAGAAAGCAGGAGGTATTCTCCTGTAAGGCTGCTTAACTGCGGTGTCATCTGTTACTGGGATGGTGTGCTTTACCCTGTCCGTGTACCCTACATCTGTCTCATCTGTGGCAAAAAGATCGGCATAGCTTCTCAACAATGCTCTTACTTCCTGCTCTTCAGCCTCACTGCCCTCAAACCCGGCCAGGTCAATTGGGCACATCTCTTGCTCTGGATTCGTATATGGTGGACTTGCTGACATTTCTACCTCTTGAGCCCCTACAACTCTGAAATAGGTACTATAGTCCACCCCAGCTTCTGTCAGTACTCCTACTTGTGTCCCGGGAGCTAAAAACAAGTCCTCATCTCCCAAATTTATGGCTTGAATATCACAGGACCCACTTCTAAGAACAGTCAACGTATGACTCATAATCAGCCCTCTGTGTTCTAAGTCTCTGTTAGGCTCAAAGAGAAAAGTTCTTTCTGACTGGCCTCCTCTCCTGCATTTGACTGTTATGGCCCTGATCGATCGAGCAGGTATGTGGGTTTGCTTTCTCCCAGCTACCCATACTTTCATAGAGTCTGATTTCTGCGTCATCCCCTGATCTCTTGGAGGGTCCCATCTTAGTATTTTCTGTATGTTTGGGATTTCTACAAGGACATTGGTACCTATGATCCCTGGTGTTTTTCTCTGGTTTCTAGACCCTTGTACCTCCCTGACAACATAAACTCCACAGTTTTCCACTTTTGTGCACCCAACTTGTATGTCCACAACTAAGTGACCAATATATGGGATGGTGGCACAATTTGCTGCTGTCAGGCGCACCCATCTACCCTCATCCAAGGGGAGCCCTCCAAACATCTCCCTGAAACATTGCTCTGTGATGGTAGACACCTGTGAACCTGTGTCAAACACACAATTTATCTCTTTCCCTTCCATCAGTACTACTCCTTCAGGCCGACCTCCTACAATCTTGATCCGGTCTTCTTGGTGCTCTCCTTTCACATTTCTTTCTTTAAACTCCTGGGGATTTGGTCCGCTGCAGGTCGACATTTCCTGTGATGGTTGAATTTCTAACCTTCCTTCTGAGTGGCGGTCCTTCTGCCTGCGCTCCACTTTGTGTGATGCTCTAGCCGCAGAGTTACTAAACGGACAGCTCGCTACTAAATGTTGTGCTGACTTGCATTGGAAACATCTTCTAGGTAGAGGACCACATGGACACCTGGCAGCTATATGATCCCCAAAATCAGCACAGTTATAGCACCTGATTCTCCGGGGGCCATTCCATACATGAGGTTTCTTTCTGCCTCTGTACCGGCGACTGTTCCCGTGGCGCCTAGAGATGGTCCTCCTGTTAATAACCCCCACTTGCCGCATCAACATCTCAGTCTCCCTATTACTTGGAGAAACAGGCCCTTTCCTTCCATTTACATTCTTCCTCATGCCAACCTGTAATTGTCTGCCACCTCTACCTGTACTCTTTCTATTTGAGTCACAAAGCTCCCCTTCCACAGCCTGACTCCCAGCCACAGAGGGGTCTAGTTTAGTGCCTGTTGTGGGCATTCCCTCTGGACATACCCTAAATTTTTGCAACGAAAGCATCGGATGGTCCTCGCCGGCCTTCTCTGCCTATATTGCATTTCAGCCATCTGGAGCTTCAGCTGTGCGATCTCTGCTCTGAGTTGCTCCACTTCGGTGTTTCCTTCTTGTGACCTGGGTGCCATTTCTTCGTGGGATGCTGTGACTGTGGCTATCCCAGCTCTTGCTGTTTGACCACTCCCAGTCCATCTCAGAGCATCATCTCTTATGGACATAAATGATACTGCAGGGTCGTGCCGGACCCTGTCCTCCATCATTCTCCGCGTCAAGTCGTCCCTTAGACTGGCAATAAACTGGTCCCTTAGCACTGTTTCGTCAAGCTTGACACCACTGGCTTTCTCCTGCGCCCCTGCTGCCTGCTCAAATATCTCATGCAGCCTATGGGCAAACTCACGCACCGATTCCCGTGGCCCTTGGTACGATGAATAAAATAGCGCCATTAGTTCTTGGGTGCTCCTCGATTCTCCATACACCCTGAGTATGGCCTGAAGCATTGCCTCCGGGTTATTGTCTCTTACTTGTATCCGCAGCTCCCTGCGGACAACTGGGGTCACACTGTCGAGGATCACATCGGTTTGGTCCTCCTTACTCATGTAGCCGGACCTCCACGCAGCTCTAACCTCCCTTGCATAGTCCTCCGCGTTTGGCCCTGTGCGTTCTCCAAAAGTTCTCACTTTCTTGTGGGTTGACACCAACATGTACTGTCCGTGTCCTGCCTGATGCAGTGGACCTGCTACTGATCCCTCAGTTTGCACCACTGATGCACCTACCACTTGTTTTGGATCTGCATCCTCATGCTCCCCTTTACTCATAGCACGTGTGCTCCTTGCAGCCATCTTGCTGCAAGAATGCACTGCTGGGTGTTTGCAATATTATATTTGCTCGTTTGCTCAGTGTCACTGTCTGCCTAATCCTGCCGACGACGCCAATTGTGATAAGGTGGGCGAGAAGATGATGATGATATTGATGTTGTGATGTTTGATCACTCTCTTTTCACACTCGCGCCGACCCGAACAACAATAAAACTCTTGATTCTAGAGGCAGGGGATGTATTTATTTTTACAACCCATTCAGTGACTCAACAAACATTAAACAAATAAACCAACGAACATAACAAAACACCCAACAGTGCCCGATTGCTAATGTGTCATGTCTTTGTGTTCTTCTGCTTACCCACACAGCGCGCCTCGTTTCTCTCTCTGGGCGGTTCTTGCAAAATCGCTCATTCGCCGGCTAGGCGCTTCTTATATAGGCCCTATGGCGCATCACTCCCTTACTGCGCGCTGGGCGTATTAATCTTGGCTACTTAAATATCACACGCGATTATCGCTTTAGGAATAGCGAAAACACAAATAAAACCTACAGCTATTTAATATAACACACGAATATCAAATATGACTCATAACTATACACCGCAATTAATTTCTAGGCATTATTATGGCCTAATTACATATCTTCTACTTCAGATTTTCCACAACCCAGGCTCGCGCCGTCACGTGAGCTGACAGTCACGTGGGCCGACCGAAAATATATGGGCGACAAACATGCCTTGAACTGAAGTGGGGGTGGGGCCTCAGGGATGTCTTCCCGGCCCCATCACATATCTAACACGTGTTAAAATAGGAACTCTTCACCACTCCGTTATAAATTAGATTTAAAACACACGTGTCTAGCTTATCCTATCGTTTTCAACGCGTAATATGAACACTAGTCATTAAAAAAAATTGCATAAAATGGATAGAAGTAAATAATATATACCGTCAGTAGACAGTTATTTAATGTATGTACTAGTCAATTTAACACATCTCTTACTGGGAAATAGCGAGTAATTAAATTTACTTTACGGCTGAAAAGGATTTAGCTATAAGTTATTTAATTAGCACAGAAAATCTCAGTGAAATATAATGAAACTTTAAACACACTAAATCACTTAAAGGCTAGTATATAAATTACCGCAATCAGAAAAATGAAATACTCCACGAAAATCTAATAATTTTCACTCTGTACGAGAAATCTAAGATATCGAGCTAGTGAATTTCAGATATATTTCTGAACAACTGATCATGGCTATCGGAGAGACATGGTATATATCCGTAAATTCCGTTCTATTGCTCTTTAATGTGAAAGTCACACATACTGCCAGACCCGAGCTCATTTGCCGTTCGATTATTGAATCAAAGGTAATTTTACCACCTCTGCCACCGACAACCTCTCTGGCTTGAATTTCATCCTCTTCGCCTTTGCTGAATATCAGAAACGCAATTAATTCCCCTGAAAGTTTTACAATTCAAGTTCCGTCTCAGACTTAACATCGCCCCTGATCAAAGAATATATTACGCCATGCTCCGCGCTCTCTCTGTTCCACCGTTCTTAATTGCCAAACGGCTCACGTGTTAATTGCACTAGTGAATCCGGCGTTCCTGTAGCAAAAAATAAAATAGATGGAGAGGGCAAAAGTTGATGATCACTGTTGCACTATTTCCATCTGTGACAACCAGCTGCTTTTCCATCTTTCATAAGCTTTATGGCTTTCTTTATTTCTTCTCTACTTGGTCGTTTACATCTGATTTGTAGCTCCTCTACTGCTGGCTGGATGTCTGGGGGATTAGTTGGAGATGGTTTGTTGAGAAGTTCCTCTAAATGTTCTGTTCGTCCCTTCATTTGTTCTTGTATATTACTAAGCGATTTTCGATTCTTATCATTTTATGATGCCTGTAGTGATATCAGTGATACAAATCACCAGGTACAGAAATGGTTAACCCATACGCAAAGTAAAGTTACCACACCGTCCGGGTGTGTTTGTCTAATGTCATCGCCCACGCCACGAGACGCGTTGGATTTTAAAAGCAGTAACGCCAAGTGAGCGATACCCAAAACTACTAGCCTTTTCGTCACTCCGTAATACAAATTACCACTAATATAAAAGCCGTTTAGCAGACAGCAAATACATAGTTCGTTTTAAAATTAGTGATAGAGAAACGGAGGAGTGAAAGAGAGGGGGAAGAATGAAACCTTGACTAAAGCGTTGTTTTTGAATCTAGTAATAGAACGACATGAGACAGCTGACGTCAAGGACTTGCTTAGTGTAACAAGAAACGCGAATGAGAGGTTGGAAGTTTGAAAAAAAACTACTAGGCCTTGGCAACGGGGTTTCTAGGGCACATTTTTCCCTAAAAGTTAAAGTTTGAATAAAGCATTGGTTTTGTTATTGCATGCGATGAAACCCCACCGCCTTGTCTCCTCTCCGTAGTGACAATTTAAATCTAACAAAACCACGATTTGCGTCCGGAGAAACGCGTGTTTCATTTCTTAGAACAAGCGAGAGAGACAAAAATTATTTTTTAAAAAAAAAAGGGGGGGGGGGTAACATGGATGAAACCCTACGCTAGAGTATGCATTGTGATACTGAAACTAAGTAACTAAAATTGAGAAGGGTAGAGAAACGGTGGCAAAAGAAACATCGATGAAGTCTTGTAATTGAATAATAAAAGAAAAGAAAGGACAGTTGACAACTAAAATGATAATACTTGTTTATTATAATATCATATTACACATTATGATATATTGTCTTACCGTAGAGAAAAAGTATGCTATTTGAATAACTAAAGAGGAAAAATACAAAGATGAAAATTATGATGAGAGAAATAAAAATATAACGGCTAGATGACAGGCCGTCATCTGGTCAATAATTGCCTTTCCTCATTAAAATCGATTAGATATTAACCAGAATATCGTAGGAAAAGACAGAGAGACAGACACAGGAATATCCTCACTTAACTTTGCCAGTCTTGGGAGAGGGGTGTTACAATTTTTGAAAGTGTAGTTTTGAAAAGAGACAAGTCGGCTTACCCTGATCTGATTGGTTTAGGGAAGCATAACTAAAGAAGGGGATATAACGAACGTTTGCTACACGCTTAGGGCCACTTGATTAAAAAAATTCTAGCAGGAGGGTTAAGAGCAGACTCAAAGCAGTATGACCCAATGCCTTTGCTGTTCTGGAACAGTGGCGATCTCAGCTTGACCATTGACCGCCGGTTAACCTTCTAGTTGTGAAATTATTCATTGATGCTGGTTCCATTCTGAACCATTCAGTGTGCCACATAAGAAATATTGGAGCTGAAGAGTTCGAGGCAAAATTATTTATTTGCCTAATTCCTGAAGTGTACTGAAGCAGCTTCCAACCTTCACTGTCGTGACGAATATATTGTTGTAAGAAAGACCTCACAGTGCTCGAGGAATTCAAGATAAGCCCTTACCTCCACGGGCTTAATGAAAGTTCACCTAACATGAACTCTCCATTAGTGAAAATAAAACAGTTTTTTTTTATGTGATGAAACAATTCGTTCCTCAGAAGGGTGACTGGTTATAAGTTTTAATGCTTCACAAGGACATTCCAAGTCATAAACATTTTCATAGTAACAGACATGTTATCTTTTTAATTAAATTAATGTAAATACATTGCCATTCTATTTTGAGTTTTAAACATTCCTGTGCCCAAGAGACTGTGGTACAGGAAATTAAAATTGTAAAAAATTATTATCCTAACTTTAACCACTGACTTGTTTAACCACTTTTCATTGAGTTATCGTTGTGGTTGTTGTCATTACTCAACATTACATTTCACATTACCTTAGACACCTAGCCAGATAACAAACAGACACCAGTATATAAAAATAGACTCAAAATATATCGCAGATTGAGGTCGTAGGGTGGTAGCAGTCAGGTACCCTGAGAACATCATTATCAACTATTAGACTCAAGGACTTGCATAGCTGACCTCACTCTGTAGACAAGTAATATTTATCTCAATAACATCTAAACTTACCACAACGCCATTTGCTTGCTTATATTCCCCTGTTAGCTTCTTTGTGTTGTTGTACAGTTCCTTCATATTTCCTTTTGCTGCAGCTTCCTCTGCTTCCCTTGCCAAATTATCAATATATTTCATCTTGTCTCTTTTGATGTTTCTTCTTACTTCTTTGTTTGCTTCTATGTACACTTCATGAGCCTTGGCTTTTGAGCTTCTGGTTTTGCTTCTGTTTAAATCTGCTTTCTTGTTTTTCCTGTCTTCTATCTTACTAATGGTTTCTGTTGTTATCCATGCTTTGTGCTGATGTTCTCTTTTTCTCAGTACTTTTTCAAATGTCTCGTTCCATATATTTTTTACTTGTTGCCAGTGGTCTTCCGTATCTGTTTCATCTTCCAGCTGTTCGAGTACTTGGTATTTGTTGGATACTGCGATTGAAAATGTTTCTCTTATTTCCTGATGTCTTAGATATCCCACATTATACTGTTGTCTATAGCTATATACTGTTGTAAATTTCTTGAGTTTTAATTTTGTTTTAGCCAACAGAAGATGGTGGTCTGATACAACATCTGCTCCTCTACATATTTTCACATCATGCAATGATGACCTAAACTTCTTGCTTATGCACATGTGATCAATCTGATTCTCAGTTCTAAGGTCTGGTAATATCCATGTTGCTTTATGTATTCTTTTATGTGGAAATATGCTTCCTCCTATAGCTAGTTGATTTGAAGCACAGAAGTTTGCTAATAGTTCCCCATTCTCGTTCATCATACCTAATCCATGCTTTCCCATGATTTCTTCAAAGCCAGTGTTGTCTGTTTCTATTTTCGCATTTAGGTCCCCCATCAAAATTGTGATGTCCTTTCTTCTCTTATTGTCCAAGACACTTTATAGTCTGGTGTAAAAGTCTTCTTTCGTAGGTTCTTCTTTATCGTTTGCTGGTGCATTACACTGAATGATGTTTATATTTACTTTCTTTTTGGCTGATTTAAACCTTGCTGTTACAATTCAGGGTCCCATTGCTTCCCATTCTATAAGTGCCTTCTGTGCTTCCTTGGACAGCATTAGAGCCACCCCTTCACTGTGGTGGGCTCTTTCCTCCTCATGTCCTGAGGACAACACCATTTCTCCTGTGATCAATCTCTTCTTCTCTATGCCTTTCCACCGTGCCAAGCAGAGACCCAGGATATCAATCCTGTAATTTGTCATTTCTGCTGCCACCTGTGCAGTTTTCCCTTGTTTACACAGAGTGCGAACATTCCAGGTGCCAATCCTGGAGATTTTCCTAGACGAAAAAAGGTTAGTCGGCAACCCAGACTCCTTTCGGCTTTCTCTAGGTTGCTTCATGCGTCTCCTTTCCAGAGGACCTTCTTCTGTCTTGGGCGGCTGAGTTGATTTATATTCTTTATTTGACTTGTCCATGTTTGTTGAAGTATTTGTGGTAAACAGTTTTTTACGGGATGGGGTAACCAGCCCCATGCCCAACCCTCCTTAGTCTCTTTTTACGACATGCCTGGTAGGGTATAGTGTTACTATTCTTTGCTCCCCTTTCGGGCCCCGGTAACACAAGGGGGACGTGCTACGTTGTCGGTCTGTTATATCAAGTCTTAAGTTGCCTGTTTGGTCACGTCATCAAGTATTTATAATAGCTGATTGAGAATCACTGAGCTAGCTTCTTGTTCATAAATCTGTAGTTAACTTTATTGTTCTTTGCTGCAATTCTCACCAGGTTAAAGAGGCTTCAAGTCGAAAGTTGTAATGGCACCGTTTCTAAAATGGTTAGAAGCACTCTTGCTATAATGTTCTCGTGAGTAGTGAGTAGCCTAGCATCACACTGAGATTGGTTGTAGCTTTATAAGGTCAGTGGTCGAAACGAAAGAATATCATCTTTATAAAGTTTGCTTTCTTCTATATCACGTGGTCACTACTAGTTAGAACTTAATAGTTAGTTACCTCAGTTTGCTGACGAATCTCACTAAGGCTGCAGTATGTAGTGCTGGACGTTTCTGCTCCTGAATACGTAAGTTTCCTAAATTGTTAATAGTTAAGTAAGAGCAACGCCGGGTACTAACAGCTGGTTCTAACTACAAGTCAGCACTTCTGTCCACGTGTTGGATTAGGAGCTCTCCCCTGACTGTACTATTTCTAGTATTTATACTGTCAATTTGTCCTTGGTGCTTGTTTTTCTCTATCGTTCCTTGGGAAAATGTCATGATTTCATAATTTGTTACCCTGACCTCCGTATGAAATGCTGATCTCAGCATTTATCTTTTAAATCTAATAACTCTTTCTCACGCCCCAATCGCACACCAGTGTCGCGAGAGGTTCAGATGTTATTAGAATATAGGATATCCCAGACAAAAAGATGTATCAAAGGATACCAGTATAGCGCCAGATAAGAGACTGGTCTTATAAGAAATACCCCCTTCTCTGAAAAGAGTAAGGGCGTATCGACAATCAAGGTAGGGTCAAGCTGTATAAACCTTCAAGTATGATGATAGTGAATGTTACTGAAGGTCTAAGTGCTACCTCTCCAGATCCCACCCTGAATAATGGTTATTATATTTATTTTGACTGCTAGGGGATGAATTAATTTAATAGATATGTAATATATATCCAAACAGAACTTAACTCGATTTGAATAATTAAGTAAGACTGAGTGTAAATATATACAATTTATTGATCCTATACCGTTTCTCTTTTCGGTAAGGAAAATGATAATAAAATTCAAATGCTTTTTTACACAATAGAAATAAATAAGTATGGAATTTTCATTTCCACAATAGTTAAATATGATATAGTTATATTAAGAATGTCACTTATTTTATTAATACATCTATATAGTTGTTATTTCACTGGACTGTAAAGGTGGTATAAGTTTATTAAAATTCTTCATGAGTCATCATTCAATTGTTTGTTTGATGTGTGTTTTATTTCTTAACAAACTGAGTCTGGATATGCTGACCAGTGGAGTTATGTTTCCACCTATCTTTTATAATGCGAAGCATCCATTATAGCCAGGATCACACAGTGTCTGGATCTCCAGGCTGGGAAACAACGGGGTGACTCGCTCTAAGTATCCTGAGAACGTTTTGCACCTCAGAATTGAATGTCTCGAAGACTGTTAGTCATTTCAGGATAAAAATTGGGAAATACAAATAATCGCAATCCTTGTATGGTCCAGCACTATTCTCTCCACACACACACAATGAACCTTACAAACAAACTCAGACAATGTACCACCAGTTGCACAGGACACTTTAACTCAATATCACTTACAGCCAGTTCGATGTGATTATATTTTCCATATAAATCATAAGTTCAATCCATTTGTCCATAATATGCTTCCTTACAATGATTTGGTTTAGTACAAACTAGTAAGTGACACCTTGATTAATACATGTTAACAATTCCTGACATCCTTTCTTATGTTCCTGAACAGTGTGTCGTTCCTTTATGAAATACTCCTTCAAATACATTATTAAACTTACAGTCGTAGATTCTGCCATAATTCTCAATTATCCTACACACTCCCAATGCTGGCTTTATATATATATATATATATATATATATATATATATATATATATATATATATATATATATATATATATATATATATATATATATATATATATATATATATATATATATATATATATATATATATATATATATATATATATATATATATATATATATATATATATATATATATATATATATATATATATATATATATATATATATATATATATATATATATATATATATATATATATATATATATATATATATATATATATATATATATATATATATATATATATATATATATATATATATATATATATATATATATATATATATATTATATATATATATATATATATATATATATATATATATATATATATATATATATATATATATATATATATATATATATATATATATATATATATATATATATATATATATATATATATATATATATATATATATATATATATATATATATATATATATATATATATATATATATATATATATATATATATATATATATATATATATATATATATATATATATATATATATATATATATATATATATATATATATATATATATATATATATATATATATATATATATATATATATATATATATATATACAGGGTGTCCATAAAGTCTCTTTACCATTTAACAAATTTATTACAAAGGCAATTGATGAGA
This sequence comes from Oreohelix idahoensis, assembly GCA_024509875.1. Classification (NCBI taxonomy): domain Eukaryota; kingdom Metazoa; phylum Mollusca; class Gastropoda; order Stylommatophora; family Oreohelicidae; genus Oreohelix; species Oreohelix idahoensis. Next base: position 365,300 of record JAMPIV010010338.1, on the reverse strand, counting down.
TATCTTAATCAGATTTGTTCTATGTACTCAGTGGTTATCAACGTTTTTAATCACATACCTTTATCGTATTTCGGGTACCCTGTTGATGAAAGAGGTACTGTTAAATGAACCCCTTAAAAAATGGCTACTCCTCAAGAGAAGGCACAATGTGTATCATGGTTTATTGAAACAAAATCGGATAGGCAGACTCAGCGAAACTACAGAACTAAGTATGGAAGAGATCCACCGTCACGTCCGTCAATTCGTGCATGGCACAAGAAATTTATGGAGACAGGGACAGGGTTGGATAAAGGGAGGAGTGGACGACCAAGAACATCTGAGGAAAACATCGAGCGTGTAAGACAAGCCTTTTATCATTCTCCCACAAAGTCCATCCGTACTGCTGCCAGACAGTTAGAGCTACCACATTCAACAGTGCACAAAGTCCTACACAAGAACTTGCGATTGTACGCTTACAAAGTGCAACTGTTACAGGCACTCGAGCCAAATGATAAACCAAAACGAAAAGAGTGCAGTTACGAGCATGCTGGAACGAATTTCTGAGGATGAAACGTTCCTCACCCGAGTTTGTTTTAGTGATGAGGCAACCTTTCATGTTTCAGGGAAACTGAACACACATAATGTGAGAATCTGGGGATCAGAACACCCCCATGTGACTAGGGAACTTCACCGAGATAGTCCAAAGGTGTATGTGTGGGATCATGTGCAATCGAATCATTGGTCCATTTTTCTTTAACGAGACATCAATTACTGCAAATGTTTACCTTGACCTTTTGACTGAATATGTGGCACCACAACTAGATGACCTTCAACCAGCTATCATTTTCCAGCAAGATGGTGCACCACCACATTGGGGACTGCATGTTCGTGGGTTCCTAAATCAAACATTTCCAGACCGGTGGGTTGGAAGGGATGGCCCAATTCCCTGGCCACCTCGTTCACCAGATATCACTCCCCTGGACTTCTTTCTATGGGGTTATGTTAAAGATATCGTGTATCGAACAAAGATACGGGACATCACTGACCTAAAGCAAAAGATCACTGATACCATTGCCACCATTGATGAGGCTATGCTACAGCGAACATTGCAAGAAATCGAGTACCGTCTTGATGTGCTTCGTGCAACTAATGATGCCCATATAGAGGTGTATTAAATGAGGCAAAAAAAACTTCAATATCTACTTCTCATTTTGTAATAATTTCCACATATTTGTCTTTTCATTTGTCTTTGTAATACGTTTGTTAAATTGTAAAGAGACTTTATGGACACCCTGTATATATATATATATATATATATATATATATATATATATATGTATATATATATATATATATATATATATATATATATATATATATATATATATATATATATATATATATATATATATATGTAGTGGTGTTTGATGGTATTGTATGATGGTGATATTACTAAATGTAATTGTATGAGGCCAGCTGTGAAGGCTCCTGAGATAAAATGTAGTTGTGAATTGTCAGAAGGCCTTTCTTGCTACCACTACGACCTCACACTTAATTTTTTTTTTTAAATGAATGTGGCTACGTAAAGTGTCTAGGGTTATGATATGTAGTGTGGTGTAATAGGTTATAGATATACCCACAGATATTTAACAAGACTAATAATATTAATAAATGTTAAAATACACTGAACTAACTCACGTGTGTAAAATTTTTTGATAGAATTATATTACATTTATTTTGTTCTGGATCAATTTTTTAGGTTGACCAGAACTTAAAAGGATTTAGAGATTATGAAGAAATGCATGGAATATTATATCATAAATGCAATAGTGTACATATATATGTACTATACTAGTTAGTTTTATTAAAATGTTCTAGTAGTCATCTACTTGGGAGGATAGTTAATGTTTGTGCTGTTGGGGTGGCCTCATCACACCTGTCTATATTGACTACACAGTGTCCAGAAAATGGTGGGAATTTTTATGGGGATATTAGTAACTACACAGCGTTGGTGAATGTCCAGCAGACCAGAGGCTCACTCATCTTGTAGTTGTAGCTCTGGTGCTGAAATCAGGTGGTCCCACCTCTCCGTGCTGGCGGGCAATAATGGTGGTCTCTGTCACAAGTACTGCACAGATACACTCTAGTAAAGTCACCAACTGAATAGACACTGCTTGGTTGACAACAGAAACTCACAGCTCTGCAATCAAAGTATGGGCCATGTGTCAAAATCTATTCTCTACCCACGTCTGGACACAACACTGACACAACAACCACATCATACAGACAGGTCAGATCTCTCTGACCAAACAGCACATTTACCATGGTGGTTTTACATCAGATAGATCCTCCCAGACTATAGATTCTGAAAAATATTTATTAGTTTTCTGCCCTAAAAGAGGATAGGTAATATGTTTCATTATTCTCAACACTTGATCTGTCTTGCCTAACTCTTGTTGGAGTTTATGTATATTGTTGGTCCCTAGACCCTGACTTGGGCGGGGGGTCTAGAGCAAATCCCTACTTGTTTGTAAGGCTAGATTTCGATATGGCAGTATCAAATCACTCAAACATGAAACAATATTCAAAATATATAAAGAAATAATTTCAATCTTACCAGATTATGAATAAATAACACAGAATTGCTAGCAAAACTCAGCTGAGCTGCTGGCTATAGTATGGCGTCCCTAAATTTATTTCACTTTCTTTCATATGGAAATCACCACACTTTAAAATCTGTGTCTATCACTGAACAACTATTGAAGAATGGCCCCAAATCCGCTCTAAGCGCTAATAATATGATTGTCTGTGGCCAATCACTGCCTAGGTTTATTTGAATTTCAAATTTCCTACCCTAAAGTCATTTCAGTCATGCTTCAGTCAAGTATGGATGGTTATCTGTTAGTCTGTCCGTCTCTACTTGTGTTTCTACAAAAATGTACTCGATTTTTGAACCAACCTTTCTCTCCCCTCCAAAATTTTGTCGTTAAAAGTTATATTTAGACACAGCTACCACCCAAAAACCCTCTCCTCCATACTAAGTAAATTTGAACACCTGCGTCTCGAGGTCGTGTTTTTTTGTGCAATTAGCGACACTTTTAGATTCAATACAGTCTGTCGATGATGTGAACAACACTGTCTTTTGTCATTATCTTCAATATTATCTATCCGTCTGTAAAATTAAGAACATATTAGTTCACTGCTCAGAATAGGCCATCCGGCCAGCTAATTTTTATATTCCTAACATTAATATTAAGAAAAAAGTACTTTTTAAATTTTGTAATATTTCGAACATCTGCGTTTAGCCGCTGAATTCAAATCAAGGGCTTGGTATCGCAACAGCGTCCATTCCGTACCTCGTGTCAATTTGGGGGACGTGACTTTTCTCCGTTTCCCCCCCAATTGCGTCTCCTTAGCCTTTCTAGTCTCACGCAATCTTTCCAGTCATATTTTTTTCCTTTCATCCGCCGTTCCCCTCCTGTCTAGCAAGTCAATTCTTATGGAGGGTGATGACCCGCGGTCTGGGCGATCATGTCTATCAGCAGCCTACGCATTATGTTTTTATCCTTATATGTTATCCTTGGAGGTATTTTACCGTTGTATCTCTGTCAATTTCACTACACATCTCCCCACTTGAAAACATGCCTATGGCAAGTTCCAAAACCAGCGATACACATAGGTAAAATTACTCCTCACGTCTGCCGCTACTCTAATTTTGATCACAGGGGTGCCGACTGAGGAAATCTGCACCGACATTCAATTTTCCTGGGATATATTGGATACTAAACTGATAAGGTTGAAGCAACAAAGACCACCTCAGCAATCTTGCGTTTTCATGCTTAGCCTGAGACAAGAACACGAGAGGCTGATGGTCCGTCTCCACCACAAATGTCCTACCATACAGATAGATTTGAAACTTCTTTATTGCCCAGATTAAGGCTAAACATTCCTTTTCGCTTGTGGAGTATCCTTGTTCCGCCTTATTCAATTTGCGGCTTGCATAAGCGACTGGTTTAAGTTCCCCATCAGGTGAAGATGATCTTTGCAACAAAGCCCCTCCTAGTCCTACATTACTTGCATCGGTTCTTAAGACAAAGTCCTGTGTCAAATCAGGTAGTTTGAGAATAGGCTTGCTAGTGAGTTTTTCCTTTAACTCTTGGAACGCTAGTTCACATTGTGCAGTCCAAATAATTTTATCTGGAAGTCCCTTGCGAGTCAGATCAGTCAGAGGAGCACAAATAGCGTTAAAATTCTTGATGTATTTCTGATAAAATCCGCATAACGACACAAATGATCGCACGTCCTTTTTTGTTTGCGGCCTAGGTGCTCTCTGCAGTTTTTCCAAGTTCTTAGGATCAGGGGTCATATTACCCTGATATACAGTGTGCCCCAAGAATTCCAACTCTTTGCATCCAATACAACATTTTGTTGGCCTAGCAGTTAAGTTCGCCTCCCGAAGTCTATCAAACAACATCTCCAGAGCTTCAATGTGTTCTTCAAATGTCTCTGTGGCGACGAGAATATCATCCATGAAATTCGTGATACACGGGTTATTCAGGGGATCCAACAATTTGCGCATCATCCTTGAAAACACACTCGGAGCATTTTTCAGTCCGAATGGTAGCATATTGAATTCATAATGTCCATCCGAAGTGCTAAAAGCCAAATAAGGTCTCACTTCAGGCTTCACTGGGATCTGGTAATAGCCTTTACTAAGATCCACCTTTGAAAAGTATTTTGCCTTGTTCAGTCTGGCAAATAGCTGTTTTGTGTCTGGTAATGGATCCACTTGTCCTTCTGTGACAGCATTCAGTTTCCTGTAATCTATGCACAGTCTGTGTTCCCCAGACGGTTTTCTCAACAAAACGACACTAGAACTAAAAGATGATTCACTGTGCGAAATAATCCCCTCCTTCAACAAATACTCTATTTCTTCCTTCAATGCCTTCTCCTTCGCGAACGGAATAGAATAGGCTCTCATACAGATTGGGTTTGAGTCTACCAGTTTCATGTCATACTGTAGCAAATTGGTATGGCCTGGTTTATCTGTTAATACATCTGTATGTTCCTCCAGAACTTGTTGAACTCTCTCCCTCTGGTTTTTAGTCAGGTGCTTGCTGACTTTTACCTGTGCTGCTGTTTCACAAGGATGTAATGGGTATTCATGTGAGGTGAGTGGTTCTTTTTGCATCTGGGTTGCAATAGCTAAGGTCAATAAGGGGGTGCCTTCCTGGAGTGGTCTGTCCAGATACTTCTTTAACAGGTTTACATGATAAACTTTCTCCTTCCCCTTTTTGTCAATTTTATAGTTTGTTCTAGACACCTTCTCTAGAACCGTATATGGACCTTGCCAACCAATTTGTAATTTATTCTGGCTTCCGGGTAGTAGAAGCAGCACCTTCTCTCCGACTGCCAGTTCCCTGTCCTTTGCCTTCCTATTAAAATATGCTGCATGTTTCTTCCTGGCTTGTTTCAAATTATCATTTGCCAGTTTCCATCCAGCTTTCAAACGAGTGGTCAGTTCGTTCACGTATTGATACGATGAGGTAACAGTCTCTTCCGCCTTCTCATCTGTCCAGGTCCTTAATAAAGCTTCTAAAGGACCTTTTATTGGCCTCCCAAATAGCAGAGTTGCGGGAGCCATCCCGGTTGAACTATGTGGTACCTCCCGGTACGCAAACAAGGCGGCGGGCAGGAATTGATCCCACAGATCCGGTTTTTCGTGTGCCAGCTTTCTCAGGATAGAAATGAGAGTCCCATTGAACCTCTCTACCTGGCCGTTCCCTTGTGGATGGTACGGACTACAATGAAAGTGCCTGGCTTGAAATAGCTTAAAAACTTCTTCCGTTAGTTTCCCCTTGAACTGAGAACCATTATCCGTCAAGATTTGATGCGGGAATCCTAATCGGGTAAATATTGTAAGTAGTGCCTCTGCTACATGTTTTGAATCAATTGATGGCAGGGCTACCGCTTCTCCCCACATAGAACAAGTGTCCACCAGAGTAAGGATGTAACTGTTCCTCCTCTTGGTCCGAGTGAGAGGTCCTACAATATCCACTGCAACCCTCTCAAAAGGTGTTCCCACTATGGGCATTTCCCCTAGAGTTGCAGGAGCAGTCCAGTGCTTTGGAGCTACCCTTTGACATTCTGGGCAGGATTTGACATATCTTTTTATATCCTCCGTTATCCCTGGCCAGAAGTAATGACAAGCTATACGCTGTCCTGTGGCGCTGATCCCCATGTGACCACTGAAGGGAATCGCATGCCCGAGTTCCATCACTTTATCTCTATATGAAGTGGGAAGAACCAGCTGGTTGTGACCATTTGTTCCAGTTCCGGCCTTCCTGTATAAGAGTTTGTTCTTCATGAAATATTCCCCCTTGCTCGGAGGTGTGTGGCATTTGGGCAATTTTTTAAAACAGGGCTTGAGTGTCCTATCCTCAGCCTGCGCCTTCCTCATCTCCTCTGGATGAGCATTTATAGGTTCACCTTCTTCCTCCTTCTTCTGTGACCTGGTCTGCACTGTCGCCATGATCACAGGTTTCTCGGGATTCCCCAAGAAGACGTATCTACACCCCAATATCAGAGGGTAGATTGGTTCATCTATCACTGCTGCTCTGATTTCTCCTTCCACATAGCGAGTTTTCACCGTTATCCTTGCGATGGGAAGTGTCATGAGTGGTATGTCCTTAGTCGCCCCTTGTATTTCCACTGTTTCTGTGGTATACTGACTCGGGTCCACTAGGCTAGACTTCACAACTGAATCATAATCCAAACCTGTATCATAAAGGCACCTTATGGTGACCCCATTACAAATAACATCCTCACAAACTGGGGGGTGATAAGGTTCCTGTTGCTCCTTTAGGATTAACCTTTAATCTTTGCGTCCCCGACTTCATTGCAGCAATGTTTGAAGGTTTCCTTCTACAAAATTCGGTGTTATGGTTATCCTTCTTGCACCATTTACACCATCTTTTTCCTTGGTTCAACGGTTTTCTTTCATTGAACTTTTGGTCATTGAACTGTGAGTTTCTGTCGCGATAGTCATTTCTTGGCCGCTCAAAGTTTGTCCTACCTTTATTTCCCTGCTCTCTATTATCAAATTTATTAAATTGCTGTGGAGCTTTAAAATTGTCTATGTGCTTCTTCTTAGCACCACTTACCTCTGCCTGGGCTGCCTGATACCTCTCAGCAACATTTAAAATTTCCCCCAACTTCTCTGCACCTTGTTCCATGAGAAATTTTCTCATGTCTGGAGCCATGGACTCTCTCAATTGCTCAATCATGATCATTTCTTTAAGATCTTGGGTCTTCCCCAGAGCCGTCCATTTCTCCAAATAGGTTTCTAGTCTAGCAGAGAATTGGTGGTATGTCTCCCCAGACAACAGTTTGGCATTTCTAAATTTCTTACGATAAAATTCACCATTCTTCTCGTACCTTAATAACAAAGCCTGCTTTAACATGTCATAATTGTCTTGGTCTTCCCTGTTCATTTTGGCAAATACTTCATAAGAAGTACCCCTCAATCCCTGTGATAGCTTTAAACTCCACCTCTCTCTCTCTAACCCATATGTAGTAGCTAATAACTCAAAACGTCCTAGGTACCCTTCTATGTCATCGTCTTTCTCAACAAAATGGTCTAAATGAAACCCCATAGCTGAGTTTGAGGCTCCCAGACTGGGCGTAGCATCTGAGGCAAAAGGGCTGGCACCATTTTCAGGAGCCTGGCCTTGTAATTCCAGCTCCCTTAGTCGTAATTCGTGCTCCCTCTGCAACCTTCTATCTTCTGCCTCCCTTTCGGCCTTTTTATCTTCTGCCTCCCTTTCGGCCTTTTTATCTTCTGCCTCCCTTTCGGCCTTTTTATCTTCTGCCTCCCTTTGCTGTCGTTTTTCTTCTGCCTCAATCTGCAGCCTCTTAATTTCTCTATCAGCCTCAATTTGTAACCTCTTTTCTTCAGCTAACCTTTCAGCCTCTAATTTTCTTTCAGCCTCTTTTTCTAATCTCCTTTCTTCCCGTTCAATATATTTATCACATTCAGTCGTTACGTATTGAATTAAAATTTGACCATCCATTCCCATCTCCTTCGCGGTGAGCACAGCAGCTGATCTAAATTTTGCCAGCTCCGCCATACTTTTTAGACAATATAATAATATACAAGATAAATCTCTAACCAGTAAATACACTAAGTACTTCTTATGACTATAGTCTAACCAATTCTAACTAACCAGTTAACTAATTAATTATTACTGGCTGTGAAGATTCACCAACTTTTATCTGCAGGGACACTTTTAATTTTAAAGGGAATTTTACAATTTATTTCCCTACTTTTATTTCTCCCACCAGGAGATCCTAATATTACTGTTGGGCTAATTATCCCTGGACAAGACCCCAATTTATGTAGTGGTGTTTGATGGTATTGTATGATGGTGATATTACTAAATGTAATTGTATGAGGCCAGCTGTGAAGGCTCCTGAGATAAAATGTAGTTGTGAATTGTCAGAAGGCCTTTCTTGCTACCACTACGACCTCACACTTAATTTTTTTTTTTATGAATGTGGCTACGTAAAGTGTCTAGGGTTATGATATGTAGTGTGGTGTAATAGGTTATAGATATACCCACAGATATTTAACAAGACTAATAATATTAATAAATGTTAAAATACACTGAACTAACTCACGTGTGTAAAATTTTTTGATAGAATTATATTACATTTATTTTGTTCTGGATCAATTTTTTAGGTTGACCAGAACTTAAAAGGATTTAGAGATTATGAAGAAATGCATGGAATATTATATCATAAATGCAATAGTGTACATATATATGTACTATACTAGTTAGTTTTATTAAAATGTTCTAGTAGTCATCTACTTGGGAGGATAGTTAATGTTTGTGCTGTTGGGGTGGCCTCATCACACCTGTCTATATTGACTACACAGTGTCCAGAAAATGGTGGGAATTTTTATGGGGATATTAGTAACTACACAGCGTTGGTGAATGTCCAGCAGACCAGAGGCTCACTCATCTTGTAGTTGTAGCTCTGGTGCTGAAATCAGGTGGTCCCACCTCTCCGTGCTGGCGGGCAATAATGGTGGTCTCTGTCACAAGTACTGCACAGATACACTCTAGTAAAGTCACCAACTGAATAGACACTGCTTGGTTGACAACAGAAACTCACAGCTCTGCAATCAAAGTATGGGCCATGTGTCAAAATCTATTCTCTACCCACGTCTGGACACAACACTGACACAACAACCACATCATACAGACAGGTCAGATCTCTCTGACCAAACAGCACATTTACCATGGTGGTTTTACATCAGATAGATCCTCCCAGACTATAGATTCTGAAAAATATTTATTAGTTTTCTGCCCTAAAAGAGGATAGGTAATATGTTTCATTATTCTCAACACTTGATCTGTCTTGCCTAACTCTTGTTGGAGTTTATGTATATTGTTGGTCCCTAGACCCTGACTTGGGCGGGGGGTCTAGAGCAAATCCCTACTTGTTTGTAAGGCTAGATTTCGATATGGCAGTATCAAATCACTCAAACATGAAACAATATTCAAAATATATAAAGAAATAATTTCAATCTTACCAGATTATGAATAAATAACACAGAATTGCTAGCAAAACTCAGCTGAGCTGCTGGCTATAGTATGGCGTCCCTAAATTTATTTCACTTTCTTTCATATGGAAATCACCACACTTTAAAATCTGTGTCTATCACTGAACAACTATTGAAGAATGGCCCCAAATCCGCTCTAAGCGCTAATAATATGATTGTCTGTGGCCAATCACTGCCTAGGTTTATTTGAATTTCAAATTTCCTACCCTAAAGTCATTTCAGTCATGCTTCAGTCAAGTATGGATGGTTATCTGTTAGTCTGTCCGTCTCTACTTGTGTTTCTACAAAAATGTACTCGATTTTTGAACCAACCTTTCTCTCCCCTCCAAAATTTTGTCGTTAAAAGTTATATTTAGACACAGCTACCACCCAAAAACCCTCTCCTCCATACTAAGTAAATTTGAACACCTGCGTCTCGAGGTCGTGTTTTTTTGTGCAATTAGCGACACTTTTAGATTCAATACAGTCTGTCGATGATGTGAACAACACTGTCTTTTGTCATTATCTTCAATATTATCTATCCGTCTGTAAAATTAAGAACATATTAGTTCACTGCTCAGAATAGGCCATCCGGCCAGCTAATTTTTATATTCCTAACATTAATATTAAGAAAAAAGTACTTTTTAAATTTTGTAATATTTCGAACATCTGCGTTTAGCCGCTGAATTCAAATCAAGGGCTTGGTATCGCAACAGCGTCCATTCCGTACCTCGTGTCAATTTGGGGGACGTGACTTTTCTCCGTTTCCCCCCCAATTGCGTCTCCTTAGCCTTTCTAGTCTCACGCAATCTTTCCAGTCATATTTTTTTCCTTTCATCCGCCGTTCCCCTTCTGTCTAGCAAGTCAATTCTTATGGAGGGTGATGACCCGCGGTCTGGGCGATCATGTCTATCAGCAGCCTACGCATTATGTTTTTATCCTTATATGTTATCCTTGGAGGTATTTTACCGTTGTATCTCTGTCAATTTCACTACAATATATATATATATATATATATATATATATATATATATATATATATATATATATATATATATGTAATTTTCCTGTGTATAATCCACTTGTGTGTTCGTAAGTGTGTTGAGTGTGTTAAGAAAAAAACTTAAGGACGAGTGTGCTGCCGGCTTGAAACGCAAGCATGTGTTGAATTTTAGGGACGAAAGCCAGCATTGGGAATGTGTTTGTTGTATTAACGCATCATTACATTCGTATTACTCTAGACACGTAGTCGATTAACATACATCATAAAAATATATCCCGAGTGAGATCTGAATGTGGTAGCACAGTAGGTTTCCTGAGAATACATCAACCTTCAACTATTAGACTCAGGGACGTACACAGCTTGACCTCACTCGGTGTACAAGTAGGTGGATACACACCCATAACATCTCATAACACCACACTGATTTTCTAGTGTATGGTCCAATTTATTAGTTAAGTACGTATACAAGGTTTAACTGAGCTACTTAACAAAGAGCTATCCTGCAGGTTGAAATTGTTGTTGTTGCGAAATTTTGTTTTATTGTTGTGGCAGTAATACACTATATTATTAATTTTAGACAGTATTACTTTTACCTGTATTGGTTTGTGAGTAGGTTTATTCAAGCTCACTCGACTTGATCCAATATAGCAATGGCAGAAACTGCAAAAGTAAGAGCTTTGTTAATTGAGAGTGGAAAGAGGTGGGGCTTACAGGAAAAGAGCTTGCAGACTATGTATCCTCAGAGATGAAGAGCATCATATATATTTCTCTTACTCTCAGGTAATACACAATAGCTGTAACAGGCTGTAAAAGGGTATCTAGGTCTGCTATGTAGATACAGCGGCAAAGTATTTGACAGCAAGCGTTTGCCGCTTTTGTCTGTTCAGCAAAATATTTGAAAATGTTGTGGCTTGAATTCAGCCCAAGTTCAAGGACTTATATAGTATCGCATCGTACCTCGCGGATGGTTGGGGCAAAAGCGGTGTTAAGAATCTCAAACCAATGCGTCTTTTTTGCCTTTTCGTTCAATGTGCAGAAATTTTAATATCTATTATCTCTCTTAATTGTGGATCGATTTTAATCATTTAAAGTGGGGCGACAGGGTAGAAGAGAGGATAGATAGAAGAAATGAAAGAGATTACCAATCTCTTCCACAGTGTCTTTTGGCTCGCTGTAGGTGATAGTCCGACACTTGTAGGAAGAAATGTTTCAGGAGACTGAAATTTAAACTCTTCTCAGTTAAGTCAGGAAGCAAATCCCAACAAGGATCCTGAGAGTAGGTTAGGTCTTCAGCCACACTTCTCCTGAGGTATTGATATGGCTCATGAGACCCCCAGCTGGTAATTAAGATAATGATTAACAAAAACAGTTAACTACCAAGCAATACAGAACATTTAGTGAAAAGAAAGAAACAATCGTGAAATTCTTTTCAATGAATATGTTGTTGTTCGTCCATCACGGGTGATGAAGACCACTCTGTTCATCCAATTATTAAGATTGTTAGGATAGTCTATGAATACGAAGGTGACTGATGAGCCCGATGCGGGCCTGGAAGGATCTCGGAGAGTGTGGGCAGGGAATGTTTGATTCACAAGAAGGTTTTATTACACGGTCTTTTCTAGCTTGTCTCCGCTGTTCCGCTGCTGCTCTTCTGGAAGATTCGCATGTCGCTGCACCTTTACGAAGAGATGTGCGCCAGGCAGTTCGGTCTTGCGCAGCAGCTTCCTATGTGTCAGGGTTTATGTCAAAGGATTTTAATGAAGCCTTAAGCGTGTCTTTGAAGCCCTTTTTTGGCCACAAATGAATATATATTAGCTCAAGCGATATTGATTACAGAAAAACACAAGGAAGAAAAAAAAAGGTATATATTGTTATATGTATATATTACTGAGTAAAGGGAGATAAAGTTATGTTTATTATTAGGGTACCCTTCACGATGGCTGAGGTTTATGTCCTATTTCTAATCACTGGCTGGTTAAGACACAATATCCTTTAATGTTTGGTCCTTTCTTAAAAAGCACTTATCGTGAATGTTGTTGCTTCTGTATGACGTCACAATATTACTGCACGTTTTCTCCCCCTGGCTAAGTTGCTGGAATAGTTCGTAGCTGTATACTGCAAAGTTTCACTACACGACTGCGAGTTCACCTGCGTCCGTCACCACCACGGAGCCGCTTTGATGCAATATTGCAGTTTTGGCTTCTCAAAGCCGGCATATATATATATATATAAGCCAATCTTTTGCCCTCTGGTCTGACAACTTACACGCTAGAAGTATCTGCAACTGGCTTGTCTATTTGGGGCTTGCAGATGTGAGTCAAACATAACCGATATAGTCTTTATTTTATACGTTTAACAGCGGTCATTAAACTCATCCACACTAGGGGACCCCCCCCCCTCCCAGCCTACGGGTCATGGTTGAATGTCCTATGAGTCTCTTGTACATGGGAAATCCCTGATATTCCGGGTCACTGGGCGGAGATCACCCGGTCACTTGCCGGTATCCCCGGCTGACTGGGTCATTGGCCTCTCAGGTAAATAACAAGCGACATTGAACTGGAAAACCCGGTATCTTGTGTCATTGTCCATTTTGGCATAGAAATCATAAGAGAAAGAGAGAGAGAGAGAGAGAGAGAGAGAGAGAGAGAGACAGAGACAGAGACAGAGACAGAGACAGAGAGAGAGAGAGAGACAGAAGAGGTTGGGCGAAGAATTTCGCGACAATAGCCCCCTGTGATAGTTAATTGTAAGGTGAACTAGTTTCGATTGACATCTTCTCGATCCCTCTCCGTCCTAGTTTGATTTCCCCCATCATCCTGGTAGTTTTTAGGGAGGTTAGGATTATTTGGTCGCTGATGACGTGTCTGTTCTTCCCCACTGCATGGGTGACGGCTGAGAAAGTCTGATCCGACATTGAGTTTCCCAGGTATATATCCAAACTTGAAGTTATATGGTTGCATTAACATTGATCACCTCATGAGCCTTGAATTCAGGTTTTTAGAAGCCGCTAAGACCATCAATGGTTCATGGTCACATTGAACGGTGAAGGGCTTCCCATATAAGTAGGGTTGATATTTCTGAATTCCCCCATACCAGTGCTAGGCATTCCCGTTCAATAGTGGAGTAATTTCTTTCTGCGGCATTCAACTTTCGGCTAGCGAAAGCTATGGGGAATAATGTAGACGCATTGTCTTCCCCAGTTTGTAGCAAGGTGGCTCCAATCCCAATCTGACTAGCATCGTTGCGTAGTATGACTGGTCGGCTTAAGTTCGGTAGATGCAGGATAGGTTTCTCTGTGAGTTTTTCCTTGAGGGTACTATATGCATTCTCACACTCAGCGCTCCAGATCACTTTTCCCAGAGTATTCTTTTTGTAAGGTTCGACAGTGGCGCGCTTATAGTGTTGAAATTCTTAATGTAGCGTGGGTAAAATCCACATAACGTGACGAACGATCTGACACTTTTTTTAGTAATAGGGCGAGGTGCATTGCGCAGTTTGTCAACATTACGTTCCTCTGGGAACATGTACCCCTGTGAAATGGTGTGGCCGAGAAACCCCAGTTGGTCAATCCCTATCTGGCATTTATTTGGGCGAGCGGTTAAACCTGACTCCTTAAGCCTTCGGAGTAGCATCTCTATTGCATTCAGGTGTTCCTCAAAGGTGTCAGTGGCGATGAGGATATCGTACATGAAGTTCGTAATAGCAGGGTTATGAAGGGGTGCGAGAAGTTTTCTCATCATTCTCGTGAAGGTGCTAGACGCATTATGTAATCCGAATGGGAGGACATTAAATTCAACGTGTCCTTCCTGGGTGCTGAATGCCAGCATTGGTCGGATCTCTTTCTTCACAGGAATTTGATAGTATCCCTTGCTAAGGTCGATTTTAGAGAAATAACAAGCTGTATTTAGCTTAGTGAACAGTGAGTTTTGATCTGGCAGAGGTTCAGCCTGGTACTCCGACACTGCATTCAGTCTCCTATAGACTATACACAATCTATGCTCTCCGGTAGGCTTCCGAAGGAGCTCAACACTAGCACTATAGGGTGACTCGGAGGGAGAAATAATGCCTGCACTGAGCAATTTCTCTATTTCTTCTCTCAATGCATCCACCTTGGCATAGGATATAGGGTAATTTTTCACGCTGACTGGCATTGCATCTGTCAACTTCATATCGAACTCTGCTAAACTGGTTAGACCTGGCCTGTCCGTGAGAACTTCTGCATACTTTTCCGACATTGTTTGCACCTGCTAATGCTGTTCCAGGGTTAGAGTGGAACTTATTTGCACATCGGCCTGAGTCTCATTCAAGGCCATAGGGTATTCGACTGCTACACTGGGTTCATCCTCTACTTCACTGGCTACTGCAAGGGCCATCAAATGGGCTGGCTCTACTGATGCACGTTCGTTGTACTTTTTCAGCAGATTGATGTGGTACATTTTCTATTTACCTTTAATTGCTATCTTATAGTTGGTGCGGGACATTGTCTCGACAACAGCATAGGGTCCTCTCCAACCAATATGAAGTTTATTATGGCTGCGTGGCAAGAGCAATAAAACGTTATCCCCAATGTTCAGTTCACGATCCTTAGCTGTCCTGCTATAATATTGCGCATGTTTGTGACGGGCTTTAGGCAAATTTGCTGTGGTTAACTTCCAACCTGTTTGGAGGCGTTGCATCAATTCCTCAACATAATGTGACGCGGTAATGACTGTGTCATCCGCTTTATCGTCTGTCCAGAATCTCAGAAGTGCTTCTAGAGGACCTTTGATTGGGCGCCCAAACAGCAGTGTTGCTGGTAGAATTCCTGTCGAGTGATAAGGTACCTCTCTGTAGGTTAACAGTGCCGCTGGCAAATATGAATCCCATGAACTTAGGTTCTCCTGCTCCAGCTTTCGCAGTATGGAAATTAAGGTTCCATTTAACCGTTCTACTTGGCCGTTGCTCTGGGGTGATATTTAGAGGTATGAATGTCACTCGTTCGGAAAATCCGAAACACTTCTTCCATTAATTTCCCCCGAAATTGTGATCCATTATCCGTCAGGATCTGAAGAGGGAACCCCAACGTCGTAAATATAGTAAGGAGGGCTTCCGCTGCATGAGTTGAGTCGCACGAAGGCATTGCTACTGCTTCTGCCCACATGGAGCATGTGTCGACCAACGTCAAGATGTAGCTATTCATTTTCTTTGTCCTAATCAGGGGTCCAACAATGTCGACTGCCACCCTTTCGAACGAGGTACCTGTTACAGGCATTTCTCCTAAGGTTACGGAAGCTACCCAGTGCTTAAGAGCCACCTTTTGGCACTGTGCGCATGACTGAACATACCGTTTGATGTCTGCTTTCATCCCTGGCCAATAGTAGTGGCAAGAAATGCGCTGCATGGTTGCTCCAATTCCCATGTGTCCGCTGAAAGGTAAGGCATGGCCCATTTCTAATATTTGGGTCCTATAGAATGCGGGGTTAATAAGCTCGCTCCTTTGCCTGCTCTGCGGTAAAACGGACCATTCTTCTTATAAATCTCTCCCTTAAGAGGCGGGGTATGAGACTGCGGAAGTTTTTTTTCAAACAAGGCAACAAAGTGCTATCCGCTATTTGTGCCTTCTTCAACTCTTCTGGGAAGATGTTGGTCGGGGTTCCAGATTCAGGGTTCTGTCTGCATTGATCCCTGGTCTGTACGGCCGCAACTGACAGAGACCGGGCTGGTTCTCCTAGGAACACATATCTACAGCCCAAAATCATGAGTAGATGTGATCCTTTAGAACAGCGGCTCTGATTTCTCCAGTCATATACCGCGATTGAACCTGAATCTTGCACACTGGTAGAATCATGGATGCACCAGATTTGGTGGGTCCTTGCATTTCAATCGTCTCCTCTGTAATTTGGTCAGAATTAACAAGAGAAGCTGCAACGATTGCGTCAAAAGATAATCCAGTGCTATACAAACAGAGAGCTCTCTCCCCATTAACCATAACAGATTCAATGACAGCTGGTCGCTTCGAAGAATCCATGTCATCGTTTGAGGGCTCAGGGCTGTGAGATCTGGTTGTTATGCATGCTGCATTCATGGGGAGGAGTCGGCGCTTACAATCACGAGAACTATGTTTAGGCTACCGGCAGTGTAGGCACCCATCCCTCTCTGTGTTTGCTGTATAGGAAGTTTCCTTTTCCGTGTTCTTGTGGGGGTTGTCCATTGTTGGGTCTGTCATGGTGAGTTTTCATGTAGGTTTTGAGCTTGTAATATTATTGGAGCTCCTAGGCATATCTCCGTCTGGAGGTCAGAGTCTCAGCCTCTACATTCTGAAAGCGTTCAGATAAGGTAACTAAGGTATTTAACCTTTCTGCCCCGTTTTCTACCAGAAATCGTCTCACCTCAGGGCTCATCATTTCTTTCAGTTGCTCCATTAGTATTAATTCTTGCAGCCCTTCGTAATATTTCTCGAATGACGCGAAAGTGAGCCATTTCTGCAAATAAGCGTCCAGGCGAGCAGAATACTGGGCATACGATTCTCCATTTTCCTTACGGAAATTTCTGAACCGTTTCCGGTAAGCTTCAGCATTCAATTCGTAACGAGCTAAGAGGGCTTTCTTCAGACATCCATAGTCATCCTGTTTATGAGGAGCCAGTTTTAAAAACACATCATAGCCAGCACCCCTGAGTCTTTGCGGGAGTTCAGATTCCACCTCTTTCGATCCAGCCCGAATGAAGAAGCAAACCTCTCGAACCGGTCAAAAAAGCTGTCCATGGTATCCTTTCCTTCTAAAAATGGCTCCAGATGGAAGGCTATCGGTCCCAGGTGTGGTGTAGGGAGAGCTGATGCACTATCAGATTGATGGGGTGTAGTGAGATCAGTGATATCTTCGATCAGAATGGTAGCACTATTTAAATAAAGATTTAAAATGTACTAAAAACTAGTGATCAGCCCCATGTTTATTGCTCGACATCGTCACATAGGCCGCGGGTCGAGCTGCACGGTAAAAGTGTTAGCGCAAAGCCACGGGATAGTCTAACGCAAAAACTGCTGGCTTTTTCGTCATTTGAGACTAATAATTAGCGAGAGGCCGTTGCGTGCTGCAGATGCTTGGTTTGTTCAGTGGAGTGATAGAAAAAGGGGGAGAGTGAGAGAAGGAATGCTCCTAATGCAGTCTAGGAAGTTAAAAATAACTACGGTTTCGCCTTAGATCCCTGTTGCATGGCAACTGCGGTTTGAAAATGTTGACGCTATTGCGTGGGAAAGTCATTGCCCATTGCTACCTTCTACAGCGTTAGGCTAGACGCTTTGAACGTGGATTGTACGAATTCAGATTAACAGTGAGAGAGGGGGAAGCCGATACTGGAATGGAACTTAGTATGACTTTCATAATAAACTGAAAGAATGGTTGGAAAGATAAAATTAATATTATTATATAAAAATCATGCATAATCCGTATAATATATTAGAACATAAGTTTCAATAATATTGTAGTTCAGAAAAACGAAAACCCAAAAATACATAGGGAAATAGGGAAATACTAACGACATTAAAAATTGACCTAAAACCTATACATACTGATAGAGAATGGTCTTCTGATCAATAATATGGTTAAATATTAAAAATCGCACGAATAATACCGAAGATATTGAGGAAATACTATATATTTTCGGACAATGAAACAGACAGACTGGCATCCCAATGCTTGCTAAATGTAACGTTTTTGGGAACTCCGTTTTGAAAAATAGTCATGGGAGGGCCTCAAATTGATTGGTTAGCCAGGAGGAAGAGGAGAGGCAGATTTGTTACCACAAAACGAAACGTATTTTTGAATGATATTGGCAAGGGCGGGCTACCCTCCAGACTTAGAACCAAAACTAATGTCTGGAGTTTTGTTTTTCAAAATTCCTTTCAAATGGTGGGACGCTAGCTTTCATTGGCCGGCGCAAATAAATATTACCACAAGCTTACAAAGCTCGTAGCCATTTTGTCAAAAGATTCTAGGGGACAAGGAGCGATGAGAACAGTGATGTAAGCTTAAACTAAAAGATAGCAGCCTGGACGCCAGCAAATCGGAAATTTGTGAAATATAGATTGCCAGTCATCGTTTGCTTGAACTGTGGGTTTTTGGTACTGACACTAAGGTAGTGCCAGTCTCCTGGGAACAGTTCTATTGGTAGGGCTGTAAGCTGTTTGGCTTGTACACGCTCGCTACCACAACCACCCCAGGAAGAGTGAAAGTTTGTACAAATTGGTCAAGAATTTACCTGGTACACGCTCGCTACCACAACCACCCCACGAAATGTGGAAGATTGGCCATCTGACAACTAAGACTAACTACATTGATACTACTCTAAGATAAGTGCCTGTTTGGCACATGAAAGATCAACCACTAAACAATATTATATTATTATAAAGAATACGCATATGTAATAAAGATTCCACAATTGACAAAAGAAAAGAAAAGAAAAGACAGGGTGTGATGTTAACCACCAACCCACCATTCTATACCAGTATTATCCTTTATTAGACGAATACAACTACACACATATATTATAACATCATTTGTATGTATGGACAGAAGATCCATTGTGTTATTTGATTTATATACATAATACACTAGATTTCAATTTCGGTTGTCAATCCTGATCCAAAATAAATAGGGTCAGGATAATAAATTGTAATATACCTTATTACCAAAATTTTAACCAAAAGAGTTACTTAAGATAGTATTTTAAAGTGTAGTTTGTATGTGATTGTCGTCCTACTGTCTTGTGGAGTTGGATAATAAAATATTTGTTTGTATGTTTAGTTGGTTAATACAACATTACACTCACATTACCCTAGACATTCTAGCCATTTGCAATTAATTGAGATAAAATAGCTGCTGAGTGAGATCACCTGGTGGTAGCAGATAGATACCCTGAGAATACAACACCACTTCAACAATTAGACTCAAGGGTTTACATAGCTTGACCTCACTCAGTATACAAGGCATAACACATAACACCAAACCCACCACAAAGGGCGAGGGCGGAGAAGATGAAGTTTCGGAATTGCTCCCAGCTTCCTTGCTTTTTTAGAGTAGTTCCACAACCAGTTCCTTCATTTTCAGGGCATGTTGTCGTTCCTTCTCATCTGCCGCTCTGATTTCACGATCCTTCTCCGCTTCTACCGCTCTGATGCTCTTCATCTCTGAGGATACATAGTCTGCAAGCTCTTTTCCTTTAAGCCCCACCTCTTTCCACTCTCAATTAACAAAGCTCTTACTTTTGCAGTTTCTGCCATTGCACTATTGGATCAAGTGGAATGAGCTTGAATTAACCTACTCACAAACCAATACAGGTAAAAGTAATACTGTCTAAAATTAATAATATAGTGTATTACTGCCACAACAATAAAACAAAATTTCGCAACAACAACCATTTCAACCTGCAGGATAGCTCTTTGTTAAGTAGCTCAGTTAAACCTTGTATACCTACTTAACTAATAAATTGGACCATACACTAGAAAATCAGTGTGGTGTTATGAGATGTTATGGGTGTGTATCCACCTACTTGTACACCGAGTGAGGTCAAGCTGTGTACGTCCCTGAGTCTAATAGTTGAAGGTTGATGTATTCTCAGGGAACCAACTGTGCTACCACATTCAGATCTCACTCGGGATATATTTTTATGATGTATGTTAATCGACTACGTGTCTAGGGTAATACGAATGTAATGATGCGTTAATACAACAAACACAATTATAACTCAATTATATCAAATGAATAAGACTTTGGGTTAAAGTTATAACGTATAGTACCATTTAATTTTCCTGACCAAAAATGATCTGGATCAGGACTGTCAATTCCAATTAAGAAATATGTGTTTGTACAATGTTCAATTTACTAAGATAGATATTGTCTATAATAATAATAATTCTAACTTATAAAAGAATATGTATCCCCCCTTTATTTTATACGAATAATGATTAATTGATGGTGGGTTGGGGTGTATCATCATCCCCTCTTTTGTTTTCAAACGTTTATTACAAATTGGAAACAGTGGATATGTTTTCAAGTGCCAACTATTCGGCACTTATCTTGAAATATATTGTACAGTGCTGATGTGTATCTTCAGTGACCAAGAACCCGTCTCTTCAATGTCCTGGAAGTACCAGTGGCAGGGGACTTGTATTATTCTTCACAGCTTCCACCTCACGCACTATTAGGCTTCTCCAGGAGTTCAGGGTCTGATTTTTCAGTACGAGATTTAACCCTGGAAAAGAAGGTATTATCCCTTCTGAACATCATATTTAAACTAATGATTACACATGTTAAAGCATGGTAAATTCAAAACAAAGAGTGTCAGATCTTTACGACAACCCATGTCATCCATCACAATTTAGTATGACAGTTTTCCACCAGTGTTTACATGCTTCTTTTAGATAGTTACAATTCCACTGTCATTTCAATATTGATCTTCTTCCATCTTATTAGGTGGGTATACACTCTCCTTCTGGTAACTTATATTTATTTTATTTTCTCAATCATTCTAAGTAAGTGTTCATGTATCATTTGAACACTGAGTTACAGTAAAGGATTACCAGTGATCTCTTGACTTACTGTCATAATATTTTTTATGTTAATACTCAGATACAATGTCCCTTTATTCATAAGACTGCTTTAGGCATGTATGCAGATCCCTAGGATGTCATAAGCTTCTTCTAATAGCATTATCGTGTAACTCAAAGTTATGAGCGCCCTCATCTGGGGTCTACCTCTACATATAATAAAAGATGTTAATAAATCATTTCTCTTACCGAAATCAATGAAATAATTCGTTCACAAGTAATAGTTTGACTGGCAAATGTTTGGCACAATTATAGATAGCCGTCGTGTCCAGACTGCAAAACTTTTGGGTTAAAAAGCTTTACTTCTGCTCTCAAACTTCACTATGACGAATATTTTGTTATCAAATGGCGTTCAGCTTTGTTTTCCTTCCCTAATATCAATCTCACTGGACAATGAAAAGACGAGTCAAAAATTGGACTCTTTTTATTTTTGAAAATCCCAACCTTCTAGGTGTTTATCAATGAGTTGGCCAGTGTGATTTTAATATTACTGTGTAAGAGTATGTTTCGCGTTGGCTTACAAATCTTCGGTTCTTACCTCCCCTCCTCTCTCTCTAACTAGCCTTACCCAATCATATTCAAATCAAACGGATTTGACTTTTGTTGTTTGAGATGTTAGAAAAAATTGAGCAGGGTCATAAGTGTGTCGGACTGTCTGTCTCGATTCTTTCTTTATTCATTATCTCCGTTATTATTTGGCCGATTTAAAAGATTAAAATTGATTATTAACCTGTCAAGTGTCCTTTATCTAGCCATTATGTTTTAATCTACTTCTTTATCATATTGTCCATCTTTGTACGTTTCATCTTTATTGATTCAGAACATCATACTTTTACTCTAAGTTCAGATAACATATTATAAAGATTATAGGGTCTTAGAATAAACAACATTATTGTTTGAGTTTCACTCTGTCTTTCATTTTATTCATCCGTCTATACATTATACACATTTGCTATGCCCCTTGCTCTACCCTTCACACAGTTGGTTAGTTTCATTATCACAATTACAAGTTAGACGTACTCTTTTTCTCTTCCACTCCCCTTCGCCCCTTCTCTGTAATCCTCTTGAAAACTAGCGACGCGTTTGGCCGGTTTAGTGTTAGTTTCTAATTATTGGACTGAGTGACGAAAAGATTCTGGGTGCAGGGGAGGAGGGGTTTTATCATTCGCTTGTCTCTACTAGACTCAATTCGTTACCTCTCGCTTTCGTTTTGAAAAATGCAACGTTCTATAGACAAATACTCAAATAATCGAGTCCGATTTGAAGAGGTAGATTGTGGTGTTGCTTTTTAGGCAAATATCACTAGGAGTAGGGGTTTTTAAGGTGTAACTAGATTTTTCTTTCTTTCTAACAGTTTGATTTTATGAGACTATCAAGGGGGTGGGGCAATAGTGTCAGAACGAATGGTGAATTATATCTTGGCGTAGAGGCAAAAGAAATTCAAAATGCCGTGATATATATATATATATATGGGTGGGTTTATCATGGATATGTGAATCATCACAATCATTCACCAGTTATATTTTGTGTACTATTTTATCTGTGCAATATATTGCATATAAGATCAAACCTGTTACGTGCAAAGTGTACTGGGAAGCTGTATAAGATTACTTTATAACCAAACTATTAACCAAAGTTTGTTACCCAAAATTAAAATGTATATTAGCAATACATTAATTGTAGTCTAGGGAACATACAGATGCTATGAGTTCAATCCGGGACGAGCAGTCCAGTTTGTGGCGACAGGGTAAAAGAGAGGATAGATAGAAGAAATAAAAGAGAGTACCAATCTCTTTCACAGTGTCTTTTGGCTCGCTGTAGGTGATAGTCCGACACATGTAGGAAGAAATGTTTCAGGAGACTGAAATTTAAACTCTTCTCAGTTAAGTCAGGAAGCAAATCCCATCAAGGATCCTGAGAGTAGGTTAGGTCTTCAGCCATACTTCTCCTGAGGTACTGATATGGCTCATGAGACCCCAGCTGGTAATTAAGATAATGATTAACAAAAACAGTTAACTACCAAGCAATACAGAACATTTAGTGAAAAGAAAGAAACAACCGTGAAATTCTTTTCAATGAATATATATTAGGTCAAGCTATATTGGTTACAGAAAAACACAAGGAAGAATAAAAAATAGGTATTATATTGCTATATGTATATATTACTGAGTAAAGGGAGATAAAATTAGCCTACACAAAAGTTATGTTTATTATTAGGGTACCCTTCACGATGGCTGAGGTTTATGTCCTAATTCTAATCACTGACTGGTATGGCACAATATCTTTTAATGTTTGGTCCTTTCTTAAAAAGCACTTATCATGAATGTTGTTGCTGCTGTATGACGTCACAATATCACTGCAAGTTTTCTCCTCCTGGCCAAGTTGCTGGAATAGTTCGTAGCTGTATACTGCAAGGTTTCACTACACGACTGTGAGTTCACCTGCGTCCGTCACCACCAGGGTGCCGCTTTGATGCAATATTGCAGTTTTGGCTTCTCAAAGACGGCATATATATAAGCAATTCTTTTGCCCTCTGGTCTGACAACTTACACGCTAGAAGTATCTGCAACTGGCTTGTCTATTCGGGGCTTGCCGATGTGAGTCAAACATAAACGATATAGTCTTTATTTTATACGTTTAACAGCGGTCACTGAACTCATCCACGTTAGGGACCCCACCCCCCCCCTCCCGCCTACGGGTCACGGTTGAATGTCATATGAGTCTCTTGTACATGGAAAATCCCTGATATTCCGGGTCACTGGGCGGAGATCATCCGGTCACTTGCCGGGATCCCCGGCTGACTGGGTCATTGGCCTCTCAGGTAAATAACAAGCGACATTAAAATGAAAAATTCCGGTATCTTGGGTCATTGTCCTTTTTGGCATAGAAACCATGAGAGAGAGAGAGAGAGAGAGAGAGAGAGAGAGAGAGAAAGAGAAAGAGAGAGAAAGAGAGAGAAAGAGAGAGAAAGAGAGACAGAAGAGGTTGGGCGAAGAATTTCGCGACATAAAGTTAGTATCATACTGGTAATTTATCTCTTTCGTTCTATCTAAAAATTGTTTAGTTAGCAAAATGCATTTAAATCTATGCAGCCTTTAACTAACTATATTGGGGACTACCCTAATGTGTAAATGTCAATTAAAACGATTTTTCTCTTTGAATAACATACTATTCGAGGAAGTCTTTACACCTACCTCTTAAGTACTATTCCCGTTGTTAAACTAGCTATATTTTTTCGTTTAAATATCTTTAGTCTTTAAGAAATTAAATATCTTCGTATTGTCAAATACACAAAATAGGCCTCTATGTTAAGCATAAAAGGTTTCTTTATACACACCAGAAAAAGAAGTGTTCTCATTGGCTGTTATATCGGTCCTTTTTCCTCCTATTATTGCGAGCGGTAAATCATGACCGTGGTGTAAGACAGACCAAAACACGACAACCAGCAATATACTTCTACGTATATTCTCCTTAAAAACAAATACCAATCTATCAATCATTCATATGCAATGTCCCTTTAACACGCACAGGTGTTCATTACTCAAAATTAACATCAAATTAATTTTCCTAAACACCACTTATCTCTATTTACATTTCATTCCCTTCTCTTATTAATAAGTAAGCTGTCCGTCCAAATTATATTACTTTGTCTTTCATTGTTGGTGTTACTGTCATAATTGTCGTTTCCATGTCCACTATGTATAGTTACATCCACGAAATGTCGTCTGTTTATAGTTACCGGTACGTCTCGTAAATTCAACAAAGTCACTTTCCAAATACATTGTTTTGTTTTTGTTTCTTTTGGGCTGTTAATTCTAGATTGACCTTCACCAGTGTGAAAACCATGGCATAAAACTTGTCACTCGAATTTTCAACAACAATACAAAATCACCTGCACTTAACGCCAACTATATTACAAGTGCGGCTTTGTTTAGTCTAACCAAATTACTTTGATTGACAGTTCATGATCTCCAGGTCAACTCGGGGGTGAGGCTGACCTTTAGTTTTAGTTTTGCAACTATTAGACTGTGAGAAATAATTACTGGATGTTCTTGCTATACGGTAAGTTAGCATTACAATGTATTACGTTATCCTTTATATTGTCTGAAAACAATACTCCAGACGGAGCATACGCCCTGTTGGATTATTCACTATTTCCTTATTTTTTGTTAACTAGCAACAACCCGCCAAAATTGTCAGGTTTTTAATTATAGTGTGTTGTTTCTGTTACATGTATTACATTGCTGCTTCTTCTATAGTCTCGCTTGCTCGCTGTGAATGACGCGATCGTCGCTTCCTTTCAGCCATCTTATCATTTTTATCCATAATAATAAGTCTGCAATACTTTAAATTAAAATTTTGTCTTGAAGAAACAATCAGAAACTTACATTTTAAGATTATTTCTAAGAAAAATGATGAGTTAAATCCGTTTCCCGAAGGACAGAAGAGTATCTTGATTGTCTGTTGATTTAATGTACACTGTCACACTTTTTCTATTTTCGGGAGAGTACAAATAAGGGGAAACAATACAATGTTATTGTCTAACTATCAACCACAGTTGTACCCCCTTAGCTGTTCTTGAAAGTTAATGCACTCTCTCGAAAATATATAAAGTGTGCAAACGATGGTGTGTAAAGTGTGACAGACCGACCGACCGAAGTACCTTACGGCGGGAATTATGGTATTTGATGTTATAGTTTGTTTATTTATGCATCTGAGCATTGCACGGTCACAGTATATCTGATGTTGTAAGTTAAATATTATTACGCCAAACCAGCCCAAAACATACATGTTTAATTTAATTACTTTTTTACTTGAAAGATTTATTTTCCTCAACATTTTTGCATACCGTAAAATCTCGCGTATAATACGCACAATTTTTACTCATTTTTGCCCGCTAAAACTCGGGTGCGTATTATACGCGAGTACTAAAAAATACGTAATTTTCGATATCGAAAGTAACCTACATTGGAAAGTCTGTCAAGTTTTTGTCACAATTTGACAGTGAAAATGGCGCAAAATTGAATGTGCCATGTGTTTTCTTATGTATCAGACATTGTTGCAAAACGCATTTCGCACTCTTGGTCTTCAATCTGTTTTGATATTAAGCTTGGTTGTGAAGTTTGTCATTTGATTATTTTGAGCTCTAAAAATGAATTCGAGAAAATTAACTGCAGCAGAAAAGCTCTTAGTGGTAAAATATGCAGAATATAACGGCAATCGGGCAGCAAGTCGACATTTTTCCATTAACAAGTGCAACATTCGATTATGGCGAAAAAACAAAGAGGCGCTGCAAGTGTTGCCTAGTAAGAAAAAGGCGAATCGTAGGTCACCACCAGATCTTCCAGACCTAGAAAAATACATTACTGGAGTGGGTAGTGGATAGAAGGCAACAAGGCATCGGTGTTTCATGCATTGAAATCCGACTTAAAGCTCTGGAACTTACAAAATCTCGTACAGGCACAACAGCATTTAAAGCGTCATATGGTTGGGCAGTTCGTTTTATGAAGCGACATGGTCTTTCAGTTCGTCGAAGAATTACTATCATGCAGCATCTTCCATCTTCTTTCAGTTTTTTAACAAATGTTTCATAAAATAAAATCTTGAAAAATTATGGTGCGTATTATACACGAATTTCCATTTTACCAGAAAATTTTGGGCTAAATCAAGCATGCGTATTATACACGAGTGCGTATTATACGCGAGATTTTACGGTAATACATGAATATCTTGTATTCTGTGTTGCTTCTGTGTTGTTGAAAATACACGGGAAGTAATTAGTATCGTTACTTACTAATGTAAGGGAAGTAACTTTAAAGTTGCATTAATTTAAATTTAGCCTTAATGTTACATAAATATGCTCTAATAAGAATATTATTCTTAAAATAATATTTGTGTTTTTTTTTTCTGTACAAAACCAGAAAGAAAAATGTTTTTCTTGTAAACGTTTTATGCAAATTAAAGGTAAACTTAAAAGCTGTAAAAGTTTTGAACGCACAATGACTGTCTTTTAGTAAATTTTGTTATACTGGAAGCCGCTATTAAGAGTAAAGCAGTGGTTCCACCCGGGAACCATTCTTTCGTCGCTATCTTTGGCTTGATGTGGCCCCTTTCTTTGAGTTCGTTCACTACTTCGGAGACGCAGATGCTGTCACTAAGTCGGTTGGCAAATATCTCATCTAAGATACCCACAAGTGGTGTCTCTTCAAGTGTTGTGTCCCTTCAAGTGTTATGTCCACAACTGTAGTGTCTACAGGTGGCTTGTCAATGAACAGCTCAACAATGTCCCCAATATTAAAATCTACTTCTACATTTCCAATACGTAGGATATACCCATCTTGAATCTGTACTTCTGTTGAAATCACCATCTCTGGCGAGCTTTATTAAGCCAGTAAAACAACGAACAACCTCGAGAGCACTGGTTTCTGCCTTATGCGCCGTGTTTGGTGCTTAACGAATTTATTATTATTATTAAAACAATTACTCACATAGACCTGAAATAAAATACGGGATATAGGCTATACAACACCACCTCGCTACATATCACTAATTGGTACCGTGTCAGTCTTTGTATAGGACGGCACGGCTACAAATGTTTGGATTTTTTTTCGCTCTCCAATTTGTTATCTGGCAATCCTGGAGAGCTTTGGTATAGATACAATCACAGAAATATGCAACGATATATACAATACAGGATATTTACCACACGACATGAAGACATCAGTTTTTATAACATTGCCCAAAAAACCAAATGCAACAGAATGTTCAGACTTCAGAACAATCAGCCTGATGAGTCATGCAATTAAGATACTGCTCAAAATCATACAGGAAAGAATAAAAAGTAAAGTAGACAGCGAAATCCAAGAAGAACAGTTTGGTTTTAGACGGAACAGTGGAACAAGAGAGGCAATATTTTGCCTAAGAAGATTAGCAGAAAAATATACAGAGGTCCAAAAAAGTATGTATATGTGCTTCATTGACTATAAGAAGGCTTTTGACAGAATCCATCATGAGAAAATAATTGAATGCCTCAAAGACATAGGTATTGATGGAAAAGATATAAGAATACTCAGTAACCTTTATTGGGAGCAAACTGCCACAGTAAGATCGGGAAGGAATTATTCACCATACATAGACATAAAAAGAGGTGTCAGACAAGGTTGTGTGCTGTCCCCCTGCCTATTTAATTTATACACCGAAAAAATTTTCAAACAGATACAGGAAATACCAGGACTGAACATCAGTGGAAGATCAATAAACAACCTTAGATATGCAGATGATACCGTGTTGTTAGCTGAAAGCGAACAGGAGTTACAAGAACTAGTGAAGCAAGTGAACAGTATAAGTCATGAATATGGACTCGACATTAATATTGAGAAAACTAAAACTATGATAATTACCAAAACAGACGATAAACCCACATTAAAGATAAGCGTAAATGGGAAAATCCTGGAACAAGTCAAGAGCTACGTATATCTTGGTCATATAATAACAGAAGATGGCAGATGTGAAACAGAAATCAAGAAGAGAATAGGAATGGCCAAAGCTACATTCAACAACATGAAACATATACTGACATCCAAACAGTTATCTCATAAATTAAAACTGAGAATCATAAAGTGTTATATATATTCTGCATTTCTGTATGGTGCAGAAACATGGACGATGAATAAGCATTTGGAAGAAAGAATTGAGGCTCTTGAAATGTGGATATATAGAAGAATGGGGCGTATCTCATGGAAAGAGATGAAAACAAATAAGGAGGTCCTAGAAAATCTAGGTATGAAAAGAGAACTAATGAGAGAGGTCAAAGTTCGGCAGCTAAAATACTTTGGCCACATAAAAAGGCATAACACCTTGCAGAAGACCATAACAGAAGGGAGAGTTGAAGGTAAACGTGCAAGGGGAAGACAGCGCTATAAGTGGGAAGATAACATCAAGAGATGGACGGGAAAGAGTCTATCAGAGTGTACCACCAAGACAAGAGACAGAAGACGTTGGAGATCCATTACAGCCAACCTCCGTTGTGGAGATGGCAACTGATGATGAATCCTGGCCATCACTTGTTATTTCCGCCCTTTTTTTCATTCAAATTTTGTCGGCTTAGTGACCCAATATAAGCATACGCTCTATCAGCGTATTGTGAACAGGCCTACTGTGACTTTAGTTTTTTTCGA
This sequence comes from Oreohelix idahoensis, assembly GCA_024509875.1. Classification (NCBI taxonomy): domain Eukaryota; kingdom Metazoa; phylum Mollusca; class Gastropoda; order Stylommatophora; family Oreohelicidae; genus Oreohelix; species Oreohelix idahoensis. The sequence continues at coordinate 335,952 of JAMPIV010010338.1, read as the reverse complement.
TGACCTTATTGAATGCAAAAACTGTGTTCCACACCTTTCCTACGAGACCACTTTGTGGACCTGCAAGTGCATAAACAGTACTAAGTACACAAAACCAACTTTGATCTGGGCAAGAGGGCGGCAAACCCCTGTCTCACCACCAACGACAGCTCGGCTTTTAGCAGTACCAAGTGGGTCCTTCGTCTTAAAGCTTAGTTTCAGAGCAAATTTCACCGCGTTTCACACCAGGGTTTTAAATTGTTCTTATCAGAGCAAACTTCACCAGGCATTGTTCTTTTCAGAGCAAAATTCACCAGGCTTCACTACCAGCAACGACCACAGTTTCTGCTCCGCCAGTGTTCCAGCTCACCAGTTTTCTTCACCTCAGAGTTTTTCACCAGCTATGGACTCCAGCACCATCACAGCCTCCTTCGCCCTGACGACGGAAGCACTGGAAGGAGGGAGCCTTCACCGACCAGGAACCGTGGTGCTCACGGTTTCTGGCCCCCAGGCAGCAGCGAAAGCCACGCCGGCTTTCCTTACGAGTGTACTTGTCGGCCCGGCGGGAGTCCCGACCGATGGCATAGACTCTCTATACAGACTAGAGAACCCTATCAGGTGGTACCTGAATCTGTCAACACGAGCTCACGGGCTGTTCTATCAGAAGCTGCATGGGAAGAAGGTGCAGCTCTCCAATCCCGAACTGCAAATAACGATGGAACACCTGGAGAAAGAAAGATCCAAGTTAACTCTGCAATGGGTGCCACCTACCTTGAAAGGTGACGCTGTCAAGCAAATGGCAGCGAGTTTTACCGGCGATCCAGAGGCGGACATATACAAGATCCGGAACGCTCCCGACAAGTGGGGCGTGATGTATCGCCCAACTAGAGAGATCCCACACTATATAGATCTCAAAATTGATGGAGACACACTCAAGCTGCTAGTGACCGTACCGGGACGACGAATCGTGTGTCCTCACTGTGGCGAGGACACCCACTGGGCCAACCGCTGCTCAAAAAAACTGTTCCAACGGTCAAAGCCCCAAGCAGAGGCAGCGGCACCAATCATTACCAGAGCAGAAACCACCTCGTTACCACCACCACCACGGAAGACAACAGCACCAAAGCAGGCCCAAGAACCCCAGACAGAAGACTCACCACCAGCAGATGATAGCTTCCAAACAGTCTCCCACAAAAACAAAAGGCACAGACGACACTCGGCACCTGACGGCCCAACCGAAGAAACAGAAACATGAAGGAAGTATCAAAGACCAGCAACCAGCCAAACACCGACCACACCAGATGCCAAGACAACAGCACCACCATCCTCCTGGACACCTGACAGAAAAGACAACATTAGCATCATCACACCAACCAAGCTCGTCATTGACCTCACAAGCAGCCCAGCAGATGACGAGGAACAAGAAAACACCCTACAGATCTAAAGTATTCTTCACATAACTGGTATGTTGTAACCTTTTATAATTACAAATTATAAGCTACTCTTATGTATTTTAGTTTTTAAAATGGCGGAGGACATTGTAGTTTTAAGTTTAAATATTAGTGGCATCCGCGCCAAACTACAACACATCATACCACTCATACATAAACACAAACCAGATTTTATACTTTTACAAGAAACGAACATACACACAGACGAACACGCATCACAGATCACAACCCAGTTAGGACTAAGGCATCCTTGTTTTAGCTTATCCATTCACAACACCGGTTCAGGAACAGCTATACTACAAACATCAAACAGGTGGGAAATACTTAAGAAAAACAGGGATAATAATAATAATAATAAATTCTTTAAGCGCCAAACACGGCGCATAAGGCAGAAACCAGTGCTCTCCAGGTTGTTCGTTGTGACGCCACTCCTCTTAGCTCTTGCACATTATTTAGGCCCAACGTTCTTCCTTCTCTTATTATTGTTCTTCTGAGTGTTTCTTTTGATCTTCCTTTTTTCCTCTTACCCTCAGGAACCCAAGTGAGCGCCTGTAGTGGTATTCTGTTGTTTTGCATTCGTAGGGCATGACCGATATATGACCATCGTCTTTTCCTTATATTGTTGGAGACATATTTCTGCCTAGAGTCTTCTCTTATTTGTCGATTAGTCTTGAATTCTTTCCAACTGATGTTCATGAGTTTTCTAAGACATTTGTTCTCGAATGTATTCAGCTTGTTCTCCAATGATTTTGTTATTTTCCAACACTCACAACCGTATGTTAACACTGAGATAACATTTGAATTAAACAGACGAAGCTTGGTATGTATATTCAATGATCGTAATTTCCAAATGTTAGATAATCTATTGAAGGCGCTAGCTGCCAAAGCAATTCTAGTATAGATTTCTCTTGTTGTGTCACCATCCTGAGTCATTTTACTGCCTAAATAATTGAAACTTTCAACTTTCTGTAGTTTTTCCCCGTTCAAGATGATATCAAAGGTCTCGTTAGAAAAGTTCATAACTTTAGTTTTAGAGGCATTTATTTGGAGACCTATTTTAACCGAGAGATGACACAAATTATTTACTGCTTCTTGGGATTGTCTGGGTGTTGAACTTAAGAATGCTAAATCATCTGCGAAATCCAGGTCCCCCAAGAATTTTCCATTTGTCCATTTTATACCTAATTGTTCATTGTGGGTATAGTTTCTCATAACCCAATCAATAGCTATTCCAAAAAGTAGTGGTGACATAATACAACCTACCCCCAAGATATTAGAATGAGTCTTGTTCACTGTCATGTTCACTGTCGAGCCTGGTTCTGTTTCGATAACAATCGCTTGTTTTACGATAGTGACTTGTTAATTCTCTGATCAACCCTCCTATCCAACCGACCGATTCGAGGGTTTCGAGGTCGGTTATAGGAAAATATCTACACCACTAGATACTCTGATGTATCTTTTATTCTATAATTTAACACATCATGGTACTATCCATCGAAATATACACATTCCTGATGTTTTTCTTTCGGCGTCTAAGGTGAGAAAAGAATTTCATCTCCATCTTGGAAGGGTAGATAACTCTCATGAAAAACAGGGATACCGAGGGTAAAATAGCCATAGTTCACGTAGGAAACAAGAAGCACACATACACGATAGTTAACATACACGCCCCAGCAAACTACAGTCATCAGCCGCAATTTTACGATAGCCTAGATAACTTACTCACACACTTATACAGGGGACACAACATTATATTAGGTGGGGATTTTAACTGTGTTTTGACAGATATGGATCTGATATGTGGTGAGGTTAGAGCACAGATAAGAAGAACCAACAGAGAAGACACACACCAACTAGACATATTACAGACCATAATAGACACCCACAGCCTAACAGACGCATACAGACACGCACATCCCCAAAGCACAGACACCACACACGCAAACGCAAACAAAACACACAACCGAGCTTCAAGATTAGACAGAATTTATATACCATCAACACACCACACAATTCAGGCCAGACACTTACCAGAAACTCTAAAGTTTACAGACCTCAAAGCAATACTCACATCCATTAGCTCTTCTCAGGCAAACACACATTTCAAACGCTCTCCACACTGAAAATTCAACAACACTTTACTCCAAAACAAAACATACACGGAAAACATGACTAGACTCATCCTCACATACACAACTGGTGTGCCAACAGAAAACATACAACACCACTGGGCAATAATAAAACATTCAATACGTGAACGAACGCAATTAATGTCAGCTAGGATACACAAAGACAAGATAAAGCAAGAGAAACTAATAGAAGATGCAATACAGCTTACAAAACAAACAGACATAAATTCATTCATCATCCTCACATTAGAAGACCAGCTACAACAATACAAGAACCATAGGTTTCAGGGCGCCCTTCAACGGACGAAACTGAACACAATCACGCAAGAAACGCACAGTAAACAATACATGGCAATAGAACAAAACATACAACGCTGCAGACAGATAGGCCAAATAGTAGACCTAGACGGAACCACACAGACAGAAACACAAAACATAGTACAGGCTTTTGAAGATTACTACAGAAACCTGTACACAGAAGAAAACGTCCAGTCACGCATACAAGACACATTTATGCACTTTACAAAGAAACTATCAGATGACGACAAGCAAGGTTTAGATGCCGAGCTGACACTTACAGACATAACACTCGCAATAAACACTATGCAAAAAGACAAATCACCAGGGCCAGACGGGCTCACAGCAGAATGTTATCAACACTTTTTCCCATCTTAGGCCCCCTTCTATTAAAAGTGTACACAGAAGCTTTCGAGAACAAAGAACTCCCGCCAAGCTTGAACATGTCATACATCACTCTGATACCCAAAGACAACTCAGACAAAACACTCCTTAAAAACTACAGACCTATATCTCTCCTAAACGTAGACTTCAAAATTTTAACAAAAACGCTAACAAACTAAAACCCTTCATGACCACCCTCATACACGAAGACCAGCAGTATAGCGTTCAACACAGAAATATTCACCAGCACACACATTTCATCAGAGACATAATCACCTACACACACGAGAAGGATTGTCAGTCGTCAATCCTGTCTCTCGATCAAGAGAAAGCTATTGATCGAATATCACATTCATACCTTCACAAAACATTACTGCATTGCAATATAGGTGAAAATTTTAGGAAATGGATTGAAATCCTTTACGCGAAGCCCGAAAGCAAGGTTTTGGTGAATCATACTTTTACCAACACTTTCAGGCTAACGCGATCCTTCAGGCAGGGATGTCCTCTCTCCCCCTGCTCTACGCTTAGCACTAGAACCCATGCTGAAAAAAATTAGAAAGGACAGCTCTATTAAGGGCACCTTTATACCAGAGAAAGACGAGCAGAAGTTGATTGCTTACGCAGACGACACCACCTTTTTCCCACCAAACGACAAGTCTATTGCAAACATTGTAAACACATTCACAGACTTTAGTAAAGGTAGCGGAGCTAAAATCAACGTACAGAAATATACAATAATGGGCCTGGGCAAATGGAAAAACAAAACAGACTTTCCTTTTGGGCTTGTACCAACAAACAACATCACAATCTACGGCATCACTTTTCCTTCACACCCAAACCGTACACACAAAGACACATGGCAGAACCTAACATCACAAATAACAGACATGTTACATAGATACAAATTCAAAATCACAACAATTTTTGGACGAAGCACGATTGTAAACACCTACCTCATTCCCAAATTACTATACGTAGCCACAGTTTTCGACCCCCCGAAACAGACCATCACATACATAAACAAACAGATAAGAAGATTTATTTTTAGTCACACAATCTGCAGCATAAAACATAAGACACTTATACAAGAAAAGAAGCAGGGAGGGATTGCACTCCAGGACATACAGACAAAGATCCATACTTAGAATCAAACAAGTAATGAGCATCATCAAACATCCGGAGCTACACACGCTAGCACACTATTACATGAGGCTCAGACTCACCAGACTGAGACCACTAACAACTCAATGCCACACCATTTCGGCCCACTACCATCATTTTACAAGTCATGCATACAAGCCATTCACGGACACGACAACTTAATTTACCAGAAAACAAATGCAATCTACAAACACTTAGCCAAACTACAAGCACCCCCACTACATCTCAGAATTAAAAGAGGACAGAAATACTTCAAGACAAATTACACAGACACTTTCACCAACTTACACAACCCTCACATCACTGCCAAGGCAAGAGATGTGACCTTTAGGCTCATATACAACATGACACCAACAACAGAACGACAAGCTCACAGATCCAAGCAAACATCACAGTGTCAGCTGTGCAAAACACGCATTCAAGAAACCAAAGATCATATTTACTACACGTGCAATACAGTCATACCCATGAGGAAAGATTGCAAGATATGATCGCCTCACACACAGGACAACCCGTAGACTTTTACAGATCTATTTTTCTTAACACGCTCCCAAGATCAACACCCGACACACAAACAAAACTACTCATGTTACTCTCACTGTGTCAAAGTGTAACAATACCGGAGGCATTATTTACGATGGCAAGATGGTAGGGAGAAAAATCTGTGTTAGGACCGTGCAGTAAAAATTTCAGTAAAAATCAACGGACTGACCGACGGCAATTCTACTTCACTGAGTCATAGAGGGAGAGTAGACCCAGGTGTGGATATAACCAGGAAGACAATGTCTTTTATAATTATGGGGATATGATCACCCAAGTGGGTCAACAGTTCGGAAAATGATGAAAAGTGCGGTTTAAAAATTCATAGAAAAAGGGAAGACAGACGGATCTTGGAAAGACTGATATGGAAGGAAAGCCGCATGTTGTCCGAGTAAAACGAGATATCTCAAGAGGCAATAGCTTTTGTAAGTAATGAGAACGACTAAGTTATCTGTTTAGAAATTAACACAGATCACCTACCCGAAGTGAAATACGAGAAATATTTCCGACCGAAGTTGCTTGAAGGAATAGCCAATCAGCGCGAAGTCACGGATTCTCGCAAGATGGCCGACCAAGCGGAAAAATACACAGATAGTTGGAAGTGAAAGGACCCACACGAACGGAAAGAGCGCAGAGACAAAAGGAGAGAACTAGTCACGTATTCCTTCAACATTGAGTATTTGTGCTGGCCTGCCTTTGCCAGAAGTAGTCCTGCTAGTTATTTCCGAAAAAGACCAGAGGGTGAGTAGGGCTACTGTACTTATTTTGTTAATGCATAATAAATGTAAATATATCACTTCATTGAACACTCATGCTGCGAAACGATCCTGAACTGATTTCCGAACTATTCTTGTCCTGTTTTAATAATGTGTTTATATGAATGTATCCTGCTCTATGATTATCCTATCAGGTTAAATCATTGCTTATAACTTCAACATAGCACTATGTACGATGGGCAACAGTTCAGTAGCCATTGTTATGAACGTAATAATCTGACTGACAGCCAATGGTTCTCAAGATTGAGACCAGGAACACACTCATATAGAAGCAATGCTCAAGTAGCAACTGTCGCAATTTTTATCTGAGAGAGTTATGATGGATATTGGTCCCTTTAGAGTGCAGAATGATAGTGAAGGCTCTGTGAGAATATGGATTTAGGAAAGTGAGGTAGTAGATTCACATGTGCTGGGAAGAGTAAGGACAGTCTCTTATTACGACAACATTTGTCTCTCAAAACTATTCCTACCACTCTTCTGAACAAACAGTTGTTTGTCAGTTCCAGTCGCTCAGGCGCACACACCGATTTGGTGATTCTGACGCACCACGTACATGAATCACAACTACGATAACAAATATGGGGAAGGTTTGATTTGAGCCAGCCGACACAAAAATGCTAACAAAGTTTTTAATACTTTTATTATCATAAAATCAAGTCACAAATAATTATCAATTTACATTCAGAAATCAAAGGTTACAGAATACAAATATGACAAGGGGGGAGTTTTTTTTTTTGAGGAGAAGTATCCAATACACCTTTTCCCGCTTGTATTTACTAACAGAAAAGACCCGGTCCCAAAGACGAAAAGGGGGGGGGGGGGGGGGGGGAGGATCAGAGATAGGCAATTCAACCCAATGGTAAATGTATTACTCTGAGGCAAGGGGTTACAGTGATACGAGGTAGAGAAAAAGCTAGGGTTCTCAAATGTTTCTCTTTTCTCAACAAAATTTTACGGAAGGGGGAAATGAACACCGTTAAACAATCCCGCTAGAAGAAATCCCGTACAATGAATACAATACACCTTAATACTAGGTCGAACTAATTATAAGGGTAAAAAAAAAGATTAAATCTCCTGTCATTCAAAAAACACGCTTGGGCTGGCCAGCAAACACAGTCACACACACAGACTTACCAAATTGTGAATTCCGGCACTTTAGGAATTTTACAACAGCAGATAATACTCTAGAACAATGGAAATTGTCTTTTTATTTCTTCTGTGTCATGCCCCAGATTTAACGAGGTGGGCTGGTAGCTAATAGTCTCAAAAAATCGCCAGACGGTGAAGCGTAAAGGCTACTGTTGGTTTGTTAGATAAAAGTTCCTAATGAATGGCACAGGCACTTGGCTAGGTGTGAGGTATGGTGTGGTTTTCTAAAATTGGCACAGCTGGTGGAGATAACTTTCTTTTGCCGTAATATCACAAACTACAAAAACACTGAGGTAAGTTCTTCAGGGGGGTGGTAAAATCCAATGATTATGCTTGACAGACAGTGTCAGGGAAGTCTATGTTCTTCTTCACAAATAGAGCAGTGAGTAAAATATTGCTATTGGCAACTGTTCTTCTTCCAGTTTGTTAACTATAAAACGACTTTATGAATTGGGATTTTAAAACAGTCTTTGGGTTTGCTTTGTTTCTGTATACTTCAGATAGCTGAATCCCAACAGGATCGCCACAAAGATTAAATTTCAAATATGTTCATAAGTCACTGGAGTAATCGAACTGAGTTGGCAGGACTCAGTGTATAATTAATTAATTAATTGCTGGGATGCAAGGTTCAAAGATCAATTCTGTATAGAAGATAAAACATGAAATGCAATAAAATCATATTAAGATCTAACGCGCGATACATTTACAGTTAGACTATTTTCTGCATTCGCGTCTTTAATTAATAAATCAAGAAAAAAACTCTCCGTGAGGTTAATAGTTAAAAGCACATCTATTTATACAGAACTAAACTGTATTAAAGTTATAATTCCCTTAATCGGCTGCACAGTTAATTTACGCGGCTATTGTATTAGGAAATAAACTTATAGATGTAACATTTAGTTTGCACTAGAACTTTGAAAATGGGTTTATTAATAAGTTTAAATTTACACCACAATCCAGTTAAATAAAAATGAAATAACTAGACCACTGATCACTCGAAGCTAAAGTATAAATTACCGTCTGCACAGAAATAGAATTTCACTCCAATAGCCAACAATTTAGATGAAATCTAGCAGGAATTTAACTATATGCTAGTGAATCTTAGAATTCTGTCAGGACGAATGATAAAGTTGCCCTTTTCAGATTCTGTATATATCTAAAAGGAATTAAAGTTAAATGGGTCGTGTGAAAATGTCGCGCCTCTTCAGATCCCAGGGCAAGTCGAAGTTATTTAGCCGTCATGCTAACCGCGATGGCCCGACTGGCTTCCGATCTTCGTTCGTCTCAGGCTGCTCGCACGAGGATGTAAAATTCCTGCGAGACTAGCCTCGTTCGCGGTGAGTTTCCTGATTCCTCAGATCGTATCCGCTATGATGAGCGCTCCGTCTCTCCCGTTCCATAGTCTTTCGGGCAAGTCTGCCGGTTGCCACAGAGGTGCGAAGTCTGCATGAAGCTTTCTTCTGACCGCTCGTGTCCGTCTTGCGAACGGTTCAGTGTTCGCACGGAGATGCTAAATTTCTGCTTCTCTGTTCTGGGGATAGTCTTTGACTGCTTTGATCATAGCCGCTACTCTTCGTTGATGAAGAGTTACAACAATATTGATGTTCAGGGGTTCTAATGTTATGAAAAGCTAAAGTCCCTTTAATCATCCATCAAATCAGGGAAAATTCACTTGACAAACTAGACGTACGTCACAGCAACCATGTAAATAAGTGGTTCTTAAGCCCTGGCCGCAAGGACACCCCTACAGGTTTATGGCAGCATGGGAGACTATATCTCAGTGGTTCTCAACCCATTGGTACCAATGACCCCCAAATTGATTTGACTGCTCTATGGGCACAAAGTAGGCCAGGGGTTCTCAAACTTTGATAACCATAAGCAATATATGTCAGAATCATTCTGCTTGGATGGAAAGATAGCAGATGGAAGAATGGACTATGTAACATAATGTGATGTAAATGAATGATGTAATATAATGTACTGTAATCATATCATTCGAATTTGTTGTTGGCAAGTAGACAACTGTACAACTAACAATGTAACCAGAAACACATGTGCGCATTCACACACATGCATTACTGATGACACGGAACAACACTACATTAGGCTACGGGAACTCTTGGAAAGAGGCTAGCCACAGTCTTTGTGTTGTTTTCAGGTTTCGGTCATACATATAGACGTAAGCCAGAAGTGAGAACCCAAGTGTTATCCTGCATAGGGACACGGAGCACTACAGCTGGTCTACCTGGTTGTGCTGGTATCCCTACTACATGGGAAGATCAGCAGAGTCTATTAGTCGTGTGGAGCTCACCAACATTGGCAACCCTCATTTAAGGAGCACTCAGTTAAGTGCAGAAACAGATGAACATTCGATCAATTTATATGTGAAGAGTCAAGTCATATGAAGAAAAAGACTGGTTAACGTTTTTTGTCAGAAAAGCAGAGACACTGTAATTCAGTTAAAGTAAAATAATATCTCTGTGATTTCTCTGGGTATTGTGTAAATATAAAATTCCTATTCATATAGCATTTCTATCTATTTCAAGAACAGAAGATAAGAGAATCATTATAAATAAATTGATTTTAATTGTAACTTGAATTTTGTTAATTTCATAAAGTTACTATTGAGTTCAATTTGAATTTCATTGTTATTTAAAGCATAAGATAGTTATTACGAGAAGGCACTCTAGGCTCTTGATCTTCTTATTACCACCGGACCAGGGGTCTTTACTGTCTGACTATCCTTTGTGCAATTATTCACCAGTGCTCATTTCTGAACTGGGGTATATCGTGGAGTTCATTATTTTTTATTGAACTATCATCGACTGTCATCAAGACAACAACCACTATAATACCATCTCGTTACAGTCACAATACAGATATTTGATTTGGAGTTTTAGAAATTTAGCAGTTTTCAAATACCGCCATTTCAATTCCCATATACTGTTACAGGTATTTTTGCAAAAAGCACTGTCAATTTCACCTGATTTTAATGTATAGCGGAGCAACACTCCTCCGCTCTCTCCATCTTAAGGAATTAGCCTAGACGCCACAATATTTCCCTTCCTTTCGTGTACCGGTAAGTACGGGCTAGCCTCTTGAAAGGCGACGCAGAAGCGTGTTCAACAGTTCCTAAGTTGAAGCCTGCACACGACTGAGAACAAAGCAATCCGTAACACATACCGACCTTCCTCCTACCCGGGACCTTCAGTAGTGTCTCTCCCGCCCCATTCCGCCCGTCTTCTGGATGCGTTTTCCAACGCAGATCGACCACTATTCCTAAATGGGGTCTTTCATAGCTCTCTATTCTCCCAGCACCGCTTATTGTATTGTTGAAGTGAATTTAATTTGTGAATGCATGTGTAGAAAATTACTAGTGAATGCGCGCAAGGTTTTTTTTTTCTACATACCACGTACTTTTATTATAAATTGTTTAAAAAATGTACATGTGATAAGTGTATATATATTCTTATCACTGAAGAATACTGTATACATGAAGCCACCACAGTGATAAATGTAGAATGTAAAATGTAAATGCAAAGGCGTCACACTGGCACATTACGGTGATAAGGGTGACTGTGGTGCATGTAATTTGTGTGTACTAGTCATCTTGATGAAGGTTGATGGTCAACTCGAACCGACACAGTGTTGGATATACCGGTCACCTTGTCCATAAAGCATTGAGGCCCTGGCAAGGGACAGTGTTTATATTGAGTGAGAGTGCAGATGTGAGTTACGCGAATGGGTGTACTGTTCTGTAGAGTTGATAGGTAACAAGGCACTCATTCACTCATGTCTTGAAGTCAATGACGGCTGGAACTACTGTTAACAGTTTCATACAGTTTAATGGGACGCACACTCTGACAACACAGCTACAGTCACTGGAACAGGTTGGCAACAACATCACATGCTTGAAAATGGTTTACGACATCAAATATACATTCGTAAAGAATGTGAATACCACAGAACGTTAGTAGCTAGTCCCTCTGGGTTCTAGTTGTATTTACTTTCAAGCCTAACTGACGGATCACGTCAGTTAATGTTCTCAATTATTTATCATCAATGGCTCCCTGACAGAACCTCTTCTGACGAAAAATTACAATAGTAAATTAGCAGGCTTTTATGACGACAATCTTAAAACCGCCAGTAGTGGATTACAATAGTAGACATCTCTGTATCATCATCAGATAGTAAGGCATCCCTGTTCTCCGAACGATGATCCGCTTAGGCAAAGGCGAGATCCAAAAATGGCTCCTAACTTCGATGAGCTTCGCTTACTCCGAAGCTGCATAATGAAGCATAAGTAAAGGGCGCTGTCCATCATTTAAATAATGCTGTGTAACTTATATGCATAATAATGCAATGTATATCATACGAATAATGGTGCTGCTAGCAAAATGTCGTCTCGAAAATAGTCAATCATATACATGGCTTCTCTTTATTGCTTCATGCTCCTCCTTATCAGAGGACCTTCTTCTGTCTTGGGCGGCTGAGTTGATTTATATTCTATATTTGACTTATCCATGTTTGTGGAAGTTTCTTGGTAAAAATGTTTTTTACGGGATGGGGTAACCAGCCCCATGCCCAACTATCCTTAGTCGGTTTTACGACATGCATGGTAGGGTACAGTGTTACTATTCTTTGCTCCCCTTTCGGGCCCCGGTCACACACGGTTGGTTTTAACTCTTGCACATTCTATATTTCATTAGCATCTTGTAGAGTAGAAATGTGTGATAAGACTTTTAGGCATACTTGGAAAAGGTGAAAAAAAATCAAGTAGGAAATTTAAAACAAACAAAAACAAACAAAACAAACAAACAAACACAAAACGAAAAACTTAAGTCTCGTCTACCTACAATATTGACTATCATTAGAGTTGAACCTAGTTGTTCGTCCATCACGGGTGATGAAGACCACTCTGTTCATCCAATTATTAGGAATATGTTAGATTACTCTATGGGTACGAAGGTGACTGATGAGCCCGATGCGGGCCTTGAAAGATCTTGGACAGTGTGGGCAGGGAATGTTTGCTTCATGTGAAGGTTTTATTTCACGGTCTTTTCTAGCTTGTCTCCGCTGTTCCGCTGCTGCTCTTCTGGATGATTCGCATGCCGCTGCACCTTTACGAAGAGATGTGCGCCAAGCAGTTCGGTCTTGCGCAGCAGCTTCCCATATGTCTGGGTTTATGTCAAAGGTTTTCAATGACGTCTTTAACGTGTCTTTGAAGCGCTTCTTTTGGCCACCATGGGAGCGTTTACCCTTCTGCATCTCACCATAAAAGAGTATCTTTGGCAGTCGATGGTCTAAAGAGTTGAGTTGAACCACATAGGATTATGGTCAGTTAGAATAATGTCATGTTCAATGGCATTGGTATGTCCAGGAATGTCAGTAAGGACATCCTAAAATGTTTGTAACATTGAAGAGACTTGTCGCTGTTCCGCCATAGATAAATTAGGAGAAACATTGACATTTTTTCATGATTCACTAGAATGAAGTGGAATCATCGGAAGAGGAAGATTTACATCCGAGAAACTTGTTTCCTCATCCTGTATTACGGACAGTGATGAGTAATGACCATGCCGGACTGGAGAATCGTCCGTTGCCTGGAAAATAGGCTGCAAATAATCTGGACGTTCATGGAATTCCGTAAGCATGTTAATGTGGAAGGTTTTATGCTTCCCATCAATATCGACAATATAGTCAACATCGGAAATTTTCGATATTATTTCGTACGGACCTTTCCAGGAGATAAGAAGTCTGTTTTCCCTACAAGGTAGCAAAACAAATACTTTGTCACCCGGACAAAGTTGTCGTAGTCGTCTCTTCTTATTGGCAAATTGCCTTGCCTTCTGTTTAGCAAATTCAGAAGAAGAAGTTGCTAATTTGCATGCTTCGATAATCTTGTGTCTAAGCGCGATGACATATTCGTAAGAAGATTTTGTGTCATCGTTAATATTATCAGCGGTTATAAGATCATGAAGCAAAGACATAGTGCCGCGCGGTTGCGCGCCAAAGACAAGTTCAAAGGGAGAAAATCCTGTATGTTCATTGGGGACCTCTCTGTAAGCAAAGAGGGCCGCGGGTAAAACCCTGTCCCAATCTTGAGGATGATCCTCAGTTATCTTCCCAAGTAAGTTTTTGAGTGTTCTATTTAGGCGTTCGACCATCCCATTAGACATTGGGTGATAGATACTACTCAAAGATCTTTCTATCTGCAGAGCAGACATTACTTGAGACATGATATCCGATACTAGTTGGGTGCCATGGTCTGATAATATTTCTCCGGGGAATCCCAGACGAGAAAATATGAGCCAAAGAGCGTTTGCAATATCAGCAGTAGAAATGCTCTTCAGAGGAATAGCCTCTGGCCAACGTGTGCACATGTCAACACACGTTAATATAAACTGGTGTCCTCTGGCAGACTTGATCTTAAACGGACCAATAATGTCTATTGCCATTTTCTGAAACGGCCGAATAGGAATATCTGCAGCCTGAATAGGTGCAGCATGGCGTGGACATTTAGATTTGACTTCTTGACATACTTTGTAAGATCGAAAATAAATCCGTATGTCTTTGTTTACGAAAGGCCAAAAGAAAGCCGCAAGAACTCTTGATTTAGTACAGGAAAAACCCATATGTCCAGCACACTGAGAGTCATGAGCGTGCTGCAAAATTTTAACTCTCATATTCTTGGGTACAAGAATCTGAGAATGCATGGACTTAGTGGAGTCTTGAATCATACGTACAAGTACGCGATTCTTCATTGTAATCCAAGATTTACGATTTGTATCTTTATTTGGATCACCTTTTGTTGCAAGAGTGAAGAATTTCTTTAAAGAGGGATCATCTTCTTGTTGTTTTATAAACGAGTCACGAGAAATTACCAAGGGATCATCTTGGTTATGCGCTTCATTATCTTCAGTAGATGAAGTTTGAGGCATATTAAGAGCTTGAGCTCTTGTGACTACTGCATTAGCAGTTTGCCTATTTTGATTTTCCCAAACAGCAATTTGTTGCGGAGTACATTCTTTGACTCCGTGAATACGACCGATGATAAGATCAGCGATCGGATCCGGCAGAAGACATGCGTGTACATCTCCCGTAAAGAAAGGAGTAGCAGTCTTAATGATAGCAGTAGAGTACTTCTCTAAGATGCCACCAAATGTTACACATTTGACTACTTTGCCTGTGGCACGTGAAGGATCTACGAGTGACTGCCTAACACCAATGGTGGTGCATCCAGAATCAAAAAGAACTGAGACTGGAGTATCATATACTAGACCTTTATGCAAGACAAGAGAACCTCTTCCATCATGCGCGACTGACGCAGGAAGAGCGGGAAGAGGGTGGCCACAACTTAAAGTAGACACCGTAGTTGGTTCGAATAATGTTTTGCATTGGGGGCATTGAGATGCTTTCCCAAAATCAAAAGCAGAACATGCCATACTATTAGAGTCTTTATTATCATTATGATTACAGGCTTCATGGGCCTCTTGCTGGGCAGAGTTTGCCTGGTAATGTGATTTATGTCTTTTGTATTGTGATCTACCTCGATTATTATTGCCTCTGCAATTATTATTATTTGCTCTATTGTAACCCCTATTTGGGTTTGAATCATATTTTTCATGGTTACAATTATCATGCTCATTATAATGAGAATCTCTGTAAGTTTGGTTTTGTTGTCTCCATGTTGGATAACTTGGATAGTTACTATTATGACTTCCCCTGCGGAAATGTCTATAGTTGTGACAATCACTGTATCGAGGGCTGTCAGCTCGTCTCCAGTTCTTCGAAGAAGAACCCTGATATGATTGGTTACCTTGGTTTTGATAATTATTCCAGTTACCTTTTTATCAAACCTATTTTGAGCTCCTTGAAATTTGGGTGAGTAATTAGGATTGTATGGTGTTGCTGAAGCAACTGGCATACTCTCCTTAATCTTAGTGTTGCCAAAAGTTACGTCAGGGTGTGCAGAGACATATTGGCAACCATATTTTTCCATTTGTTTTAGTGTTTTGGGTTTACGCTCATGTAGGAATTCAAGGAATAGTTTATTAACACAAGACATGATCTTGTCTCTAAGCAACAAGTCCATAAGGGTCGCATATGTTTTTTCTGTTTTGGATAGCTCAATCCATCGTGTAAATGTAAGACGTGCTTTTGCAATGAATTCTGAGAATTCTACCCCTGTCTCAGGTACCAATCCATCGTCTTAAAAATTCTGAGAATTCTACCCCTGTCTCAGGTACCATTGTCTTAAACAAAAGACGGTAACCTTCCTCTGTCAATTGATATTTTTTATCAAGGCTGCTCTAATAACATCATAATTATCCCTGTCAGCCTCTTCTACCAAGCTTAAACTAGTTAGAGAATCACCTTTCAAATTTTCTGATAACTGATTAGCATATTGTGATTTATCCACATTATGAGTTCGACAAGAACGTTCAAATCTATCCAGCCAGAATGTTATGTCGTCACTGGAAGGATTGAACGCTGGTAGCTTGACCTTATAAGTAGAAGGTTTCCCATTAGTACTAGATGATTGATGAACATTACTCACATTTGTCAATTTCAATTTTTCTAACTCCAAAGCCAAGTGTTTTTCCTCATGTTCCATTTTTGCTTTTCTTTCATCAGCTTGTAGCTGAGCTTTCCTCTCCTCAGATTCTAGTTTTTTATTTTCAGCCTCTTTGCCTAGCTGCATTTGCATTTTTTTCCCTCTGATTCTCTGTCTAATCTCTTTTGTTCAGCTTCTCTGTCTATTCTCTTTTGTTCAGCTTCTGCATCTCTCTCTAGCTGTTGTTGAAACCTCCTTTCTTCAGCCTCCCTTTCCTGCTGTAACTTTTTCTCTTCAGCCTTTTGTGCTTTGGCAAACTGAGTGAGCGCAAACTCGTCCAGTTTCTCTTCAGTTTTGCCCAAGGCTATCCCTTGCTTGATAAAGTAGTCTAAAGTCGACATAATGTTTAACAATATGTGACTAGTTACTTGAAATAATAATGCAATCTATTTCGAAGTTCTTAATAAACTTGATTAATCAGCTCACTTTATCCCAATCTCTGTGGGAGACAAGCCTTTATTAAGGTCTTGTATAATCAACTGTATAATAATAATAATAATCCACCACCAGTTGATTTTATACCACAAGTGCACTACACAGGTAATAGTAAGGTAAAGGTAAAGGAACCCGTTACACGCCCATTGAGGCATATTGGGAATATGGTGTTAGGCCCATATTATCTTGACCGTCGGCACACTAGGGGTGATGTGGTCGGCATCACGCCGGCCGCTTTAACCTTCCCAGAGTTGCTCTGGTACCCATTTGGGGCTGGGTCGACCCGGGAGCCGTTTGTGGCTTAAAAAATTCCCGCCTCATCTGGGGATCGAACCATAGACCACTGCGCTAGGAAGCCAGTGCACTAACCACTATGCTACCGCGGCTCGAGGTAATAGTGCATCATCAAATATATTCATCAATAGCATATGTCAACCAACAACATAATAATAGCATATGTCAACCAACAACATAAACAAAGGACAATCATAAAAGACAATATGAAAACATTCGCAGGAGTCAAATAGGAAAACTAAAGAAAATTATCACAGAACCTGTGATGATAACTGCGAGGAAATAAACAAAACAAATGACGTCACAGTGTATAAATATAAATGTTGTATACAACTAAATGAAAGGAAAGATGAGACCTACAAATACAAACAAATCAAAACAAAACTGAAAAGCAGAAAAAATTACAAAAAACAACGATAAGTACAACTCGTCACAGCTAACAAAAATAGCAACAAATGTTGCCAGCAAATTTTCAATTAAGAAAATTGCACCTACAGAACACTAATATAGGACCTCTATGACGTGGTATTCCCTATATTAGTCACCTGCCCAACCTTCCCGCAGAAATATACACAACAATATCACATGTAAACATATAAACATAAATACATATAGCATACAATAGAATGTGTTGCAAAGAAGGCTCAGTTGTTACAATATAATGGTACAGTTTTCAATATCATGAACTGTAACTTAAATAAATAATTAATTATGGCCTTAAATATTTTAAAGTGCAACACAACATAGAGCAGCACAAGAAGATCCACCGTTGACAGTTCCTAAGTATAATAAGTAGGACTTCTCACTTCAGTTGCACTGTACTTCTTGCTAACACAGTTAAATATGTGATTAAATACTGATGTGTAGACTGTCTGCTCGATGTAAACAACCTCTGACCTAATTATAGCATTCGCTTGACAGGACAGGTCACGTGACAAAAAATGCTGACATCGACTGAAGACTTGTACTGCTGGTGTTCGTATGTCGTATCAGGCGTCAGGAAACAATCAGTAGTTGACTTCTAACTGGCTACACTGCGAAGGTTAGACCCAGAAATCAGGCCACCAGATTGATAAGTGTATATATATTCTTATCACTGAAGAATGCTGTATACATGAAGCCACCACACTGATAAATGTAGAATGTAAACTGTAAATGCAAAGGCGTCACACTGGCACATTACGTTGATAAGGGTGACTGTGGTGCATGTAATTTGTGTGTACTAGTCATCTTGATGAAGGTTGATGGTCAACTCGAACCGACACAGTGTTGGATATACCGGTCACCTTGTCCATAAAGCATTGAGGCCCTGGCAAGGGACAGTGTTTATATTGAGTGAGAGTGCAGATGTGAGTTACGCGAATGGGTGTACTGTTCTGTAGAGTTGATAGGTAACAAGGCACTCATTCACTCATGTCTGGAAGTCAATGACGGCTGGAACTACTGTTAACAGTTTCATACAGTTTAATGGGACGCACACTCTGACAACACAGCTACAGTCACTGGAACAGGTTGGCAACAACATCACATGCTTGAAAATGGTTTACGACATCAAATATACATTCGTAAAGAATGTGAATACCACAGAACGTTAGTAGCTAGTCCCTCTGGGTTCTAGTTGTATTTACTTTCAAGCCTAACTGACTGATCACGTCAGTTAATGTTCTCAATTATTTATCATCAATGGCTCCCTGACAGAACCTCTTCTGACGAAAAATTACAATAGTAAATTAGCAGGCTTTTATGACGACAATCTTAAAACCACCAGTAGTGGATTACAATAGTAGACATCTCTGTATCATCATCAGATAGTAAGGCATCCCTGTTCTCCGAACGATGATCCGCTTAGGCAAAGGCGAGATCCAAAAATGGCTCCTAACTTCGATGAGCTTCGCTTACTCCGAAGCTGCATAATGAAGCATAAGCAAAGGGCGCTGTCCATCATTTAAATAATGCTGTGTAACTTATATGCATAATAATGCAATGTATATCATACGAATAATGGTGCTGCTAGCAAAATGTCGTCTCGAAAATAGTGTCGTGAGACATTCTAAATACACATATATAAATTAAAAGGTACATGTAAAGCCTAACACATAAATTCAATAAAAGGATAGAGAAATGGTTAAAGACCCGTGCTTTCCAATAGCGTACGCCTGTGTTAATAGAACGTCATGCTAGTTGAACAATAAAAACCCCTTTTTATGCTTCGTCTGCAAATTGTAACGTTTCCACGTTAATAGTAAAGCCTATAGCAGCATACACGCGTTTCCACAACACAATAAAACGTGTACTGCATTTCTAAGAAAAACCTTGAGATAGGCACACTGCGTAATGACCTAAATTAATACTAACATTAATTACACTACGTTAACATAAACGGAAAGACAGATGAACTTAGGATAGAAAGAGAGAGAGAGCGATGTACGAAGGAACGCAGGCAATACTACCACAGTCTCGTGATATTAATGCCACCCCCAACAAGCGTAAGGCCAGAAGCAATACTTTTTTTCAGATGGACAGTGATAAAAAACACTACCCATACGAGAGTTAGGTTTAAAAACCTGAAAAATGCTTATTGGGAAACATGACATTATACTGGTTTACGTTTGAAATCCTGACAGTACAGCAGACACCCTAAAGTTTGGAAGTGAGGAAGTGGTAACAGCACGACTATCCTAGAAGAAAATGCACATTTTGAACGCAGCCACCTAGCTCCCTTAAATTTATATAATTGGGTTCCTTAGGACTTGCTGACAAAGAATGTGTTAAGTGTTACGCAAATAGTCTAGGAATTAACAAATTATAGCCAAAATAAAATGGTGGTGCTGTCAGACAACACCAAAATCAGAATCGCTCAGTGGCAGATTTTGAAACCATCATTGTACGGGAAATAGGTCCCCATGTTAAACCCTATTTGATTGGATAGAAATAAATGTAAGGCTAAACACGATTAGTCGGACTATAAATACTATTTTTTTGTTGTTAGGGGAAACCGTAGTAGAGGTACTTTTTTGAAAAGCTGTGTAAACATGGCACGATTGGTTAGACCCGCCAATATAGTCAATCAGAAGCGTCAGTTCAGCACCACATTTTCAATTAAACTTTCTAAAGCAACAGTGCGTTGAGATTCAGCTTATATTTTTCTAAATATAAGCCTGGGACAGAGGCGGATCGGAATTTGTGCCATAATTTGTGCCATTATTCATCGCTAGTCAACGTATCTGTGTAATATTTCCATGAATTGTGTTAAGCTTGATATATTCCATATCTTTTTAATGAAAATTGAATGTAAATTGATAATTTATGTCTGCATATGTGTGTGGTTCAGTAGCGAACATGAGGCCAAGCCTAGATATTGCTCCAACCTGAACCAACCTTGTCGGAGAGGAGTTTAACTGCCTAGGCCTACATGGAATTACCAAATAGTACACTGACACCTATCTTATTGTATAGAAGGACTTACAGCTGAAATTGCAGAGGCGTAGTAACCATTAGGGAGGAGAATACTGGTGTAAATTGTTTCAGATAAAGATAGCAGTTGGCCTACCGCTCTGAACTCAGTGTTTGTTATGTATTGTGCTCAGTGTAGAAATAGAGTATAAATTAGTTCTGAAGTAGGAGGTACAACCTTCTTGTTTCAGGGACTGTGGTCCTAGTTATTGAAGCAGCACCTGGTCGGAGTTTTTGCTGAATCCAGAGGCTGACAGCTTACTCCTTGGTCCAGATAGCAACCAGTGAGGTGTCTCCAGAACACAGTGAAGCAATTGAGCAGAGGCGTCTTTTCCTGCCGCCATCACGAAAGATAAGCTTATGTGGCCAGAGGAGCTCAACATTATTTACCCCCTCTAAAACTGACATTGTATTAAATAAAGAGGGGCAATTAATTGTTTTAATGCCAGGAACTGAGAACATCTCCAATACTAGTTCCAACAGAAACAAACACTTGAAGTCGTGATGACAATCAACAACAAAGCTTGAACAGCCAGTATTACCTCCTAGTACCACATCACAACTCACACACATAGAATACTAATAATAATATATGTCAATACAACGATCATATCTATAAACTGTGTACATAATACTTGTAATTACATTTTATTATGTTTCCTGGTTCACTGTGTAGTTGAATCAGGATCTTTATTATTGAAAGAACTTAATACATATATTTTTAACCTTTAACACTTGCCTCATTTAAAATAATCTTATAGAGTGTTATATGTATGTGATAGTCACAGTGGTGTAAAGTGTTGTGAAATAATTAAATGGTTTATCTGTCTGTTGTTGTTGTGACTTACACTTCATCATTTTCATAACCCTAGACATTTAACGTAGTCATCACAATATTCCAGAATGATTCTGACTGAGGTATAAATGTGGTAGCAAGTAAGGTTATCTGTAAAACACTACACCTATTAGATACAGATACCTTCACAGCTGATCTCAGTCAGTACACTAAGTCCCCTATAAATATTTATAACATCCCATTTTACCACAAATAGTCAATCATATACATGTGCAGACCATACCATGGCTGCAGATCTAGGCATTTGAAAAGGTACAGTAACTGTCTCTCTTTACCTTATCATCCTAAAAAAACACTAGAAAAATAGCACACGCCATCCTTTGGCGCTAAGAATATATTCTGGGGAGGAACATAGACATAATAGTCACACAGACGATGTCGCCTTTCCCCAACATTTCACAGCAAAGAACAAATCTTCGGACTTCTGTCCGTACAGCGACCAGGATCCGCCAACATCACAGAAGTCTCTCTCGACAACCCCCGTTCGACACATGCGCAGAAGCGCGTGACCCCCAGAGTTCAACTCAAGATGGGCCGACGTAAATCTTAGTATTCATATAAGACCCAAGAGAAAGTAACAGACATAATAAAAGGTACCATCAACAAAATCAAGGGTTATGTACCTTTGACTAACAACAAAAAGTGTTAACAGACAAATAAATATCTTTCTATATATATCTCTCTATATTCATTGCCTACAAAAGAATCTGTGCGTAACAACATGTTTTTTTTTTTTTTAAATTGAGATTGGAACAAAACACAAATCATAAAATTTGTTTCAGAACCACCAATTGGAAAAATATGAGAAAACGGTATCTGTGAAAAGTATGATTGGCAACTTTGTAATGCCCTTTTGTTCTGGAAACGAATCAAATGTGTAAAACAAATTTTTCAGTACAAGTACGTGTGTGTTGGGGTGGATGCAGTGTTTCCAGGTTTCACCTGCGCTTTTGGGTGTGGGTGTGTGCGTGGTTTTCCATTTGTGGTTTTAAAAGTCTAAATTATATTGTTTAGGAACGTATACAATCAATTTTTACATGAATATAAATATGTTTTCAACTTTGGAATTTGTCCCCCCTATTTCACCTTGAAATTATTAATGGACACCGTCAAATTTACATGAATGTACAGAAATGCCCAACTTTAGTATTTACTTTCCTCACCTTGTATTTACAGTTTATGAATGTATTTTAGTGTATGTTGTAAATTGAACATGTTTTGGAATTTCAAATTGGATATGCTCTAGGGAACATGATTACAAACTACCCCTTGTATCTTTCTCGAAATGCCGGTGTGCCTAGCCGCCTTTATGGCTCAAGGCTGTATGCTCAGCTTGTTAGTTGAAACTTGCCAAGGAGAAAAGCGTAACGCAGCACACAATTGGCCACTATACTTTCAACCCGGGGACATTTAATACCTCGCCCAGACAAAATTATCAAGTGTCCTTTGTCCTGTCAGCCAGACTGTCCACTGAAGTTACTTCAGAATGCAATCACCATTAGTCACCTGGTACGACATGCCGAGGGTGAAGTAGACAATATTTCTTCCGTGTATTTCCAGTCACCTCCCATGTACGACACTATAATATATTTACAATATACAAAATGTGATGTTTTATTTGAGGCACTTTGATAAATGCACTTGATAGAATGAATAAATATCAGCATAAAAAATCAGAAAAAAAAGAGAAATATGATCGAAGAAGAGACTTGAAACCTGTTAAAAATTTTAATATGCCTAGTGTGTTTTTTATTTCGCCTAGGGAAACAAAGAAATGTTTCAAGTATGTATTTGTTTGACACATGTACCAACAATGTCCATTCAATCTCCCGCCCGCCCCCCCCCCCCTTTTTTTTCTTCCCCCCCCCCTTTTTTTGGTAATATACATGCCCCACAGGGTCTTTTGTTGTCTGGTTTTTAAGATAACTCTTTAGGTATTCGTAAATTTCCTTGTGGAAGTATAATTGGCATTTTTGTAAGGTCTCTTTCTCTTATCACGACAATGCATCCAATGAGTAACAATTTTTTGTACATATTGAAATGCTAATATGGTTTTCACACCGCACTGAGTACGGGTAAAAATAACTCCCGTCCCTATCTTTGAGACAGTGTCTGCTAAGCCCTCGTGGCTACTCAGCAGAGCACGCCCAACTGTTGCACATTAGCTGAAACCTGCCCAAACTCGGAGGTAAACACGTTTTGTGTAAACATAATGACCATCCTCCTTAAACTGGGCCTATTTCAAGCAACATTGTATCCAGTGGCGTATCCTGGTAATGCGAGCTAGGCGTGCTGCTACTTAAAATGAATATGTACGCCTACTATTTAACTTCTTCCCCTCTTAATTTAAAAACCAACTATATTCAATTACGCAACGATAGTTATTAGGGGTATATGTCAATTATCTCCGAAATACTAATTAACTTAACTTGAAACTCACTGTCACTGTAATAATCTGCATTCCCGGCAACTAACAAAAATTATCACAAAAAACACTGGACGGACACAACCGATTTTTACAACCCGAGAGCTGCTAGGCCACCGCACGCATTTTCGTATTGTATTGACGTATCTGGCCTTTGACCCCACTCCAATCAAACCAGTGTTCAGACGTGAATCCGAAACGAGCCGCACGCATCGTGACGGAATTACCCGAGAAACTTCGGGCGATTGCTACCAACCAGTAAAAACTGCACTATAAATAGCGTCTGGGGAAACTGAAACTAGATTATACTCGTAGATTCTATGCGGGAAAATCCGTTATCCTGGTGCGTGCGGTCCGAAAGAAGAACATTAGAAGAGAAATATTTTATAGAATAATAAATTAAATTTTTATTTTCCTTCGGGCATAGGTGTGCGCAGCACGCACAGCACACATAGAGAATACGCCACTGATTGTATCCGAACACCTGCTGGTACCGGCCTAGCCCGGAACACAGCCATACCTTCTACTTGTGTGTGTGTGCGTGCGACCCCTTATAAAATCCATTAAGCATGTGTACGAAAGTACCTGTGGGTAAAAGGAATTTCTTATAGTGCCATGTAATTTTTCATTTAAGTTATCTCTAATGTTTTAACTGCTGTAACATACACATGTCCTGTAAAATTAATTGAAAGTCCTTTTATTGCAATGTAATTTCATTCTTACTACAGTAGTTGTAAAATGTACACTGATTTGTAAAATTGCAAAGAAATGAAAATAAAGTTCACTTAATATATATATATATATATATATATATATATATATATATATATATATATATATATATATATATATATATATATATATATATATATATATATATATATAATATATATATATATATATATATATATATATATATATATATATATATGATAGAGGAAACACACAGCCAAGAATGTCAGGAAGAAAATGACATAGTCCACTACCTGATCCATTTTAAAAAGTACGAACAACAAAGGTTTGAATTAAAAACTTACTATAGAAATTTTAAAGATGAAAACATCAAGTTTGCCTATCATGTGAGTTCGCTGTTTGTGTTGATACAAGTAGCCAAGATGGCGGTTTTGTGATGTGTCGATCGGACAGTGTTTCAAAACATTACAGATTTATTGAGGGCTATTGTTACTGCTCCAGGTACATTTTTGTATGTACCTGCAAGGATACTTGGAGAGGAGATGGGCACCGCCAAGCAAACCTCTTGCCCACTGAAATGCTATGATGGAAAGTCAACTCAGTAATAATTTGCCGGATCGGCCGATGCCCGGATTAACATATTAGGAAGAAAATGAAACAGGCCAAAGAAAAATGGGTAGCTGATCAATGTGAGTCCATTAATACGGGGCTAATAAAAGGTAACAGCAAGGCAGCTTTTGACACATTAAGAAAACTATCAAAACCCCAACAGCCCAGGGTAACTGTCATAGAAGATAGCAATGGGGCTCTGCTCAATGAAAAAACAGCTGTAATGAGAAGATGGACAGAATATTGTAAAGAATTATATAACTGTAAACTTGACACTGACTTAGGCATATTAAACAACATTAAGTGCGAAAACAGGGAACTCGGAAATGCAGCAATATTACGGGAAGAAGTGGAAGAGGCTATATGTTCGATGAAAGGAGGGAAGTCACCGGGTGTGGATAATATCCCAGCAGAGCTCTTGAAATATGGAGGACCAGATATAGTAAAAATCATGACAACAATTTGCCAGAAGATATGGAGTACAAAAAAAATGGCCAAAAGAATGGACGCAGTCATTAGTAATACCGCTTCCAAAGAAAGGAAATCTAAAAATGTGCAAGAACTACAGAACCATTAGCCTTATTAGTCATCCAAGTAAGGTGATGTTAAGGATACTTTTGAACAGAATAAAACAGAAATCAGAAGAAATCTTGTCAGAGGAACAGGCTGGCTTTAGACCAAAAAGAAGTACCTCAGAACAAATCTTCAATATTAGATTACTTATCGAAAAACATCTCCAACATCAACACGATTTATACCATAACTTCATCGATTTCACAAAAGCCTTCGATCGAGTCTGGCATGAAGGCTTATGGCAAGTAATGAGAAAATTCAATTTTGATACCAACATCATAGATATCATTGAAGCACTATACAAGGACGCAAGCAGTGCTGTTTTTGCAAGCAACGACATTGGAGAATTTTTCAAAACAACTGTAGGAGTTCGGCAGGGATGTATCCTGTCCCCAGTGCTCTTTAATATTTATCTAGAACATATTATGCAGGAGGCTCTCTACGATTATAAATCAACCATATCGATTGGAGGCCGACCTCTGTGCAACCTACGTTTTGCTGATGATATTGATCTGATAGCTGGATCAGAATCAGAACTTCAAGACCTTACCTCTAGACTGGAGAAAGTAACAAGAACGTATGGGATGGAAATTAATATAGAAAAAAGCAAGATATTGGTGAATAGCCATAAGAAACATGTTCCGACCAACATTACGTTAAATGGGCAAACGTTAGAAGAAGTTAACACCTTTAAATATCTCGGGTCCACTATATGCAGTGATGGAAGATCAATTAAAGAAATCAAGACAAGACTTGAGATGGCCTCAGCTGCCATGACAAGGTTGAATGTGATCTGGAAAAGTAACATCAGTTTTCCTGTGAAGATCAAATTATACAAATCACTTGTATTATCTATTCTCTTGTATGGGTGTGAGAGCTGGACACTCACTGCAGATACGGAGCGAAGGATTCAGGCTTTCGAGCATAAATGTTATAGAAGAATTTTGCGCATTTGCTATAAAGAGCACAAAACAAATGTCTATGTTAGAGAGAAGATAAACACCTATGCAGGCCACCAAGAACCACTTTTGTCAACAGTGAAACGTCGAAAGCTTGCCTGGTTTGGGCATGTAACTCGTCATGACTCCCTTTCGAAAACGATCCTTCAGGGAACAGTCGAAGGTAAACGGAGAAGAGGAAGGCAGAGAAAATCCTGGGCTGATAACATCAAAGAATGGGCAGGACACGGTTTTTCCACACTTGTACGCATTGCTGAGGATAGAGAGCAGTGGAGGACCCTGTCTGCTGATGCTTCCACCATGGCACCCCTACGACCCATGACCGGTTACGGGCTGAGATGAGATGATAGAAATAACAATACAGACATGACAGGGGATAAGGTTTTAAGTATAGATGCCCCAGGGGAAGCTCAATCAATACTTAAACGATATATGAATAAAACAAAGGAAAACATATGATTTTAGTAACAATGACAATATTAACAACAATAACAAAAATAATACTTCAGAAAAGATATTCAAACAAATAGAAATTAAGCAACAAAAACTAACAAAATCATTTTTTTTAAAACAGAAAAATTAGCAAACTTACTAACTACTCATAGGACAAGGAAAGACAATGAGGTTAAAAAAAACACCAACTCAAAAAGACCTAATACTAAAACAAATTAAAACCAAGTGCAAAGGACAATAGTTATCTATATACAATACAAAACTGAAAATGAAATGACAAATACTACTATAAATTAAAACCATCAACTGCAAAAGACAATAGTTATTTAAATTTAATACAAAATTACTATAAATTAGTAAATAAAATGACACTAAATACCCCAATTATAACCAATTTTCAGGTTGAACGGGGTAGACCAAGATGGAACGAGAAGAGGCAATAGTTGGTCAGCTGTTAAGTGCTCGCTCTCCACCCATCACCTTTTCAAAACAACAGAATTTATCACTGAAACAGACCGCAACATCTTATATATTTAGACATGTGCCTTATAATACATGTCATAGTCGAAGGAATTTTTTAATTTATTTTTTTTAATGGTAGTGATCAATACCGTAATCAACGTGCCACGGCATTCGCTTCTCGGCCTTTTGATTGATCCAACTGATTTCTGTGCTTAATGTTGTGAAAAATATCCTTTATTCCATATCACCAACTTTGCATTTCCGAAGTTTATACGGACGTGTTGTGAAGCATGCTCGATTCACCTGTGTATTTCCAAGCTTCGTAAGTAGACGTTTCCACTTTCTTTGGTAATTAAAATGTTAAGAAATCGCCACTTCAAAATGATCACAAAAATCAACCTTGATGCCAGCGAGGACTTCGAAGGAGGTGAATTGCACCAAAGCGGCACTTTGGTGTTGTCCATTTCTGCAGCACAGGCTGGGCGCGCCTCCTACTCGCTGTGACATGGAATGTAAATTTTGGTACAGTAATATGACAGCCTTTGCTTTCCCATTTAGTGTCTACCATTGGCTAAGCCCGAACAGTACAGTCAGCTGGACAAGGAAGTTAAACGCCAAACCCGAGCCAACAAAAGGAATTTCCAAAACGGGGACAACACCACCAGAGTGGAACAAGGGAATAATTGTCAAATTGCGCAAGAAGGGAGATCTTGCAGACTGCAATAATTGGATAGGAATCACTCTTCTCTCAGTTCCCAGCAAAATACTTACTTACTTACTTAGTCGTTCCCCTTCTACCGTGAGGTGTAGAGGTTTGGAAGAGAGAGCGCCAGACTATTCTATCAGCTGTCTTCTTCCTGGCCTGGTTCCATTCTAGTCCTCGGTCCTTCAAAAATTGTCTAATGTTGTCCTCCCAGCGGACTCTGGGTCGTCCTGGAGGTCTGGATCCCTGGCTCTTTGTTTCCCATGCTTGTCGTGGTAGCATATCTTCTCCCATTCTGCAGACATGGCCAAACCATCTTAGTTGGGACTGTTCTATTTGGGTCAGCAGCAGGTGGGATTTTAGGCCTTGACATATCGTCTGGTTGCGGACCATGTCTCTTCTTGTTACTTCAACCACCTTCCTCAGATACCTCATTTCTGAGGTTTGGATCTGGCTTTTGTGGGTTGTAGTCATTGCCCATGACTCGCATCCATATGTCAAGACTGGGACATAGGTGGAGCGGTATACAGCCAACTTCGTTTTCTTACCAACCTCTTTCTTGCTGAGGAGTCCTCGATTTATGGCCTGAAAAAGTCTCCCAGCCGCTGCTTTTCGAGTGGCCAACTCTTCTTTGATGCCTCCCTTTCGGTCTATAATAGCTCCGAGATATTTAAAGTGGTCGACCTGCTCCAGGACCTGTTCTCCCAACTTAATCTGATGTTTTCTTTCTTCTCGTGATATCACCATGGATTTTGTTTTAGAGCTGCTTATGACCATCCCTCTTTTCTCCAGCTCTTCCTTCCAGACTTGCAGGTTGGATTGGAGATGTGCCTCTGATCTAGCAATCAGGACAACATCATCAGCAAATGCTAGCTCTCAAATACAGACCTGTCTCATTTTCCAGTACCCCACTGAATACTTTCTTGTTCTCTCCTTACATGCCTTGATGACATCGTCCAGGAGGAGTATGAAAAGATAAGGTGACAGGATATCGCCCTGTCTTACACCAGTGGTGGTCCTGAACTCTTCTGACTTATAGTTTGCTGTCCTCACATAATTTCTGCAAGACTTGTAGAAGCTCTGTATAGCATGAATCAGAGGTGCTGGAATGTTCTTCCTTGCCAAACAGTCCCAAAGTTTGCTCCAGGAGACCCTGTCAAACGCCTTTTCCAGATCTATGAAACAAAGATGGATCTCACTCTTGTACTCAAGGGCCTTTTCACTCAGCTGCCTGAGCGTGAAGATTAGGTCTTGACCCAGCAAAATACTAGGCAAGATAATTATACAGAGAATTTCAAAAGCAGTAGACCACAAACTGAGGAAAGAACAAGCAGGATTTAGAAAGAACAGAAGATGTGTAGATCATATATTCACTCTCAGGAACATTATAGAACAGTGCTGTCGCAGAGTGAAGATAATTTGCCTATTTAAAAATTTTCTGTCCTTCCTGTATATTGCTTTATTTTCTGTCTATCCTAAGTTTCTGGAAAAAAAATGTTTCTCCCGCATTTACCTTTCCCACCTTAACTCAGGTGAAGGTTCTGTCAACCAGAGTCCATGTTTGTTAGGATTTTCCAGGCCTAGATATTTATGGCCTGTCTTCTTTCCCATTGTTAATACTTTGAGCTTGGAACCACCGCACGTACAATCGTGACATTCAATATGCAAACTAATTTGCGGCGATACTTTGCATATCGTGGGAACATTAAAAATGTAGCGAGTAAATCGAAAATAATTCTTTCTTTCTTTAAGAAACTAGTTTTAGACTTCACTTGGTGATAAGCATACTGAAAGAGAAAGACGCACTTCTTAGTCTTGTAAAGTAAAACTGTGCATAGGGAGACTTGAGTTAAACAAACAAAGTGCCCTCTAGTTTAACTTACAGACAATAAATTCCGGTGCGGATTTATGCAATGCAAGTCTTGTCTCGTATTGCTGAAAAGAGGTTACCTTTGGCCAATGGCCATAAAGTCCTCGTCCACCAGTCACAATAATTCCCTTCAATTACTTCAATTACTGCAATTATTTCAAAGATTCTCAACACCAGACATTACCCATAACAACCATCACCCGTACCATACTCCACCCATTTTAACCCTCCATCCCACCTTTGGAAGCAAATTCGTTTCTTTGGATATCTCATGAACTGTGGATACGTTACACCAATCTTGGATTTATAAAATCGTGTTCAGATTCTGTGCCCTTTGTGGATACCTTATTCTAACAGTGAAGTTAATTTCAAAGTATTGGATTACGTGATATTTTTCCAAGAGAACACCAGGATATAAGTTGTTTCCAACATTCACACCAAAGGAGCAAAGGAACAAACATTCATTTTCACACAAACAGCATTTCACATATTTTCCAGCAAAAGCCTATCAGGCCTGCCGGGAACTTTACTAACACAATTCATTCATAATCCTTGTTTTCACTATTTGTATAATAATTTTTTGTCTTCTTTAAAATCATCAAATTGTTGTGAGTTTGTTTTCTCGTGATAATCTTTATTATTTTTTTGCTGTAAAATCTTTATTGATTTATTTACATTTCTAAATTGAAATAAATTGAGTTAACCTCGATAGGATTGTTCGTTCAGTTCAGACTACCAAATCCTTAATCTAACTTTACTTCTTTACCCTACTATTTGTGAGTGACACAGTGTGTGCAAAAGAGAAATATTGTCGCCAGAGAAAACAAGAAGAGCTGTGTGTGTGGTTTTCTTAGTGAAGAACTCACTGACTCAGCCTGTGCCTTCTGCCTATCTCTCTTGCGTACCACTATCACACGTCTGTGTGCACTATTGTCCATCACGCCTATACAGCTGTCAAGCTTTACCTATTATTAATTATATTTTCATGCGACAATTATTGGGAATCTCGTCCTTGGATTTGAATTTCTGGATTCTTATTTCACAGTGACTACAGGGAATCTTGCCTCTAAATTGTTCTGCAGAGACTGTACGGAATCTTGAACTATTAGTCTATACTGTGGACTATAATTTTATAACGCCCTAGACAACGACACTTCTGGTAGTATCTGAACAAAACAATTATAATTTTAAAGTAACAGAACGTTGCTGTCACTAAGTTAATTCAGGGTTATTTAATTACGTTAAATAGTTAACTAAGATAATTAAGTGGTACATTTAACAGGAGTAGTGTGTGTATGTGTGTGAGATATTGAAGGGAATTATTTATACTTGAGTATTGCTCAAGTGATGAGACCTTAAGTCAGCAGAAATAAGGGATTGTCAAAATTTCAATTATACTAAACTTCCATTAACAAGTTACATTACTTCATAGAATTAATAGTACTCCCTGGGGCTTAGTAAATTGATTATCAGTTAGTTGTATTGGTTTGTTGTATTACAATACTTCATAGAAATATTAGTAATACCCAGAAACTAGTGTAACATACTGGCAGAGTGTAACAACCTGCACAGAAATATAGAAAATGACTGATTTACTAAAACTAAGGATGGGTCTTTTAAAATACACTAAAGAGGTTGGAATGAGTGAAGTAGAAGGTAATGCATTTATAGGGGCCGAAATAGAAAAACAAAGAGAAGCAACGGAAAGGGAAATGATACGGGCTCATGGGTTCTGGCTCAGAGAACTAGAGGTTCAACGTCGCCCCGCTTCTCCTCCTAACGCGTCATCACCGGGCAACGCCGCTGCTGGTCTAGCACCCAACTCACCAGCAATGACTTTCCCAATGGAAATATTTTGCGAGCGAAATGAACAAATTGATCTGTTCTTAGATAGATATGAGCGAACTGCTTCATCGTATGGCCTGCCCAAAAGCATGTGGAATCTAAAACTTTCTCAAGGATTAAGAGGGACGGTGTCGCGAGAGACGAATGAGTTTGTATTTCGTTTCTATACCCATTGTGTGCATACCAGACAGTCGTGGGAAACCCACTAATTTTACAAGAAATGTTTACAGAACACTGAGACAACACGCAACATCATTCACCTGAAATGGTTTCACAACACGCGGACATTGCACCAACAGACTATCGGAATAATTGATACTAAGTTGCGGATATGTTTACACAGGGCCAGTGTTAACCAAGTATTGTTGTGACTAAGGGAGACTTAAAGTCTGCACAAGGACAACATGAAAGCAGTATGAATACGAAATTATAACGAGAAGAACAACACTGTACGTGCCCCAAAGGACGCACACAGACAGTTTGTCTGGGAGAGGAACAACAAGGAAACGATAATAGAAAAATATTACAGGAAATGTACCCAGGAATGAGGACTGAATGTCTGACGAAAGGAAAACAAACGAATTTTCACATGACCCAAGAAGCGACCGGAAAAATAGCCCTAGGCGATTCAGACAGTATATACTGAACGAAATCTATCGTTCGGGCAATGGTATGAAAAATCATTCCGCCCGCATATACTGGTTCCATATTTCACGAGGAAGATTCAGGCGAAGTGTCAGTGAAATTCATGATATGGACATCAAGGTTAGTGTAATATAGATTTGTACCTTATATCATTATATCTTAACCTCAGTCAGATTATATATACATATTTCCTATATATATAAATAAATATAACACTGTAAATACCAGTCACGTTTATTATAATATTATATCGCATACTCATAAGTACAGATTGCAATAAACACCATGCAAAGAATTATTATACTTATAAGATCGCACAGTTTCATTAATTATAATGAAGTAAATACAAGACACGTTTATTTTGTCTCTTACATTACCTGTTAACCGTACAGTAAACACACCGCACAGTCATTCATTATAAGGATAAGATTTCACAGACACAAACACACACCGCATGCGGAGCATAGGTTACGGGGTATTTATACGGGATTATCCTTTTATCCATCGCAGTGGTAGAGACCGGGGACCTTTGAGATAACTCAGCCTTTGTCTACTACGTTGCGGGCGTTAATTACGGGACAAGCTAAAAAGTAGGGCCGACCAGAGATACTGCGGCGACACGCATCTCACATGTAATTAACGGCACCCAATTTACCCATTCTCCACGGGGGTTTTTGAGAAAGGAATTCGCCAGACGGTGAAGGGTCTTTCCATCATCCGCAGCCACCCACGCAGAACAGGGTGCAGACAATACCAAGGCAGGATTGTTGCATTACTAAAGAGCTGTCCACGTTACTTTAATTATCGGAAGGGGCAAGAGCCGACGGACGAATTTGTAAACCAGCGCCTACGCAAATTATTGAGATACAAAATTACTTGTAGTAATGGACAGATTCTCCCAGTGAAATATATGCGCCAACAAATACCAAGATATAACCTGCTTCCACCATCATCACCACCCGAGACCAATATCTTCACCACACAGGGACATCTGCATATCAGCGGAAGTCTCCACCGCATAACATTGTTTAAACAACAACATAGGAACACGCCAGCTCAGACACGCGGCGCAATGTCAACACTCGCTTTGTGAGCGACAAAAAGAACAGGCCATCGACACCTGACGAAATCCAGTGGACCGTCCAGTGTTATTGAATGCAGACTAAGACTTGCCCGTGTATACAAATTCCCAGAGTTTTATTGACAGTCATTCCGAGCCCCGAATCAAGATATCCTTTTTTGTTGGGGTTAAGATTAGGTTAATTCATCATCATCATCACATCGTGTAGACTTAAGTTTAGTGAGTGTATTTTTTGCCTAACTATTATCTTCTTTTCCAGGCATAGTTAGGTTAGTTCTTATTACGTTTTGTATTGTTGTAACTGAATGTTGTTATATTTCAGTATTTTAATAAACGTTGTAGTTGTGGTTACATTACCCACACACGTTATTACATATATAGAGAAGGAACGAAAGTGTGCGAAAGAGACATACTGTTCTTCTTCTCTTTCTCTTCTGTTCACTCAGTGTAATAGGGGAGTGGGGGCTCGTTAGTATTATAATATAGAGAGGGAGATAGAGTGGTAGGAGGTATAGTGTCACGAGATCCAGAATCACTGGGGCTATATGCTGGGAACTCATCCCAAAGTCTTATATTCACCTTCTCCACTCCTGCTGCTCATCTTCAACCGGGTGCCAGGCGAATCTGAGCCATTGACAAAGCCGGCACCTCACAGATAACTCTCTTTGGTTACCCTCACAGGGGTAACATTGTGACATAATTGTGGGCTGCAGTCCGGAATATACCTTGGGACTTGCCCTAGACTAAAACATTAAATAATTCTTTTTTGCAAATTTTGTATAAACCTATTCACTGTCTTCTATACTGTTCCTTATTCTACTTAGGTAGAGGGAAAGAACACAGAATAGAGTATTAGATAACTAGATATTCATATTAGATATTAAGATTAGATTAGATTAGATATTCATAGTATATTAAGTAAGACATTGACATATGTTAGAAGATTACACCGTATTAATTTATATGCACTTTATTACTGCATCTAGTTACCTCTATTGATTTGTTGTCATCATTATAAATTTACCTGGATTTTTGGTACATGTATAGTACCACGTGGGTCTTTTAACAAAAGGCATTGGTGAAGTCGAACGCATCGAAACGAGCGAACCGACGTTGTATAGTTCTTTTGTTCACAAGTGAACAATAGCGCTAAGTCACCGAGACGATACATTTTGGCAGTGTTTTCTTGGTAGGCAGACTGTTTAGGGTCAGACTTTTTATGGTCAGGGCTTTTTAAATATTGTCATTTATCTGCACGGGTGTAAAGGTTATAGGGAAGTATTCAGGAAATTTGGTTGTTGTTTCTCCCTGGGGCAAAGTCACGATTTTATTTTTCGCTCTAAATTTCTCTCACATAATTTTGAGTTGCGACAGGCAGATTGAAATTCTAGCTTGACCATGGCAGATTGGTTGAAAATGCGCGCAGCGCTTATCCAGGAAGCAACTAGTTTAAAACTAGAAAAAGGAGAACTTATAGAATATGTGGAAAAAATGTTAACTGCAGAGCAAGAGAGAAAAGATAAAATTGCAGAGCAAGAGAGAAAAGATAAAATTGCAGAGCAAGAGAGAAAAGAAAAACTGGCAGCAGAAGTAGAACAAAGAAGATTGACATTAGCAGCGGAGAAGGAGGAGAGAGAAGCCAGGAAATTAGAAGCTGAGAGAGAGAGAGAAGCCAAGAAATTAGAAGCTGAGAGAGAGAGAAGCCAGGAAATTAGAAGCTGAGAGAGAGAGAGAGAAGCCAAGAAATTAGAAGCTGAGAGAGAGAGAAGCCAAGGAATTAGAAGCTGAGAGAGAGAGAGAAGCCAAGAAATTAGAAGCTGAGAGAGAGAGAGAGAGAGGCCGAGTATAGGAGATTCAAGGCAGAGTTAGTGAGAAAAACGGAAGAGAGAGAGCACGCGCTTCGGATGAAGAGGTTGTGTGAAACATATGAAAAACCCAAAAGACTTGAACCGGAAATATGTATTTCGGCCCATGAAGTGACAGATGAGCTAACATATCGCCTAGAAGACACACCATCTTCGCATTGCATTACTTCATATGCAGAGAAATCCGCAGGAAAAACTGATTATGAGAAGGGCCCAGTTGGCCGGTATCAGGGGAAGAAAGACAACTTGCTTTGCAATCCACATAGAAAGGAAACTCAACACCAATCCTTTTCTCAGAACCAGAGGCAAGGGGATAAATGGTGCCGGTATTGTCGCAGGAAAAATCACTACACCAGCGAGTGCCGAAACCGCCCTCCTCTCCATCGCATGGCGTATATAGAAACCCGAACAATGAAGGACAAAGAGTCCCGGAGAAAAGAGGGGGAAAAATCACACCCGGCGGTAGTTAATTCAATGGATTCCAGACACCGCTGCAGAGATAACGGAAAGTTATTAAAAGGCACAGAAGAACCCACTCTAATTGCGAGCGGTACCTTCGATGGATCTTGCAAGGGGACTTCGAACAAAACAATTTCACCTGGCATCACAGGGAAGAAGAAAACAGGCACTTGCCTCCTGACCTCAGGAGAATAATTATTACCTTACTCCACCGGCCCTTCTACGTGGAAAGAAGCGACCGGACAGGAACGGGCATTCGCTATTATCCACGGAAATAGACAGTTGCCCACATCGCCTAAGTCTGCCTTTACCCAGGACGAGGAAAAGTCAGATCCTACCACTTTTAAAACTTATGGAGAGAAATGTGTGCCTTTAGAAGGTATAACAACACATACGATTATCGGGACAGGGTGGACGACGGACACGGAGGCACCCCCCGACTCTCTTCAAAAGGAGGTAGAAGAGGATCATGAGGAGAAAAGTGTGGTAGAGCCGGCGGGGATACAGCAGCTCAACACCCACGGGACTCCGATTCTATATGTAGGCGAGACAAAAACTAAGCGGATAGACAGAAGGAAAGACACCAGGCGACACAAGAGGAAACAGCTTGGTGTACGCGCTTTAGGCAAGGCAAGGCGCCGACGCGCGAAATTAACAACACACTGTACCCGATACAAAAGGACAGATGGGTTGCACCGTATCTTGATTTATGACCATTCCACGGGCAAGATACACAAGATACGTAATAAGGACAAACAATGGCCAACTTTGATCCGTCGGCGGATTCAAAGATTGATTATCAGAAGAAAGAAGTGGGGAAACACTTTTTATTTCAAGAGATCGAAGAAAGAAACGAAGACATTTGATGTCAGTCAGAATGGGTCACTCAAGAGAAAGAAGGGGTTTAAACCTGGCAACGAATATTACAAGGACCCTAATGCAAAAGGGCGGAAAAGGAAAAGTGATATTGTAGGGACGTCAACTAGCGCCCGGATTCCCGCGGAACGCAACGTTGTCAATAGAGAAAGAGCGGAAGAGGTATTCGATTCCAGGCTGGAATTCGATTCGAAAATCAGTTCAAGACTGGTTAGACCAGAACAATTGAGTGATGGAACTGTGGAAATTCAGTTCACAGGTAACGGCGATCCTCCATTGATGGTGGCTATCGCCCAGACTCCCATTGAAGGCAGGTATGTCAAGGGAGAACTACGAACGGCAGTTTTAAATGATCATAATATAAAGTCATTATAGGCTACAAATATGTGAGTTTAGGAGACACTCGTCAATCAAGAGTCACAGCTGCAGGGCAGACAGGTGAACAAGCGAAGGAGAAGAGACAAGGAGACGAGTTGGACTTCCATCCGCAAGAGCTGAGACAAGCTCAAAACAACGACAAATCGGTAGAACCTTGTTTTAAGAAGAGACTGAAGGGAGACAGTCCAGCGCAACCAGGAGATTGCTTTAAACAGAAAGGACAACTCCTTAGGAAAGTAGGAAAGCGCGGATATGAGTATAAGCAACAGGTAGTACCAGCACGATATATATTTTATATCTTAGTTATGGGACATGCTAGTGAATCTAGTGGTCAGGTCAGACAATACATCACTACGCAAAGAATCACCCACCATTATTATTGGCAGGGAATCGCAGGGGACATGGATCAATTTATCAGATCAGGTCCTGAATGTCAGAGAGGGGCATCAAATCATGGGAAAACGGAGGAAGCCACTAGTAAGGGAAACAGACCACGTATGAGGAAGAGGAGGCGTCAACATGACGGAGAATATAATACGACTGGTCCTAAGTGTGAGCTAGAGATAGGCAAACAAGTTTTACTGTTTATGCATAGTAAACAGAACAGGTTACTGATTGGATGGCACGGGCCATACGCAATGGTCGGGAAGGCATCTCGAACCACTGATAAGATTCCAGAGGAGAATCAGCTGGAAATATATAACATTGTTCTGCTAAAGAGATACTTAGACAGACACATAACTGAAGCGGCCAACTTCAGGACACGAGAAGCCACAAAGCATATGCGGCTGGACAGTCATCTGCAGGCGTGCAGAAAATCACAACCCACTCTACGAACGTAGTCGAGCAGGGGCGACAACTCTTGACTACGGTCACGATATTGAAACAGGAAAGGGAGCAGCTCTTTATAGCTGATACAGGAGAAGCAACTGAGGAAGATTGCGCGAAGAATGATTTGGACGAGAAGAAGGAGGATTGGAACGAGAAAGATGAAGAGGATAGTAATAGCGAGAAGATACCTATAGGGGGCAATAGGGAAAGCGAAATACCCCCTAATTCGCAATAGTTCTCCCATGCTCGAACTTGTTGGGGGAAAGCTATGTCGCGAGAGACGAATGAGTTTGTATTTCGTTTCTATACCCATTGTGTGCATACCAGACAGTCGTGGGAAACCCACTAATTTTACAAGAAATGTTTACAGAACACTGAGACAACACGCAACATCATTCACCTGAAATGGTTTCACAACACGCGGACATTGCACCAACAGACTATCGGAATAATTGATACTAAGTTGCGGATATGTTTACACAGGGCCAGTGTTAACCAAGTATTGTTGTGACTAAGGGAGACTTAAAGTCTGCACAAGGACAACATGAAAGCAGTATGAATACGAAATTATAACGAGAAGAACAACACTGTACGTGCCCCAAAGGACGCACACAGACAGTTTGTCTGGGAGAGGAACAACAAGGAAATGATAATAGAAAAATATTACAGGAAATGTACCCAGGAATGAGGACTGAATGTCTGACGAAAGGAAAACAAACGAATTTTCACATGACCCAAGAAGCGACCGGAAAAATAGCCCTAGGCGATTCAGACAGTATATACTGAACGAAATCTATCGTTCGGGCAATGGTATGAAAAATCATTCCGCCCGCATATACTGGTTCCATATTTCACGAGGAAGATTCAGGCGAAGTGTCAGTGAAATTCATGATATGGACATCAAGGTTAGTGTAATATAGATTTGTACCTTATATCATTATATCTTAACCTCAGTCAGATTATATATACATATTTCCTATATATATAAATAAATATAACACTGTAAATACCAGTCACGTTTATTATAATATTATATCGCATACTCATAAGTACAGATTGCAATAAACACCATGCAAAGAATTATTATACTTATAAGATCGCACAGTTTCATTAATTATAATGAAGTAAATACAAGACACGTTTATTTTGTCTCTTACATTACCTGTTAACCGTACAGTAAACACCGCACAGTCATTCATTATAAGGATAAGATTTCACAGACACAAACACACCGCATGCGGAGCATAGGTTACGGGGTATTTATACGGGATTATCCTTTTATCCATCGCAGTGGTAGAGACCGGGGACCTTTGAGATAACTCAGCCTTTGTCTACTACGTTACGGGCGTTAATTACGGGACAAGCTAAAAAGTAGGGCCGACCAGAGATACTGCGGCGACACGCATCTCACATGTAATTAACGGCACCCAATTTACCCATTCTCCACGGGGGTTTTTGAGAAAGGAATTCGCCAGACGGTGAAGGGTCTTTCCATCATCCGCAGCCACCCACGCAGAACAGGGTGCAGACAATACCAAGGCAGGATTGTTGCATTACTAAAGAGCTGTCCACGTTACTTTAATTATCGGAAGGGGCAAGAGCTGACGGACGAATTTGTAAACCAGCGCCTACGCAAATTATTGAGATACAAAATTACTTGTAGTAATGGACAGATTCTCCCAGTGAAATATATGCGCCAACAAATACCAAGATATAACCTGCTTCCACCATCATCACCACCCGAGACCAATATCTTCACCACACAGGGACATCTGCATATCAGCGGAAGTCTCCACCGCATAACATTGTTTAAACAACAACATAGGAACACGCCAGCTCAGACACGCGGCGCAATGTCAACACTCGCTTTGTGAGCGACAAAAAGAACAGGCCATCGACACCTGACGAAATCCAGTGGACCGTCCAGTGTTATTGAATGCAGACTAAGACTTGCCCGTGTATACAAATTCCCAGAGTTTTATTGACAGTCATTCCGAGCCCCGAATCAAGATATCCTTTTTTGTTGGGGTTAAGATTAGGTTAATTCATCATCATCATCACATCGTGTAGACTTAAGTTTAGTGAGTGTATTTTTTGCCTAACTATTATCTTCTTTTCCAGGCATAGTTAGGTTAGTTCTTATTACATTTGTATTGTTGTAACTGAATGTTGTTATATTTCAGTATTTTAATAAACGTTGTAGTTGGGGTTACATTACCCACACACGTTATTACATATATAGAGAAGGAACGAAAGTGTGCGAAAGAGACATACTGTTCTTCTTCTCTTTCTCTTCTGTTCACTCAGTGTAATAGGGGAGTGGGGGCTCGTTAGTATTATAATATAGAGAGGGAGATAGAGTGGTAGGAGGTATAGTGTCACGAGATCCAGAATCACTGGGGCTATATGCTGGGAACTCATCCCAAAGTCTTATATTCACCTTCTCCACTCCTGCTGCTCATCTTCAACCGGGTGCCAGGCGAATCTGAGCCATTGACAAAGCCGGCACCTCACAGATAACTCTCTTTGGTTACCCTCACAGGGGTAACATTGTGACAGACGGCTTACGAAGTTTTTACAAAATTAACGCCAGCAGAACAGAACGATTATGACGCTCTCAAACAAGCACTGTTACGGCGTTTTCAGCTTACAGCCGACAATTACCGAAAGCGTTTTCGCCGATCTCATAAAGAAGGAGGAGAAACATTTGGCCAATTTGCTGCTAGGATTGAATCATATCTCGAGAAGTGGCGCGATTTGGGAAAATTCCCTAAGACTTACGAAGGATTACATGAACTCTTCCTTGTAGAACAAATCAATGAAACAATGTCACCAGAGATGAGAAAGTTCCTAGTGGAGCACGGGGCAGACCGACTCGAACCAATCCTTACGTTAGCAGAAAGGTTTCAAAATGCTATAGCAGAGACTCAAACCTTCACACGGAAACCTGCTGAACTTCAACCTAAACCAATCACCCAGCCCTCCCAAAATCAGCGATCACAGGTAAACGCTCCAACGCAGGAAACACGCAGAGACCGGTCAACTAACTCAAACACGAAAAATTCACAGGAAAACCCTCCTCACTTCATGAGGAGGGAGAGGAAATATTGTCATCATTGTAAGCAGACCTCGCACAATACAAAAGAACGTAGAAATCGGCCCAGCCCGCACTTGGCGGCGTGTTTACAAGCAGACGCACCGGAACAACGTCAGGTCAAAACAAAATGGAGTAAACCAGATCGGAATTTCGTAACGGATCAGATTATCGCAAACGGGAAATTTGTGCGCTGTCTTTATGACACAGGATTACAGTTCGACTGTATAATCTCTTCACATTTTTATCTGCATCAAAATATGTGCAAGAACTAAAGGAAAGGTCAAAGATAGGTTGGGAATTAGCCAACACTAACCTCCGACAAGCTCGGGCCAAGCATGCAAAACGGTTTAATAAGACTGCGAAGGAAAGAGTACTACAACCTGGAGAAAAAGTACTGCTGTTACTCCCAACAGGGAATAACAAACTTCAGATAGGATGGCAGGGACCATTTGAAGTACTCGAGAAAATCTCTCGAACAAACTACAAAATCTCCATAAGGGGGAAGCAGAATATTTATCATGTTAACTTACTAAAAAAGTACATGGAACGCCTCGCTGCTCCACAAGCACATCTCCTGACTTTAGCGGTCGCAATAGAAGCAGATAATGACTCCCACGATTATGCTGAGTACCCGCTAAAACAGGAAGAATCACATACTGATGTGAAGCTCTGTGAAACATTAACTGAATCGCAACAGCATGAGATCAACAACTGTTAGCTGACTATTCAGAAGTGCTCACCGATAAACCGGGACTAACCAACCTCTTGGAGTTTGATATAAAAGTATTAGATCCTAAGCCTGACAGGACTAAGACTTACCCAGTCCCATACGCTAAAGTCAATGCTATACGCGAAGCTAATTTTCTAAGTGTCTATTCCTTCAGGGTCGAGTACATCCCCGGTCCTGAAAATGTAGGAGCAGATTTTTTAAGCAGACATTCAGTAGAGGAATTCACTATTAGGGCAGAAAATCATCTTTTAACGCCCGCAGATAAGAAACAATCTGAGGAAACCTCGGAAGAAGGAACAGAGAAGGAACTAATGGACGACACTGGGAATGATACAGAATAGCCCAATATCCTCTATCTCGGATTTAGTCGGGCAACTAACTTAAGTTCGGAACAACGTCAGGTCAAAACAAAATGGAGTAAACGAGATCGGAATTTCGTAACGGATCAGATTATCGCAAACGGGAAATTTGTGCGCTGTCTTTATGACACAGGATTACAGTTCGACTGTATAATCTCTTCACATTTGGTAACACCCGAGCAGATAACCTCGGAGACAATAGATCTGTGTGGAGCCATGAAAGGAGACACTCCTATGACATTGAAAATAGCGGTTGTTTATATTGATTCAAATTTTTTTAAGGATGGATTCGAGCGGCCATTATGGAGAATCCAATCTATGACGTAATTATTGGATGTCGCTATGTGTTCTTGGGGGAACCAAGAAAACCTCTGATAGCTGCATCAGTAACTACAAGAGGTCAGGCGAGGACAGAACAGGAACCAGGACCAGTGACAAACCTGCTACCACGGGAATTGAAGGATGCTCAACACAAGAATCCAACACTGGGACCATGTTTTAAGAAACTGCCACTTGCCAGTAACCCATTGAAAAAGGGAAACTTTTATTCAAAATCGGGATTACTATACCGTAGTTCGGGCAACATTGGACAAGAACATAGCCAGTTGGTTGTTCCAACTACTTACAGGTCACAAATTTTAGAGATGGGACACGCTCTTCTTTTTAGCGGTCACATGGGCAAAATGCTACCATGCAAAGAATAGCAGCGCCCAATTAATGGCCTGGGATGAGTGGGGACATCATCCGATTTGCGAAATCCTGTGCGCAGTGCCAAAGGGTGGCACCAAGGCAGTGGACACACCCTGCTCCATTGGGGAAAATGCCTATTGTCGGTACTCCATTTGAAAGAGTAGCTGTAGATATAGTAGGCCTACTCTTAAGAACAAAGCGGAGAAATTGCTGTATTTTGACTCTAGTCGACACCTGTACTATGTGGTCAAAAGCAGTGGCGCTCCCTTCTTCTGATTCTGTGCATGTCGCAGAAGCACTTGTGTGTATTTTCACAAGGCTCGGATTTCCACAGCAAATACTCACGGATAACGGATCGCAGTTTACAGGACATCTGATAAAAGAAGTCTTTAAGATCTTCCTTACTCAGCATATTTACACCTCACCCTATAATCCTCAAGCAAACGGACAGGTAGAGATATATAACGGGACCCTCATCACCATGCTGCAAAAATTAGCTTAAGAAAGACCCGAAAACTGTGACTTATTCTTGCCGGCTGCCTTATTTGCCTACAGGGAAGTGCCGCATGCCTCCACTGGTCTACCTCCTGCAACATTATTATTTGGAAGGCCAATAAAGGGACCCCTGGAAGCATTGCTTAGGTCTTTAACCGACCAGAAAGCAGACGAATTTATTGTATCTGCATCAAAATATGTGCAAGAACTAAAGGAAAGGTCAAAGATAGGTTGGGAATTAGCCAACACTAATCTCCGACAAGCTTGGGCCAAGCATGCAAAACGGTATAATAAGACTGCGAAGGAAAGAGTACTACAACCTGGAGAAAAAGTACTGCTGTTACTCCCAACAGGGAATAACAAACTTCAGATAGGATGGCAGGGACCATTTGAAGTACTCGAGAAAATCTCTCGAACAAACTACAAAATCTCCATAAGGGGGAAGCAGAATATTTATCATGTTAACTTACTAAAAAAGTACATGGAACGCCTCGCTGCTCCACAAGCACATCTCCTGACTTTAGCGGTCGCAATAGAAGCAGATAATGACTCCCACGATTATGCTGAGTACCCGCTAAAACAGGAAGAATCACATACTGATGTGAAGCTCTGTGAAACATTAACTGAATCGCAACAGCATGAGATCAACAACTGTTGGCTGACTATTCAGAAGTGCTCACCGATAAACCGGGACTAACCAACCTCTTGGAGTTTGATATAAAAGTATTAGATCCTAAGCCCGCAGATAAGAAACAATCTGAGGAAACCTCGGAAGAAGGAACAGAGAAGGAACTAATGGACACACTGGGAATGATACACAATAGCCAAATATCCTCTATCTCGGATTTAGTTGGGCAACTAACTTAAGTTCGGGGTATCTGTCGCAAAGTGAAGATAATTTGCCTATTAAAAAATTGTCTGTCCTTCCTGTATATTGCTTTATTTTCTGTCTATCCTAAGTGTCTGGGGAAAAAATGTTTCTCCCGCATTTACCTTTCCCACCTTAACTCAGGTGAAGGTTCGGTCAACCAGAGTCCATGTTTGTTAGGATTTTCCAGGCCTAGATATTTATGGCCTGTCTTCTTTCCCATTGTTAATACTTTGAGCTTGGAACCACCGCACGTACAATCGTGACATTCAATATGCAAACTAATTTGCGGCGATACTTTGCATATCGTGGGAACATTAAAAATGTAGCGAGTAAATCGAAAATAATTCTTTCTTTCTTTAAGAAACTAGTTTTAGACTTCACTTGGTGATAAGCAT
This sequence comes from Oreohelix idahoensis, assembly GCA_024509875.1. NCBI lineage: Eukaryota > Metazoa > Mollusca > Gastropoda > Stylommatophora > Oreohelicidae > Oreohelix > Oreohelix idahoensis. The sequence goes on along the minus strand of JAMPIV010010338.1, from coordinate 291,064 downwards.
ACTGAAAGAGAAAGACGCACTTCTTATTCTTGTAAAGTAAAACTGTGCATAGGGAGACTTGAGTTAAACAAACAAAGTGCCCTCTAGTTTAACTTACAGACAATAAATTCCGGTGCGGATTTATGCAGTGCAAGTCTTGTCTCGTATTGCTGAAAAGAGGTTACCTTTGGCCAATGGCCATAAAGTCCTCGTCCACCAGTCACAATAATTCCCTTCAATTACTTCAATTACTGCAATTATTTCAAAGATTCTCAACACCAGACATTACCCATAACAACCATCACCCGTACCATACTCCACCCATTTTAACCCTCCATCCCACCTTTGGAAGCAAATTCGTTTCTTTGGATATCTCATGAACTGTGGATACGTTACACCAATCTTGGATTTATAAAATCGTGTTCAGATTCTGTGCCCTTTGTGGATACTTTATTCTAACAGTGAAGTTAATTTCAAAGTATTGGATTACGTGATATTTTTCCAAGAGAACACCAGGATATAAGTTGTTTCCAACATTCACATCAAAGGAACAAAGGAACAAACATTCATTTTCACAAACAGCATTTCACATATTTTCCAGCAAAAGCCTATCAGTCCTGCCGCGAACTTTACTAACACAATTCATTCATAATCCTTGTTTTCACTATTTGTGTAATAATTTTTTGTCTTCTTTAAAATCATCAAATTGTTGTGAGTTTGTTTTCTCGTGATAATCTTTATTATTTTTTTGCTGTAAAATCTTTTTTGATTTATTTACATTTCTAAATTGAAATAAATTGAGTTAACCTCGATAGGATTGTTCGTTCAGTTCAGACTACCAAATCCTCAATCTAACTTTACTTCTTTACCCTAATATTTGTGATTGACACAGTGTGTGGAAAAGAGAAATATTGTCGCCAGAGAAAACAAGAAGAGCTGGGTGTGTGGTTTTCTTAGTGAAGAACTCACTGACTCAGCCTGTGCCTTCTGCCTATCTCTCTTGCACACCACTATCACACGTCCGTGTGCACTATTGTCCATCACGCCTATACAGCTGTCAAGCTTTACCTACTATTAATTATATTTTCATGCGACAAGTGCTCAGAATGGCAAAGACAGCTGTACATTAATTTCGTTGATTTTGAAAAGGCTTTAGACAGCATACATAGGGACAGTTTATGAAAAATACTGAGGGCTTATAGAATTCCAAGCCGCATAGTGTCAATCATAAAAAGCCTCTATGCCAACTTTACGTGTAATGTTGGGCAGAGCAACCTAACCTTTGAGGTGGACACAGGAGTACGACAGGGATGCCCCTTATCAACCACTCTATTTTTAACAGTCATAGATTGAGTGATGCGCCAGACAACAGAGGGCAGTACAAGAGGAATAAGATGGACCACATTTTCTACATTGGAAGATCTGGAATATGCAGATGACATTGCACTACTAGCACATTCACATCAACACATCCAGGAAAAAACGGATAGACTTAATAGGTTTAGCCAGCAGGTGGGCTTGGACATCAATTTAAAGAAGTCAGAGGTCATGACGCTCAATGTGAGCAACCCTGAGCCCATTTCAGTAAGGAATCAGCAACTGGTACAGACAGACACCTTCACATACCTAGGATGCATAGTAACACCTGACGGCGGGGCAGGCAAAGACATCAACATCAGAATGAATAAGGCAAGAACAGCCTTTTTTAGCCTAATCAACATCTGGATGTCCTCTCAATACAGCACACGCACAAAAATAAGATTATATCAGAGCTGTGTCCTTTCTGTGTTTCTCTGTGGTGCGGAATGCTGGAGAGTTACAGAGAAGGAAATGTCGAAATTGTCCTCTTTTCACACAACATGCCTAACAAAAATTCACAGAATCTTTTGTCCGAATGCCATCACCAACCAAGATCTGTTTACTCGGAGCAAGCAAGAGGACATGCACACCATCATAGCTGGCAGACGCTGAAGCTCGGTTGGCCATGTCCTCAGAAGAAACCCCGATGCCATCACAAGAACAGTTATACTTTGGACCCCTGAAGGAAAACGAAAGAGAGGCCCACCAAAAACAACCTAGCGGAGGACTGTGGAGGCTGAGATGCAAAGAATGAACCAGAGTTGTGGCACTGTACGAAGGATGGCCGCCGACCGAGCAAAGTGGAATCAACTTGTTGTTACCCTACAAGACGCCACTAGGCGTGATGGCCACTGACAGCTTTGACGGTCGGCGGCTAAGGATCAAAGAAGAAGAAGATTGGCTAAGCCAAACCACACAATTTTCTGTTTGTATGACTCACATTTGAATCCACGCCCTTTTTCTGGGAACATAACAATAGAGTTGTTTACCAACTCTTCGCATCTGCCAGTCTTAACAAGGGAGCGAATCACGCGTGTTTACATGAGTTTCTCACGCGAGCTGATTTGCCAATCATCGGTCATTAGACAGATGCGCGTAGAAATAACGGTTTGTGTGAAGAGATACAGGGGGCGATAATATTTTCCCGACCACCTTTGATGTGCGTACGTTTCAGACGTAGGTAAACGATTGATTGAAAGGGGACGTAATCTAAGAAAGGCTCGTGTACGGCCAGTCTTCTGATGTCGATCAGCATAAAAGAGTAGAATGAACGAGAAACCTTTGATCCGGGAAACGTAGTTCCCTGGATTTTTCTGCTATACAGAAGGTGCGAACTGTAACATCTTCTAGTGATAATAACACCACAGTCTGTATTTATACCGCCCTCTCTCAAATTCAGTTATCAGAGTGCTCAGAAATTCTTGGAGAATCTAATCACGCCAGACTAGAACCATTCTTCGCTAAATGTGTTAAAATGTCCCGTGGGGATTTCATTTTCTGATTTGTGGTAATAGAAATTGTGCTTAAGTGTTAAAATGTGTTAGGTTTACCATTTTTATTCACTATAATTCCCTAGTGTTTAAAACTAGTGAAGTAACCTAACGCATAGATATTTCTTGCCAATCGTTCAGAGTAATGTAATTTCAAACACCCCATTTTTCTTACACAAGAAGATACGGCTTAGCTGACTGAGATTATTAAGTGTGACGGATGAGTGACCGAATAGAATTCGCATTATATTTCATTGTGTGAAATTAAATAAGTGACTAGAGTTAATGTTATGTGACTAAACAATAGACGCCGACAAATAGCTAGCAGTGACATGCGATTTTTGTTAAAGTGCGCGTATGGATAAAGTAAATAATAATTGACTTTGTGCGCTGTGCATTTTCTCGCGGGCAATGACGGGGGAGGGCACATACCCTTTTTCCCGACATGCCATAGCGGAAAACTTACGGGTGGATAGGATAGTAGCAGTTTTTTTTAAATGTTCTTTTCTTCCTTATCTAGCACCTGATCAACACCAGCGGCCAGCGGTTTAACATTACCAGCACCATGATTATTATTTTGGGTCTTCGATTTTTGTCCTCTGTCTTCATTCAGTGAAGGATTAATGGTGTCTTCTTCGTGGCCACCGGTCCCAAGTTCTTTCGTGAAACGGTTGGGCCCAAGAGACTGTAGTGGGTTTGATGGTATTGTATGATGGTGATATTACTAAATGTAATGTATGAGGCCAGCTGTGAAGGCTCCTGAGATAAAATGTAGTTGTGAATTGTCAGAAGGCCTTTCTTGCTACCACTACGACCTCACACTCAATTTTTTTTTCTTAATGAATGTAGCTATGTAAAATGTCTAGGGTAATGATATGTAATGTGGTGTGATAGTTATGGATACACCCACAGATATTTAAGCAGACTAATAATATTTAACAAATATTATAATACACTGAACTAACTCAAGAGTGTAAAATTTTTGATAGAATTATATTACATTTATTTGTTCTGGATCAAGTTTTATGTTGACCAGAACTTTTTTTTTTAAAAAAAGGATTTAAAATTTATGAAAGAAATGCATGGAATGTTACATAATAAATGCAAGAGTGTACATATATAAGTACTAGACTAGTTAGTTTTATTAAAATGTTCTAGTAGTCATCTACTTGGGAGGATAGTTAATGCTTGTGCTGTTGGGGTGGCCTCATCACACCTGTCTATATTGACTACACAGTGTCCAGTAAATTGCAGGAATTTTATGGGGTATTAGTAACTAAAAGGCGTTGGTGAACTTCCAGCAGACCAGAGGCTCACTCAACTTGCATATGTAGCTCTGGTGCTGAAATCTGGTGGTCCCACCTCTCTGTGCTGGCGGGCAATAATAGTGGTCTCTGTCACAACGTACTGCACAGATACACTCGAGTAAAATCACCAACTGAATGGACACCGCCTTGTTGACAACTGAAACTCACAGCTCTGCAATCAAAGTATTGGCTATGTGTCAAAATTCTATTCTCTACCCACGTCTGGACACAACACGGACACAACAACCACATCATACAGACAGGTCAGATCTCTCTGACCAAACAGCACATTTACCATGGTGGTTTTACATCAGATAGGTCCTCCCAGACTATAGATTCTGAAAAATATTTATTAGTTTCCTTCCCTAAAAGTGGATAGGTAATATGTTTCATTATTCTCAACACTTGATCTGTCTTTCCTAACCCTTGCTGGAGTTTATGTATATTGTTGGTCCCTAGACCCTGACTTGGGCGGGGGGTCTAGAGCAAATCCCTACTTGTTTGTAAGGCTAGATTATGATATGGCAGTATCAAATCACTCGAACATTAAACAATATTCAAAATATACAAAGAAATAATTTCAATCTTACCAGATTATGAATAAAGAACACAGAAATGCTAGCAAAACTCAGCTGAGCTGCTGGCTATAGTATGGCGTCCCTGAACTTATTTCACTTTCTTTCATTTGGAAATCACCACACTTTAAAATACTGTGTCTATCATCGAACAACTATTGAGGAATGGCCCCACTTGCGCGTCTGAGCGCCGATAAAATGATTGTCTGTGGCCAATCACTGCCTAGGTTTATTTCAAATTCAAATTTCCTACCCTAAAGTCATTTCAGTCATGCTTCAGTCAAGTATGGATGTTTATCTGTTAGTCTGTCCGTCTCTACTTGTTTTTTTTTTTCAAAAACGTACTTGATTTTTGAACCAACCTTTCTCTCCCCTCCAAAATTTTGTCGTTAAAAGTTATATTTAGACACAGCTCCCACCAATGTCCCTTCGCTTCCCTACTAAGTAGATTTGAACACCTGCGTCTCAGGTCGTGTTTTTTTGTGCAAATAGCGACACTTTTTATTCCATACAGTCTGTCGCTGATGTGAACAACACTGTCTTTTGTCATTATCTTCAATATTATCTATCCGTCTGTAAAATTAAGAACATATTAGTTCACTGCTCAGAATGGGCCATCCGGCCAGCTAATTTTTATATTCCTAACATTAATATTACGAAAAAGTTACTTTTTAATTTTTGTAATATTCCAAACATCTGCGTTCTGCCGCTGAATTCAAATCAAAGGCTTGGTATCGCAAAAGCGACCAATAAATGACTGTGGCGTAACATATCCAAGGTCCCTTCTGTCGAGTTCCTTACTTTATGTCAACTTGGGAAACGTGACTTTTCTCCGTTTCCCCCCCCCCCCCCCCCAATTGCGTCTCCTTAGCCTTTCTAGTCTCACGCAATCTTTCCAGTCATATTTTTTTTTCTTTTTATCCGCCGTTCCCCTCCTGTCTAGCAAGTCAATTTTTATGGAGGGTGATGACCCGCGGTCTGGGCGATCATGTACTATCAGCAGCCTACGCATTATGTTTTTATCCTTACATGTTATCTTTGGAGGTATTTTACCGTTGTATCTCTGTCAATTTCACTACACATCTCCCCACTTGAAAACATGCCTATGGCAAGTTCCAAAACCAGCGATACACATAGGTAAAATTACTCCTCACGTCTGCCACTACTCTAATTTTGATCACAGGGGTGCCGACTGAGGAAATCTGCACCGACATTCAATTTGCCTGGGATATATTGGATACTGAACTGATAAGGTTGAAGCAATAAAGACCACCTCAGCAATCTTGCGTTTTCATGCTTAGCCTGAGATAAGAATACGAGAGGCTGATGGTCCGTCTCCACCACAAAAGTCCTACCATACAGATAGATTTGAAACTTCTTTATTGCCCAGATTAACGCTAAACATTCTTTTTCGCTTGTGGAGTATCCTTGTTCCGCCTTATTCAATTTACGGCTTGCATAAGCGACTGGTTTCAGTTCCCCATCAGGTGAAGATGATCTTTGCAACAAAGCCCCTCCTAGTCCTACATTACTTGCATCGGTTCTTAAGACAAAGTCCTGTGTCAAATCAGGCAGTTTGAGAATAGGCTTGCTAGTGAGTTTTTTTCTTTTAACTCTTGGAACGCTAGTTCACATTGTGCAGTCCAAATAATTTTATCTGGAAGTCCCTTGCGAGTCAGATCAGTCAGAGGAGCACAAATAGCGTTAAAATTCTTGATGTATTTCTGATAAAATCCGCATAACGACACAAATGATCGCACGTCCTTTTTTGTTTGCGGCCTAGGTGCTCTCTGCAGTTTTTTTCCAAGTTCTTAGGATCAGGGGTCATATTACCCTGATATACAGTGTGTCCCAAGAATTCCAACTCTTTGCATCCAATACAACATTTTGTTGGCCTAGCAGTTAAGTTCGCCTCCCGAAGTCTATCAAACAACATCTCCAGAGCTTCAATGTGTTCTTCAAATGTCTCTGTGGCGACGAGAATATCATCCATGAAATTCGTGATACATGGGTTATTCAGGGGATCCAACAATTTGCGCATCATCCTTGAAAACACACTCGGAGCATTTTTCAGTCCGAATGGTAGCATATTGAATTCATAATGTCCATCCGAAGTGCTAAAGCCAAATAAGGTCTCACTTCAGGCTTCACTGGGATCTGGTAATAGCCTTTACTAAGATCCACCTTTGAAAAGTATTTTGCCTTGTTCAGTCTGGCAAATAACTGTTTTGTGTCTGGTAATGGATCCACTTGTCCTTCTGTGACAGCATTCAGTTTCCTGTAATCTATGCACAGTCTGTGTTCCCCAGACGGTTTTCTCAACAAAACGACACTAGAACTAAAAGATGATTCACTGTGCGAAATAATCCCCTCCTTCAACAAATACTCTATTTCTTCCTTCAATGCCTTCTCCTTCGCGAACGGAATAGAATAGGCTCTCATACAGATTGGGTTTGAGTCTACCAGTTTCATGTCATACTGTAGCAAATTTGTATGGCCTGGTTTATCTGTTAATACATCTGTATGTTCCTCCAGAACCTGTTGAACTCTCTCCCTCTGGTTTTTAGTCAGGTGCTTACTGACTTTTACCTGTGCTGCGGTTTCACAAGGATGTAATGGGTATTCATGTGAGGTGAGTGGTTCCTTTTGCATCTGGGTTGCAATAGCCAAGGTCAATAAGGGGGTGCTTTCCTGGAGTGGTCTGTCCAGATACTTCTTTAACAGGTTTACATGATAAACTTTCTCCTTCCCCTTTTTGTCAATTTTATAGTTTGTTCTAGACACCTTCTCTAGAACCGTATATGGACCTTGCCAACCAATTTGTAATTTATTCTGGCTTCCGGGTAGTAGAAGCAGCACCTTCTCTCCGACTGCCAGTTCCCTGTCCTTTGCCTTCCTATTAAAATATGCTGCATGTTTCTTCCTGGCTTGCTTCAAATTATCATTTGCCAGTTTCCATCCAGCTTTCAAACGAGTGGTCAGTTCGTTCACGTATTGATACGATGAGGTAACAGTCTCTTCCGCCTTCTCATCTGTCCAGGTCCTTAATAGAGCTTCTAATGGACCTTTTATTGGCCTCCCAAATAGCAGAGTTGCGGGAGCCATCCCGGTTGAACTATGTGGTACCTCCCGGTACGCAAACAATGCGGCGGGCAGGAATTGATCCCACAGATCCGGTTTTTCGTGTGCCAGCTTTCTCAGGATAGAAATGAGAGTCCCGTTGAACCTCTCTACCTGGCCGTTCCCTTGTGGATGGTACGGACTACAATGAAAGTGTCTGGCTTGAAATAGCTTAAAAACTTCTTCCGTTAGTTTCCCCTTGAACTGAGAACCATTATCCGTCAAGATTTGATGCGGGAATCCTAATCGGGTAAATATTGTAAGTAGTGCCTCTGCTACATGTTTTGAATCAATTGATGGCAGGGCTACCGCCTCTCCCCACATAGAACAAGTGTCCACCAGAGTAAGGATGTAACTGTTCCTCCTCTTGGTCCGAGTGAGAGGTCCTACAATATCCACTGCAACCCTCTCAAAAGGTGTTCCCACTATGGGCATTTCCCCTAGAGTTGCAGGAGCAGTCCAGTGCTTTGGAGCTACCCTTTGACATTCTGGGCAGGATTTGACATATCTTTTTATATCCTCCGTTATCCCTGGCCAGAAGTAATGACAAGCTATACGCTGTCCTGTGGCGCTGATCCCCATGTGACCACTGAAGGGAATCGCATGCCCGAGTTCCATCACTTTATCTCTATATGAAGTGGGAAGAACCAGCTGGTTGTGACCATTTGTTCCAGTTCCGGCCTTCCTGTATAAGAGTTTGTTCTTCATGAAATATTCCCCCTTGCTCGGAGGTGTGTGGCATTTGGGCAATTTTTTTAAAACAGGGCTTGAGTGTCCTATCCTCAGCCTGCGCCTTCCTCATCTCCTCTGGATGAGCATTTATAGGTTCACCTTCTTCCCCTTCTTCTGTGACCTGGTCTGCACTGTCGCCATGATCACAGGTTTCTCGGGATTCCCCAAGAAGACGTATCTACACCCCAATATCAGAGGGTAGATTGGTTCATCTATCACTGCTGCTCTGATTTCTCCCTCCACATAGCGAGTTTTCACCATTATCCTTGCGATGGGAAGTGTCATGAGTGGTATGTCCTTAGTCGCCCCTTGTATTTCCACTGTTTCTGTGGTATACTGACTTGGGTCCACTAGGCTAGACTTCACAACTGAATCATAATCCAAACCTGTATCATAAAGGCACCTTATGGTGACCCCATTACAAATAACATCTTCACAAACTGGGGGGTGATAAGGTTCCTGTTGTCCATTAGGATTAACCTTTAATCTTCGCGTCCCCGACTTCATTGCAGCAATGTTTGAAGGTTTCCTTCTACAAAATTCGGTGTTATGGTTATCCTTCTTGCACCATTTACACCATCTTTTTCCTTGGTTCAACGGTTTTCTTTCATTGAACTTTTGGTCATTGAACTGTGAGTTTCTGTCGCGATAGTCATTTCTTGGCCGCTCAAAGTTTGTCCTACCTTTATTTCCCTGCTCTCTATTATCAAATTTATTAAATTGCTGTGGAGCTTTAAAATTGTCTATGTGCTTCCTTTTAGCACCACTTACCTCTGCCTGAGCTGCCTGATACCTCTCAGCAACATTTAAAATTTCCCCCAACTTCTCTGCACCTTGTTCCATGAGAAATTTTCTCATGTCTGGAGCCATGGACTCTCTCAATTGCTCAATCATGATCATTTCTTTAAGATCTTGGGTCTTCCCCAGAGCCGTCCATTTCTCCAAATAGGTTTCTAGTCTAGCAGAGAATTGGTGGTATGTCTCCCCAGACAACAGTTTGGCATTTCTAAATTTCTTACGATAAAATTCACCATTCTTCTCGTACCTTAATAACAAAGTCTGCTTTAACATGTCATAATTGTCTTGGTCTTCCCTGTTCATTTTGGCAAATACTTCGTAAGAAGTACCTCTCAATCCCTGTGATAGCTTTAAACTCCACCTCTCTCTCTCTAACCCATATGTAGTAGCTAATAACTCAAAACGTCCTAGGTACCCCTCTATGTCATCGTCTTTTTCAACAAAATGGTCTAAATGAAACCCCATAGCTGAGTTTGAGGCTCGCAGACTGGGCGTAGCATCTGAGGCAAAAGGGCTGGCACCATTTTCAGGAGCCGGGCCTTGTAATTCCAGCTCCCTTAGTCGTAATTCGTGCTCCCTTTGCAACCTTCTATCTTCTGCCTCCCTTTCGGCAGTCAACCTTTTTTCTTCTGCCTCCCTTTGCTGTCGTTTTTCTTCTGCCTCCCTTTGCTGTCGTTTTTCTTCTGCCTCAATCTGCAGCCTCTTAATTTCTCTATCAGCCTCAATTTGTAACCTCTTCTCTTCAGCTACCTTTCTATCTTCCCTTTCAATATATTTATCACATTCAGCCGTTACATATTGAATTAAAATCTGACCATCCATTCCCATCTCCTTTGCGGTCAGCACAGCAGCTGATCGGAATTTTGCCAGCTCCGCCATACTTTTCAGACAATATAATAATATACAAGCTAAATCTCTAACCAGTAAATACACTAAGTACTTCTTATGACTATAGTCTAACTAATTCTAACTAACCAGTTAACTAATTAATTATCACTGGCTGTGAAGATTCACCAACTTTTATCTGCAGGGACACTTTTAATTTTAAAGGGAATTTCACAATTTTTTTCCCCTAATTTTATTTCTCCAACCAGGAGATCCTAATATTACTGTTGGGCTAATTATCCCTGGACAAGACCCCAATGTATGTAGTGGGTTTGATGGTATTGTATGATGGTGATATTACTAAATGTAATGTATGAGGCCAGCTGTGAAGGCTCCTGAGATAAAATGTAGTTGTGAATTGTCAGAAGGCCTTTCTTGCTACCACTACGACCTCACACTCAATTTTTTTTTTCTTAATGAATGTAGCTATGTAAAATGTCTAGGGTAATGATATGTAATGTGGTGTGATAGTTATGGATACACTCACAGATATTTAAGCAGACTAATAATATTTAACAAATATTATAATACACTGAACTAACTCAAGAGTGTAAAATTTTTGATAGAATTATATTACATTTATTTGTTCTGGATCAAGTTTTATGTTGACCAGAACTTTTTTTTTAAAAAAAGGATTTAAAATTTATGAAAGAAATGCATGGAATGTTACATAATAAATGCAAGAGTGTACATATATAAGTACTAGACTAGTTAGTTTTATTAAAATGTTCTAGTAGTCATCTACTTGGGAGGATAGTTAAAGCTTGTGCTGTTGGGGTGGACTCATCACACCTGTCTATATTGACTACACAGTGTCCGGTAAATTGCAGGAATTTTATGGGGTATTAGTAACTAAAAGGCGTTGGTGAACTTCCAGCAGACCAGAGGCTCACTCAACTTGCATATGTAGCTCTGGTGCTGAAATCTGGTGGTCCCACCTCTCCGTGCTGGCGGGCAATAATAGTGGTCTCTGTCACAACGTACTGCACAGATACACTCGAGTAAAATCACCAACTGAATGGACACCGCCTTGTTGACAACTGAAACTCACAGCTCTGCAATCAAAGTATTGGCTATGTGTCAAAATTCTATTTTCTACCCACGTCTGGACACAACACGGACACAACAACCACATCATACAGACAGGTCAGATCTCTCTGACCAAACAGCACATTTACCATGGTGGTTTTACATCAGATAGGTCCTCCCAGACTATAGATTCTGAAAAATATTTATTAGTTTCCTTCCCTAAAAGTGGATAGGTAATATGTTTCATTATTCTCAACACTTGATCTGTCTTTCCTAACCCTTGCTGGAGTTTATGTATATTGTTGGTCCCTAGACCCTGACTTGGGCGGGGGGTCTAGAGCAAATCCCTACTTGTTTGTAAGGCTAGATTATGATATGGCAGTATCAATCACTCGAACATTAAACAATATTCAAAATATACAAAGAAATAATTTCAATCTTACCAGATTATGAATAAAGAACACAGAAATGCTAGCAAAACTCAGCTGAGCTGCTGGCTATAGTATGGCGTCCCTGAACTTATTTCACTTTCTTTCATTTGGAAATCACCACACTTTAAAATACTGTGTCTATCATCGAACAACTATTTAGGAATGGCCCCACTTGCGCGTCTGAGCGCCGATAAAATGATTGTCTGTGGCCAATCACTGCCTAGGTTTATTTCAAATTCAAATTTCCTACCCTAAAGTCATTTCAGTCATGCTTCAGTCAAGTATGGATGTTTATCTGTTAGTCTGTCCGTCTCTACTTGTTTTTTTTCAAAAACGTACTTGATTTTTGAACCAACCTTTCTCTCCCCTCCAAAATTTTGTCGTTAAAAGTTATATTTAGACACAGCTCCCACCAATGTCCCTTCGCTTCCCTACTAAGTAGATTTGAACACCTGCGTCTCGAGGTCGTGTTTTTTTGTGCAAATAGCGACACTTTTTATTCCATACAGTCTGTCGCTGATGTGAACAACACTGTCTTTTGTCATTATCTTCAATATTATCTATCCGTCTGTAAAATTAAGAACATATTAGTTCACTGCTCAGAATGGGCCATCCGGCCAGCTAATTTTTATATTCCTAACATTAATATTACGAAAAAGTTACTTTTTAATTTTTGTAATATTCCAAACATCTGCGTTCTGCCGCTGAATTCAAATCAAAGGCTTGGTATCGCAAAAGCGACCAATAAATGACTGTGGCGTAACATATCCAAGGTCCCTTCTGTCGAGTTCCTTACTTTATGTTAACTTGGGAAACGTGACTTTTCTCCGTTTCCCCCCCAATTGCGTCTCCTTAGCCTTTCTAGTCTCACGCAATCTTTCCAGTCATATTTTTTTCCTTTTTATCCGCCGTTCCCCTCCTGTCTAGCAAGTCAAATTTTATGGAGGGTGATGACCCGCGGTCTGGGCGATCATGTACTATCAGCAGCCTACGCATTATGTTTTTATCCTTACATGTTATCTTTGGAGGTATTTTACCGTTGTATCTCTGTCAATTTCACTACAGAGACCAATAACCATTAAGACTAAAATCGTATCTGGACTGTACATTACCTAGAATTATTTATCCAATTTTTCCAGCCCACTGGGCATACGAAAAAACATATATTCCTGACGTTTGACAGCCGTAGCAACGGAGTGATCAAGAAAACTACGCTGTTTCAAAATCGGCACTCACCATAAGAGCCAGCCGATAGGATTTACCATCATTATCAGTTTTTACATATTGTAACATTTGTCTTAGCAACCAGATGCTTAACAATACAGGAAGGACTTTTCTCCTTTTGCAACTGCGAACGTCCCGAGTACGTCTTGCTTCAGTAACTATTTGCGGTGACACATGATTCACCCAGGAAAAATTAAACCACCAAATTTGGCGTCCACCTTGTAATTATTATTCGATATAAAGGCTGGACTGGGGCCATATTAGGGCAACCCACCATGACAGTATAGGTTCAAACTATTGTAATTTTTCAAGGGATACCAACACCCGATTAGGTAAGCAAGAGTGTTAATGGCCACATATGACAGAGTGAGAGATAGAGAGAGTGAATATCTTCCTTTGTTACAATCATTGTACTAACTTCTTTTTTTATTTCGCTAACCTGAGTACTTTACTGGATAGTAATTCAGTGGGGAACTTGTTCTTCATAGTCTATTCTGCAACGTAGTGCTTTTCTTTGACCTTTGGGTTATTAACTTCTTTTGGGATCCTTTCTCAACAAGGGGAGGGAACTTATTCGGTTATTTTCATATATCTGTAAACTTGATCTATTTGATTTTTCTATATGTTGGATGTTGTAAAAAGTTTAATGATAATAAACAACAAAACGGACTTAAATGTGTGTGTGTTGGTCAGACCCATACCTAATTAACCATAGTTTTTCACGTTTTGTGTGTCTGGTTGTCACATAATTGTGTGTGGGTGTGTTTAGTTAAACTTATCTTTATAGAGATAAGGGGTTGGAAGAGTGTCTTACTCTACAATGTAGTCGTATAGATAGGCTGGACTAGAGAAACTATTCGGTCCAGAGACAACTTTTTCTCCTTTACTATTCACTCGTGAAATCTATTTCTACACCTTTAGTCTCACCTATTTACCACTATCACCTCTGCTCAGACGGGACCATAAATATCTTCAAACCTATCTAAAAATATACGACACTCGCTAATAGCAAGTATTTTTTTTGGGCCCGTGCGGAATCTTGCCCAGTGGTATATCGTCGATATACCGGTTTGAAGACCAACACCGGTGGTATGCCACCTTGACGCCTGAGTCGCAAGCCGCCCAGTACAACTCCATTCATGGGAAAAGATTGGAGTGGCAGACTCAAAAGCTGTCCGTTTTAGTGTAGCACCTAGACAAAGAACGGGTGAAAGCCACACTCCACTGGATGCCTCCAACATTGAAAAAGGAGGTGGCAAGAAAGATAGCTGTGGCTGTCTCAGGAGACCCCGAGGCAGAATCATACCAGTTAAAGAATGCTATGGATAAGTGGGTCCTACTTTGTAAACCCAAAGATCCCATTCCCAACTACATGGATTTAGAAATCAAAGGGCAGGGGAAACACACACACAAAATATTCGTCACTATACCAGGACGGAAAACGGTGTGCCCCTTTTGCACGCAAGAAGACCGCTGGGCAAACAGGTGCCTCCAAGAAAGTAAAGGAAACGAAGCACGTACACAACCAGATAAACAAGCACAACAAATACTACCTCCCCGCCAGCCTGCAGATAAAGAGAAGTTCCAAACAGTCACGAGATATAATAATCGAAGACGACACCACGCTGAGGACAACGTCACCACACAAGACACACCGAATTTCACGATGATGGACCCCAAACATTTTCCTACTCCAGCACAAGCTTATAAAAACAATAGCACAACAAGCCCAAACAAAGAAAAGACAAACAAGCAACACGTGGAAACACCACCCAGACGTAGAACACTGTCAGACTCCAGCTCGAAACTCGTCATTGTGCTGGATAGCCCTGGTAACACAGAGTAAATACGTTTTCCCCGACCTCAAACATCTAACTTTATGTAATTACACTACTAGCAATAACATATTTCAGAAATGGCGGCAGAAATTCGAATAATTAATGTTAATATTCGTGGCTTTCGCACAAAATTACAACATTTCTTAACACGTATACACAAATACCATCCAGACTTTATACTGGTTCAAGAAACCAACATACACACAGACGAACATGCATCCCATGTCACGGCACAATTAGGACTAAGACATTCATGTTTTAGCCTTAGTATTCAAAAGATAGGTTCAGAGGTAGTTATCGTATAAACATAAGGAAAAACAGAGATAGTAAAGGTAGAATAGCCATAGCTCAGGTAAGAAACACACATACATACACCATAGTAAACATCCATGCACCACCTGATTACAGACACCAACCCTTGTTTTATCTTCTTCTTCCGTCCTTAGCCAACGACCGGCAAAGCAGTCAGTGGCCATTACGCCTAGTGGCGTCTTAAGGGCAACAGCGAATAGATTTTCTTTGCCGTTGTTCCCATCACGCCTAATGGCGTCTTTAGGGCAACGACAAATCAATCCGTTTGTTGTTGTTTCCGTAATCAAAGTGACTGGCAAACGGGTGATCAGCCCGTTGGGCCTTGTTTTATGAAAGCTTATAAAACCTACTCACGCATTCATATAGGGGACAGAATATCATATTAGGGGGACGTTATAGGCGGGAATATCATAACACAAATTAGGATGGCAAACAGGGAGGGCACTCACCAGCTAGATATGCTACAAACCATAGTAGACACGCACAGCTTAAAAGACGCCTACAGAGAGATACATCCCAAGGAGACTGACATCACACATACAAACAATGCACATGACAGAACAGCACGATTAGACAGAATGTATACACCATCAACGTACAATGGAGTCCAAACACTTACCAGAAACACTCATATTTACGGACCACAAAGCGGTTTTGGCAACTATAAACACCACACACAAATATCACATCCAAACGCTCACCTCATTGGAAATTCAACCACACACTGCTGCAGAATAAAACATACGTAGAGCAAATGACGCAACTCATTCTTACATACACAAATGATTTACCCACTAAAAACATACAACAACACTGGAAGATATTAAAGAATACCATACGCGAAAGAACACAAGTACTGGCAACCAAGATCCGCAGAGACAAAATATTACAGGAAAAGATAATAGAACAAGCCATCAAACTCGCAACTCAAATTCATAAAACAGCACCTCATATATTTTACATTGCAGGAAGAATTAAAACAATATCAACATTGTAGACAAAGAGGTGCCCTGTTACGGACACAACTCAACACAATCACACAAGAGACTCCCAGCAAACAATACATGGCAATAGAACAACATATAAAACGCTGCAGACAAATAGTAGATTTAGAAGGAACGAACGAACGAACTTTATTTTTAAAGTATTTAGAATTGGGCACGCAGGCCCGTCTAACATTCTGCCCTTCCTTTCTCTCGTCTTCCATAATGAATCCATTTATTCTCACATGTATCTTAAATAATATTTAAATAATAAAATAAAAATAAAATACAATAAAATAAAATCCCAACATTGTATCAGTGACCACACCGACAGAAACACAACACACAGTGCAGGCTTTCGAAATTTACTATAGAAACCTGTACACCGAAGAAAATGTTCAACTACACATACAAGATAGATTTATGCAATTCACAAAGAAATTATCTGACGCAGACAAACAAATCCTAGACACTGAACTGGCACTAACAGACGTAACACTTGCAGTAAATGCACTGCAAAACACAAATCACCAGGACCAGATGGACTCACGGCAGAATTTTACCAACACTTCTTTCCTACCTTAAGGCCTCTTTTATTACAAGCATACAAAAATGCTTTTGAGAATAAGGAACTCCCATCAAGCCTAAACATGTCTTACATCACTTTAATACCAAAACCAAACTCCGACAAAACACTCCTTAAAAACTACAGACCAATATCACTCTTAAACGTAGATTATAAAATTTTAACAAAAGCTCTAACAAACAAACTAAAACCATTCATGACGACCCTCATACACGAAGACCAACAGTGTAGCGTGCAGCACAGAAACATTCCTCAACACACACATTTCATAAGAGACATAATTATATATCCCGCACACACGAGAAGAATTGTCAGTCTTCGGTCCTTTCCCTTGACCAAGAAAAAGCCTTTGACAGAATATCACACTCATACGTCCACAAACCATTACTACATTGCAATAAAGGTGAACACTTCATTCAATGGATTAATTTTCTGTACACCTTCAGGCTAACAAGATCTATAAAGCAGGGATGCCCTCTCTCTCCTTTACTGTATGTTCTTCCACTAGAACCACTACTAGAGAACAATAGAAAAGACAGCTCTATTAAGGGCACTTTCATACATGGGTTGGCCATGTCCTCAGAAGAGACCCCGATGCCATCACAGAACAGCTATGCTATGGACCCTTGAAGGAAAACGAAAGAGAGGCTGACCAAAAACTACTTGGCGGAGGACTGTGGAGGCTGAGATGCAAAGAATGAACCAGAGTTGGGGAACTGTACGAAGGATGGCCGCCGACCGAGCAAAGTGTAATCAATTTGTTGTTGCCCTACAAGACGCCACCAGGCGTAATGGCCACTGACTGCTTTGACGGTCGGCGGCTAAGGATCAAAGAAAGAAAAGATACATGGGAAATGTGAACAAAAGTTGCTCGCCTAAGCAGACGACACCATCTTTTTTCCCACCAAACGAGAATATAAAAATTATCCTAAGCACATTCACAGACTTTAGCAAAGGTAGCGGAACAAAAGTAAATCTTCAAAAATCAACAATAATGGGCATATACAAATGGAAGAACAAAGCAGACTTTCCCTTTGGGCTAACACCAACAAACAACATCAAAATCTATGGCATAACCTTTCCTTCACACCCAAACCGCACACACAGAGACACGTGGAATAATCTAACATCTAAAATTCGAGACATGCGGCACAGATACAATTACGAAACCACACCGATTTTTGGACGAAGTTTAATTGTAAATACTTACATTTTCCCTAAGCTACTTTAGCGGTAGCATAGTGGTTAGTGCACTGGCTTCCTAGCTCAGTGGTCTATGGTTCGATCCCCAGATGATGTGGGATTTTTTTTGGCCGCAAATGGCTCGTGGGTCGATACAGCCCCAATTGGGTACCAGAGCAACTTCTGGGAAGGTTAAGGCGGCTGGCGTGATGCTGACAACATCACCCCTAGTGTGCCGATAGTCAAGAAAATATGGGCCTAACACCATATTCCCAATATGCCTCAATGGGCGTGTAACGGGATCCTTACTTTATATTGCCACAGTTTTCGACCCCCCCATCAGACTATCACAGATATAAACAAACAGGTCAGAGCATTCGTTTTTGGTCGCACAATTTACAGCATTAAACACAAGACACGTATACAAGAAAAGAAACACGGAGGAATTTCCCTCCAAGACATAGAAACAAAAATCCAAGCACTCAGAATTAAACACATCAGCAATATCATCAAACACCCAGAACGACACACACTCGCTTATTATTACATGGGACAGACTTTCCAAGCTGAGACCACTGAACAATGCAATCCCCCACCACTTTGGCCCTATGCCCTCATTTTATGAGACATGCATACAAGCCATTCAGGAACTTGAAAACTTAATACGCCAGAAAACAAATACAATATATAAACATTTAGTTAAACTCCAAGTACCACCATTACACCTAAGAATTAAAAGAGGACAGAAATATGCTATAACAAATTACACAGAGACCTTCGCTAACTTGCACAGCACACAAATCACTGTTAAAGCAAGAGAGGTCACTTTTAGACTAATATACAACATGACACTTACAACAGAACAAAAACCCCACAGATCCAACCAAATATCACAATGCCAGCGATGTATGAAAAGCATCCCAGAAACGGAATATCATTTGCTTTTTTAATGCAGTACATTAAACCAACAGTGAAACTACGGCAGAACATCATCGATTTACAAACAAAACAAAAATCAGTAACTACAAAGCAATCATGTTGAACACAATACCAAAAACAGCAAATAGCACACAAAGATTTTGAATACTTTATCAGAATTTAGATATCAGATTTGGAGTTTTATGCATTTTGCCAAGTTTAATTATCGTATTTTCAATGCTGGTTTATTTCTGCACATCTTTCGAGAGAACGTTTTGTCAATCGCCCCTGAAATGGTACCTCTTCCTTAATAAGGCAGCCTTGATTCTTAAAACGACCCTCCCTTTCCTGTCTCCTCGTTCCGCTCCCTAATATCTCATTCTCTGTCAATTCTAAAATTTTGTTATTCCGCTTTCAGCTTTCCATTGTCACAGGTTCGTATGTTTGGCTCGTGAGTTTTATATTTAGTGGTAGTAATGATCGTGGTGGGTAATGTCTGATGATTCTTTCTCAGATGACATGTTATTTGATTATCCTGAATATTGTGAAGTGACCCCAACATGAACATACCCAAGGCAGGAACTTGAATACAACCAAATACTCAACAGCGAGCAAAAAAGAGATAATTCACTGGAAGACATTGTCTACAAAAGGTTCTCAAGCTTTAATTGATTCTATCCTTAGAATCTTATGTTTTCTTTTAGTAATTCTGCTTACGTTGATAAGTCAAACAAGGCAATGCTATCAATTTCAAAAGTCGTTACTTCTTAGGCTCCATCCATTGACATTGGCCGTAGTCTTTTGAACATTTACTTCGATCCGTTCGTAGTAGAGATTCTTAGCTTCAATTTCTAAACGAAAGGTAGACTCACCTTATCAATTGTTCAATTTTATAGAATTCGCCCAAGATGTTCCATCATTTCTAGAATCTGTCCGTTATCAGCTGCCCACTACCATCTTGGATTCAAGGTCTTCTCTCTTGTTCTTCTCATTACTCCATTTTTTGTACGTCACTTATCTCCATTGGTTTTTTTTTTCTCCAATCTCTAACTACCACTAGGTGTGTGCCTCGAGAGTGCAATCCTTATTCAATCCTTCTTAATATCTCGATGTTTGCGTCATCATTAACTATGGGTCACATATGCTGTGATACCATTCCCCCCCCCCCCCCCCGTTTTCCCCCTCTCTCCTCCCAATTTCTTAAGGGAGTGGCCTAGACGCGGCAAACCCAGTGTGTACCACTATCCTTTTCTCCGTGCCAGTGCTTTCTAACCTCCTGAATGGCCACTCTTCACCTGAGTGCTCAAAAATAAAGGCGGACATAGCCGAGCCAGCGTAGTCTGCGCTGTCTAATCAGTGCATACATGCTTTGAATGCCAACACGTGACAACACGTCGACATTAAATTTAGTTCTACTAATCCCATGAGTCTAATTTCTCTGATTTATGATGTCAAGATGCGAGGCCTGGCTCACATAAAATGGCTTCAGGCTCGGCCGCGAAATCTATTGTGAATAAATGCCCCCTGGCGACTGAGAACGAGGTTTGGTTCATCCAGTGCAAAGCAGGAACAGCACGACTGGGAAAATAAAATGGAGTATGACATAAGAAAGACAGGGTTACTGTATAAAACAAAAACGGAAAAAAGCGAAAAAAGTGTCTTCATGATACCTTAACTGAAACTTCTTATCGGAAGGTTGTGTCTATTCAGGTGTTTTTTTTTTCCTTTGTTTTTTTTCCCCCACTATTATCACTTTTAAATTTATCCCTTGTTGTACAATGCACGTCTATAATTCCAAAAAAAAAGAGGGTGTTAGATTTAAAAAAAAAAAATCTCTTCATATTAAGGGTTCTTTGTTCTGGCAGCCAGATTGTACACTGTTGTTCCTTCAGAACACAGACATCCCCCTTTCGGCTTCTTGAATATACGTATGTGTGTGGTGGTGTGGGTGCAGCTCTTGCTATGTAATACCTTCAATCGTGTATTTTAGACAAATGTTTTCATTGAAATCGCAATAAAATCCAGGTGTTTCAAAATTACTGTTTGTACACAGACAAAAAAGTACAAATGATTTTTAAATTATTAAAACAAGGTATTAATGTGTCTAAAAAGGGAAAAAGTGTTTATGTATTAGTATGCAGATAATTCTGTGTATCAATGATGTATAACGTTTTTGGTTTCCTTCCCACATTTTTGGGGAATACATTTGTACTACATGGATGTCGAGCAAATGTTAAATTTCATCAACTGTAAACCTGTATCCCATTTTGTAAAATGTACATGATTTTGTAAATTGAAAAGAAATTCAAATAAAAGTTGTTTTTTTTTTTAAAGAAAAAAAAATTATAATAAGTGTCTAGGTAGAACGATGCTCGCATAAAGGGTATTTATCAAACAGCTGGACCGAAAGGTTTTCCATAATTGGGCATGTGTATGTGTTAACAAGAGCGCGTCTCGCCAACACTAGGCACCATGTTATTGAAAAAGGTCTTTATTCCTTACCGCATGGCATTTTATATTTGATCATGGCCCTAACATTACTGACGGTCCAAATATAACCGATGGACGCTGTGCCTAGGTTGAAAGGCGCTCGCCTCGCAAAAAGAAGGCAAAATTAAATCTGAAAATTATATTCCTGTACTCCTGACCGCAAGGTCTTTAAGATTTGATCGTGTGCCCTAATGTAATAGACGGTCCCAGTGTCTAGGTTGAACACTGCGTGCCTCGCCAAAAGTATGCAAAGTTAAATGTTTAAAAGACACAAAATATACTTCTTCGAGACTACTGGGTCTTTATATTTGAAACTGCATTCTAATCTAGCAGTCCCAGTTTCTAGGTTGAATTCTGGAAGTTTCAAACGCCTAGATAACCCGGGCAAAGCCGATGGTTGGTTGGTGTGTGTGTGTGCGTGTGTGTGTGCGTGTGCGTGTGTGTGTGTGTGTGTGTGTGTGTGTAGAGAGAGAGAGAGAGTAGAGAGAAAACAGATGTGGCTTTATGCCTCCACATTGTAACTACCCCTCTCCCCATTGCTCCCATTAAAAGTGATCACAATCTAAATAAAATTAATAAATACCCAGTCTGCGAATGTATCTTCATTCACGCATAGCAAACATCTAATATAAAAGTTGTTATGTATACTTACCGACTTAATCACGTAGCGGCGAAGTATTGCAAGTTCATATCCGTGTACCAGAAATGGGTATACTAGTTCACGGTTCATGGGCCTATTTTACCAATGTCACATAATGGATTAGGGCGACCCCTTCTTCTTCATAATCTCTGTTTCACTACTGCAGGAATCAGTTCATTTGTGGTACGGATTTTACTGCGTGCTTTCAATTGTCGCACTTTCTTTCTCTGCTAAGTAGCAGATATTTTGTATCTACATTCTTTCGTTACTTTCAGTATATTGGCTCTTGTCAGTTTATTTGACACTCCTGATGGATGATATTACTAAACATTTGCAGGAGCGGCTGAGAGAAAATTATCAACAACCCAGTTGGTTAATCGCAGGCACGGCCGATATCAGTACACAACAAGTACATCGCCCAACGCAATCTGCTTAATCACTGATAAGACACGGGTGCGTATCCGTCAAGGTTGTAAAGAGACGAATTTTGTGTGCTCAATCAACAGATAAGACATTACTTTAGCGAAAGTAATAAGTTGTTACATCTGACACACGTTGTCGTGTGAGGTTACCGATGCGATTGTAAGTTGGTACACACGGCAATCGAATGTTTACAGCCCATTTTCAGAAAAGTAACGTTTGAAATTTTACACTAGATGAGTCATGCAAAATATTCAAATCAGATTGACTGATCATTTGAGTTCCATAACAAAAAGAGCGGGAGAAGACAGTGAATATAACCTGACACATTTCAGTAGTTTTTTCACTGTGAGATTCACGCTTGCCAAAGACACCAGACGTGCCAGTTAGAATTCAGAATTTCCATTTATCAGACCGGACACCTTTTATTGGAGTTTTCGTCAGGCCTTAAAATTCAGCCCAGGAAATCTCTATCATTTTAATAAGGAAAGCCGCTGTCTGAGGAAACTGAAGGAAACACACGGAGTCAGAAAGGGAATTAAAGTTCAAATTAACAACCCCAAGTACACGTGTAATAAGGCAACTGCCAGTGCCTTTTATTCATCTGAGCGAAAATTCAGGATTGGCGTAAGGTGTGATTTTACATTCTGTATTTTATTACTAACATGTGAACTAACATTTATATGTATATTACCATGTGAATTTTAATATGTGAAAATCGCTAGTGGCTGTCCCAGTCATTTGAGGCTGGCAACCTCAGCGTATAGAATGATGATTCATGAACCACCACTGCACGGGCTGGTGATTGCTTTATTGCTAGTTTCTAAAAAAGAGAATTAAAAGCATAAAGTAGTCCCAGGTTCCATATGGAACAGGGAGGGAAAGATGGAAGAAATTATGTACATTCTTACAGTTTCAAACCAGTGTAAATGTCGATGTTAACATATGCACCTTAAAATTAATGGAAGTTTCAAACTTTTCAAATCAGTGTAAACATAAATGAAAACATATTCAATTTATATTGTGAACACTTTTCGATCAGTGGAAATCTAAATGTAAACATATTATATCTGAGCTACGAGTATTAACCGTTTCATTTAAATGTAATTTAAAGCGATAGCTATTCAATATAAATGTAAAAGAAAGTTTTATCCAGACGGATTAACTTTAATTCTCATCGAGGGTAAATTCTGAGATAATTGGGATGGTAGAATATAGGAAAGGGGACACATAAGTATGTGTCGGGAAACGCAATACTCAGAAGAGCGTTTCGCTTCTATTCTTTATCATAGTTATTGGTGGTACCAGCAGAAAGTACTATCTCTGGAAAAAGAAGGGGCAAGTGGCCTACGCTTTAAGACGAAGGACCAACTTTGTAGACTCTCCTTGATATTTCTTGGAAACGAGCTACACCCTACAACCTTGACCAGCGAGGAGCGGGAGTAGTGTAAAAAGAACCAACCCATCAGAAGGAGCAGAACCGTCATTGGCAGCTAAGTTCCATATATAAGCTGCCAAAGTGAACTTTTTTTCATCGTCTCTATTATCCATCAATGATGAAAATTTTCTTCTAAACTATTCAATTATTTTCAAACTGTTAAAACTAAAGTGATTATTAAATTTTGTTATTTGTAATTTTACAAATTTAACTTCGATTTAGTCATTTTAAAGTTACTGCATGTTTGTCTCAGTTAATTTACTACACACACTCAAAACTGAGCTATGCCAGAATAATAAGAATTCCCCTGAGTTAATCAGAGGTGGGGGCTTAAAGAGCTAAAATTAATCATTACTTAATTCTTCACAAAAGTGGTCGGCAGATTCTAGAATTAACGTGCTCAGCCAAATGCAGTTTTGTTTTCGCTAATCTGAATATCTTGTGGATTGTCATGAAATATTCTAATCCACATAAATAAATTATTAGGTAAATATGAAGCCTAACAAATAAAATTAATAAAGAGAAGAGCAATGGTAAAATAACAGTGCTGTCACAAAGAATGTACTCGAAATCCCCCTTGTTTTCTGCTTCGTCTGCAAATTGTAACGCTTTCACGTTGATAGTAAAAGCTTACTGTATTATACCCGCTTTCTTCAATGAAACGTGTGCTGTATTTCTTGGAAAAACATTAAGAGGCAGACTGCGTAATGACCTAAATTTTAAATTCCATTCATGTCTTTTTCTACATTACGTTACCAAAACGAACGAACAGATGGACAAAAGGATAGCGAGAGGGGAGGGCTGAAAATCAGGAACGCATGCAACACGCGACGCGCGATATACAAATGCTGGCATCACGCGTGTAAGTCTACATGCACTAATTTTTTTTCAGACGGACAGTGATAAAATACACTACCCTTTCCCAGAGTTAGGTTTATAAATCATAACAGACTCTTATTAGAAAAGATAACATTAGATGGGTTTACGGTTGAAAACATAACAGTACCCAGACAGCACATCTTCCAAACAGGAGGTAGTAGAAAATACATATTTTGAACGCAGCCACGTAGCTCTTTTAAAGTGGGAAAATTGGGTTCCTTAGGGCTTGCTGACAAATAATATGTAAAACGTTACGCCAATAGTCCAGGAATTAATAAATTATACCCAAAATAAAATAGTGAGGCTGCCTGACAGCATGAAATCATTTCTGCTCATAAAATTTTTTTTTAACGTGTTTGAAAAAAATTTACGTTACAGAAATAGCCTACCATGTAAACTCCAAATTGATTGGAGCGCAACAAATGAAAGCCTAACCACGATTGGTCGGGCTATAAATACTATCTTGGTTGTTAGGGGAGACGGGAAAAGATAACATTTTTTTTTCAAACACTTGTCGAAACGTGGCTCATTGGCCAGTCTCGCTGATATACACACTTGGGAGCGTTAGTTCGAGACCACTTGTTAAAGAAGCTTGATAAAGCATCAGTGCGTTGAAGCCAGCTCATATTTGTGTAAAATAAAAGCCTGGAACATAAGCAGATAGGAATTTGTGCCAGTTTGTGCCAGAATTCATTGCTAATCAACGTATCTGTGTTATTCGTATGAATTGTGGTAAGCTTGAACCATTTAATATCTTTTAATGAAAATTGAATGTGAATTGTTGATTTATGCCTGTATATATATGTGTAGTTCAGTGGCAAACGTGAGGTAAAGCCTAAAATGCTCCAGCCTGAACAGAGGGTGTCGGAGAGAAGTAAAACGGCATGGAATGGCCAAATAGTACACTGACACCTGGATGATTGACTAGAAAGAAATAATGCTGGAAGTGCAGAGGCGTAGTACCATTAAGAAGGGTAATACTGGAATAAAGTATTTCAGATGAAGCTGACTGTTGGCCTAACGCTCTGAACGCAATGTTTGTGCTGTATTGTGATCAGTGTAAAAGAGAATATAAATTAGTTATGAAGTAGAAGGTACATCCTTCTTGATTTCAGGGACAGTGGTCTTGATGGTACTGAGCAGCATCTGGTCAGAGATTTGCTGAATCCAGTGTCGGACAGCATACTCCTTGGTCCTTTTAGCTATCAGTGAGGTGTCTCCAGAGCCCAGAAGAGAATTCGAGCAGAGGAGTCCTCTCCTGCCGCCATCACTCAAGATAAGCAGAGTTGGCCAGCTGAGCTCAACATTATGCCCCCTCATCTTGAAATAACTTTATAAAAATACTATTCAGAGGGGAATTTACTTGTCTTAAAATCAGGAACTGTGAACATCTCCAATACTGGTCCCTAAAGACAAACTATTGAAGTCATGATGACAAATACCAACAGAGCTTGAACAAAACAAAACCAGTATTACCTCATTTTACTACTACACAACTGACACACATAGAACATTTGTAATAATATATGTCACTACAATATTCATATTAAATACATTCTGTACATAACTTGTAATTTAAATTGATTGTGATTCCTGGTTCCCTTGTAGTTGAATCAGGACACATATTCATTCATGCCAGTAATGAATACATATTGTTATTTGAAAGTTATCAGTGCCTCCTTTAAGATATTCTCATAGAGTGTTATATGTATGTGAGTGTCACAGTGTTGTCAAGAGTAGTGGATTAAATTAAATTGTTTATCTGTCTGTTGTTGTGACTTACACTTCACATACTCATACCCTAGACACATAACGTAGCATCACACTATTCCAGAATAATTCTGACTGAGATAAAGAGATATGTGGTAGCAAGTAAGGTTATCTATAATACACTACTTTTAATAGATATAGATACCTTCACAGCTGATCTCAGTCAGTACACTAAGTCCCCTATAAGTATTTATAACATCCCACTTCACCACATATATTGGGGTCTCGCTCTTGGGATTTTGAATCTTTAACTATTAAAAATATTGGGGGTAATTCACTTCAGGGAATATAAGAATTAAAAGGTATCCTTGGGTGGAATTAAATAAGGTTGAGCTCACGGTGCCTGTGTTGTCCATTAGAGATTGAATTGTTGGTTAGACATTGTATAAATTTACATAATAGACAATGGCGGACCTGGCCAAATTTCGATCTGCTGCGGTTCAGACTGCAAAAGAGTTAGGATTAGATGGGCAAGTTATGGTTGCCTATGTCACAACGGAATGTGACAAATTTATTGAACGCGAAGAAAGAAGATTAGAAAAAGAGGCCGAAAGAAAGTTGGAGGCTGAGACTAAGAGGTTGCAAGCTGAGGCTGAGACTAAGAGGTTGCAAGCTGAGGCTGAGACTAAGAGGTTGCAGATTGAGGCTGAGGCTAAGAAATTGGAGGCAGAAAGAGAAGACAAAAGATTAGCTGCAGAAAGAGAAGCCGAGGAAAGAAGACAAGCTGCAGAAAGGGAAGAGAGGAAATTAGCTGCAGAAAGGGAAGCAGAAGATAAAAGATTACAAAGGGAACATGAGTTACGACTAAGGGAGTTTGAGTTTCAAGGCCATGCTCCTGAAAATGGTGCCAGTCCCTTTGCCTCTGATGCTACGGTTACTCAGGAGCCTCAATCTCAGCTATGAACTTTCATTTAGATCATTTTGTTGAGAAAGACGATGATATTGAGAGCTATATAAATAGGTACGAACTATTAGCTACCACGTATGGGTTAGAGAGAGAAAGGTGGAGCTTAAAGTTATCTCAGGGACTTCGTGGGGCAGCTTATGAAGTTTTTGCAAAAATGAGCAGAGGTGATCAGGAAAATTATGACATGCTAAAGCAGGCTCTTTTGTTAAGGTATGAAAAGAATGCAGAGTTTTACAGGAAAAAATTTAGGAATGCTAAACTACTGTCAGGTGAAACCTATCACCAGTTCTCTGCACGAATCGAGACATACTTGGAGAAATGGACTTCTCTGGGGAAAACCCAAGATCTTAAGGAAATGGTCCTTATAGAGCAATTAAGAGAGTCCATGGCTCCAGACCTGAGAAAGTTTCTCATGGAACAAGGTGCAGAGAGGCTGGGTGAGTTGCTAAATGTTGCTGAAAGGTATCAAGCAGCTCAAGCAGAGGTAACAGGTAATAAAAAGAAACAGGTGGACAACTTTAGGGCACCACAGAATTTTAATAAATTTGATCCTAAGGATCAAAATAAAGGTAAGCACCAATTTGATAGGCCACGGTATGACAATAAAAATAAATTCCCACAATTCGATGAAAGGAAATATGATGAAAGAAAATCTTTCAACCAAGGAAAAAGGTGGTGTAAAAATTGTAAAATGAACAATCATGACACTGACCATTGTAGAAGGAAACCTCCTCATTTTGCTGCTATGACATCGGGGAAAAAGGAAAAGAAGGGCAAACCTGAAGAATTACAGGAACCATACCACCCCCCAGTGTGTGAAGATGTCATTTGTAATGGTGTCACTATAAGATGTTTATATGATACCGGTTTAGATTACGATTCCGTTGTGAGTTCTCACCTGGTGCAGGCCGATCAATACACCACAGAAACAGTGGAGATTCAAACTGCAACCAAGGATGTAGCTACCATGACACTTCCCGTCGCCCGAATAAAAGTGAAAACGCGATATGTGGAAGGAATCATAAAAGCAGCAGTGATAAATGAGCCAATCTACCCTCTAATATTGGGGTGTAGATATGTCTTCTTGGGGAATCCCAGGAGACCTGTGATATTGGCAACAGTGCAGACCAGATCACAGACAAAGAAGGAGGAGGATAATCCAATAAATACTCACCCAGATGAGATGAGGAAGGCACAGGCTGAGGACAAAACACTCAAGCCATGTTTCAAGAAGTTGCCCAAATCTCATACACCTCCAGGCAAGGGATTAGAGAGTTTTTATATGAAGAACAAATTGATATATAGGAAGGCTGGATCTGAATCCAATGGTCACGGACAGCTGGTCCTTCCCACTTCATATAGGACTAAAGTGTTGGAACTAGGGCATGCGATTCCCTTCAGTGGTCATATGGGAATCAGCGCAACAGGACAGCGAATAGCTTGTCACTATTTCTGGCCAGGAATAACTGAAGATATCAAACGATATGTAAAATCCTGTCCAGAGTGCCAACGAGTAGCACCTAAACATTGGACTGCACCAGCAACTCTGGGGGAAATGCCCATAGTGGGAACACCCTTTGAGAGAGTTGCCGTGGATCTTGTGGGACCTCTCACCCGAACCAAGAGAAGGAACAGCTACATTCTGACTCTGGTGGACACTTGTTCTATGTGGGGAGAGGCAGTAGCCCTGTCATCGATTGATTCTAAAAACATGTGGCAGAGGCATTGCTCACAATTTTCACAAGGTTAGGCTTTCCCAATCAAATCTTGACTGATAATGGCTCTCAGTTCAAGGGGAAACTAACTGAAGAAGTTTTCAGGATCTTTCAGGCCAAACACTTCCATTGTAGTGTGTATCATCCCCAAGGGAACGGCCAAGTGGAAAGATTTAACGGCACATTGATGTCGATCCTGAGAAAGTTGGCACACGAAAAACCAGATACATGGGACCAGTACCTGCACGCCGCCCTCTTTGCTTATCGGGAGGTACCCCATAGTTCAACCGGTATGGCCCCGGCAACATTATTGTTTGGAAGGCCAATAAAAGGTCCACTTGAAGCTTTGTTAAGAACGTGGACTGATGAAAAGGCAGAGGAAAACATTACATCTTCATACCAATATGTGAATGAGCTGACCACTCGGTTGAAAACTGGCTGGAAACTTGCCAATGAAAATTTGAAACAAGCCAGGAAGAAACATGCTGCCTATTATAACAGGAAGGCGAAAGACAGAAATTTGGCTGTGGGAGAGAAGGTACTGCTTCTTTTGCCCGGGAGTCAGAATAAGTTACAAATTGGATGGCAGGGTCCATATACAGTTCTAGAGAAGGTGTCTAGAACAAATTATAAGATAGATAAGAAGGGGAAAGAAAAAATCTATCATGTGAATCTCCTGAAGAAATATTTGGAAAGAGAACATCAGGAAGAGACACACTTGTTGACCTTGTCCATCGCCATGGAGATGAAAAAGGAACCACTTTCATCATTTGAATATCCATTACACCCCTGTGAGACAGCAGCACAGGTGAAAATCAGTACACATTTAACGAAAACTCAGAAAGAGAGAGTGCAACAGGTTCTAAATAATCATGCAGAGGTGTTAACAGACCGACCAGGGCATACAAACCTATTGGAATATGATATGAAACTCATAGACTCCACACCTGTCTGTATGAAACCATATTCGATTCCGTTTGCTAAGGAAAAAGCTTTGAAGGAAGAGATAGACTATCTATTGAAGGAAGGAATTATTTCGCACAGTGAGTCTTCGTATAGTTCCGGTGTTGTACTCTTAAGGAAGCCCTCTGGAGAACATAGACTCTGTATAGATTACAGGAGACTGAATGCTATTACAGAAGGACAGGTGGATCCATTGCCGGATACAAATCAGCTGTTTGCCAGGTTAAATAAAGCTAAATATTTCTCAAAAGTGGATCTGAGTAAAGGATACTATCAGATTCCAGTAAAGCCTGAGGTTAGACCATACCTAGCTTTTAGTACCTCAGAAGGACACTATGAGTTTAATAGATTGCCATTTGGATTGAAGAATGCGCCTAGTGTCTTCTCTAGAATGATGAGAAAATTATTGGATCCTCTGAATAATCCCTGTATAACAAATTTTATGGATGATATCCTTATAGCAACAGAAACATTTGAGGAACACATTGACTCTCTGAACATGCTGTTTGATCGACTTAGGGAGGCAAATTTAACAGCCCGACCAACCAAATGTTGCGTTGGATGTAAAGAATTGGAATTTTTGGGACACACAGTTTATCAGGGAAATATGACCCCTGACCCAAAGAATTTAGAAAAACTACAGAAAGCCCCGAGACCACAAACCAAGAAGGACGTGAGATCCTTTGTCTCATTATGTGGTTTCTACCAGAAGTATATCAAAAACTTTAATTCCATATGTGCACCTTTAACGGAATTGACACGTAAAGGACTTCCAGATCGCATTACATGGACACCACAATGTGAAATGACTTACCAAGAATTGAAGGAAAAGCTCACAAGTAAACCCATTTTGAAATTACCTGACTTAAGTCAAGAATTCATAGTAAGGACGGATGCAAGTAATATTGGGTTAGGTGCAACTCTACTACAGAAATCAGATGCATTGGATGGGGAATTAAGCCCAGTGGCATATGCTAGCAGAAAGTTGAATAAAGCTGAAATCAACTACTCAACTAGCGAAAAAGAATGTCTTGCAGTAATATGGGCAATAAAGAAATTCAATATTTATCTATATGGGAAGGCATTTAAGTTGCAAACTGACCACAAACCTTTATCGTTTTTAGCACAGGCTAAGCATGAGAACTCTAGGTTACTCCGATGGTCTTTGCTTCTGGCTCCATATAATTTTAGCATTGAATATATATCTGGAAAAACCAATCTGGGGCGGATTTTTTAAGCCGCCATCCGTGTGATGAGAATCACCGTAAACCCCAGAAATAATAATAAATTTCTCTATGTGTATATAGAATAAAGGACTGACATATAATGTCTGTTTTAAGAGGGGAGGTGTCATGAAATATTCTAATCCACATAAATAAATTATTAGGTAAATATGAAGCCTAACAAATAAAATTAATAAAGAGAAGAGCAATGGTAAAATAACAGTGCTGTCACAAAGAATGTACTCGAAATCCCCCTTGTTTTCTGCTTCGTCTGCAAATTGTAACGCTTTCACGTTGATAGTAAAAGCTTACTGTATTATACCCGCTTTCTTCAATGAAACGTGTGCTGTATTTCTTGGAAAAAACATTGAGAGACTGCGTAATGACCTAAATTTTAAATTCCATTCATGTCTTTTTCTACATTACGTTACCAAAACGAACGAACAGATGGACAAAAGGATAGCGAGAGGGGAGGGCTGAAAATCAGGAACGCATGCAACACGCGACGCGCGATATACAAATGCTGGCATCACGCGTGTAAGTCTACAAGCACTAATTTTTTTTCAGACGGACAGTGATAAAATACACTACCCTTTCCCAGAGTTAGGTTTATAAATCATAACAGACTCTTATTAGAAAAGATAACATTAGATGGGTTTACGGTTGAAAACATAACAGTACCCAGACAGCACATCTTCCAAACAGGAGGTAGTAGAAAATACATATTTTGAACGCAGCCACGTAGCTCTTTTAAAGTGGGAAAATTGGGTTCCTTAGGGCTTGCTGACAAATAATATGTAAAACGTTACGCCAATAGTCCAGGAATTAATAAATTATACCCAAAATAAAATAGTGAGGCTGCCTGACAGCATGAAATCATTTCTGCTCATAAAATTTTTTTTTAACGTGTTTGAAAAAAATTTACGTTGCAGAAATAGCCTACCATGTAAACTCCAAATTGATTGGAGCGCAACAAATGAAAGCCTAACCACGATTGGTCGGGCTATAAATACTATCTTGGTTGTTAGGGGAGACGGGAAAAGATAACATTTTTTCAAACACTTGTCGAAACGTGGCTCATTGGCCAGTCTCGCTGATATACACACTTGGGAGCGTTAGTTCGAGACCACTTGTTAAAAGAAGCTTGATAAAGCATCAGTGCGTTGAAGCCAGCTCATATTTGTGTAAAATAAAAGCCTGGAACATAAGCAGATAGGAATTTGTGCCAGTTTGTGCCAGAATTCATTGCTAATCAACGTATCTGTGTTATTCGTATGAATTGTGGTAAGCTTGAACCATTTAATATCTTTTAATGAAAATTGAATGTGAATTGTTGATTTATGCCTGTATATATATATGTGTAGTTCAGTGGCAAACGTGAGGTAAAGCCTAAAATGCTCCAGCCTGAACAGAGGGTGTCGGAGAGAAGTAAAACGGCATGGAATGGCCAAATAGTACACTGACATCTGGATGATTGACTAGAAAGAAATAATGCTGGAAGTGCAGAGGCGTAGTGACCATTAAGGATGGTAATGCTGGTATAAAGTATTTCAGATGAAGCTGACTGTTGGCCTAACGCTCTGAACGCAATGTTTGTGCTGTATTGTGATCAGTGTAAAAGAGAATATAAATTAGTTATGAAGTAGAAGGTACATCCTTCTTGATTTCAGGGACAGTGGTCTTGATGGTACTGAGCAGCATCTGGTCAGAGATTTGCTGAATCCAGTGTCGGACAGCATACTCCTTGGTCCTTTTAGCTATCAGTGAGGTGTCTCCAGAGCCCAGAAGAGAATTCGAGCAGAGGAGTCCTCTCCTGCCGCCATCACTCAAGATAAGCAGAGTTGGCCAGCTGAGCTCAACATTATGCCCCCTCATCTTGAAATAACTTTATAAAAATACTATTCAGAGGGGAATTTACTTGTCTTAAAATCAGGAACTGTGAACATCTCCAATACTGGTCCCTAAAGACAAACTATTGAAGTCATGATGACAAATACCAACAGAGCTTGAACAAAACAAAACCAGTATTACCTCATTTTACTACTACACAACTGACACACATAGAACATTTGTAATAATATATGTCACTACAATATTCATATTAAATACATTCTGTACATAACTTGTAATTTAAATTGATTGTGATTCCTGATTCCCTTGTAGTTGAATCAGGACACATATTCATTCATGCCAGTAATGAATACATATTGTTATTTGAAAGTTATCAGTGCCTCCTTTAAGATATTCTCATAGAGTGTTATATGTATGTGAGTGTCACAGTGTTGTCAAGAGTAGTGGATTACATTAAATTGTTTATCTGTCTGTTGTTGTGACTTACACTTCTTCATACACATACCCTAGACACATAACGTAGCATCACACTATTCCAGAATAATTCTGACTGAGATAAAGAGATATGTGGTAGCAAGTAAGGTTATCTATAATACACTACTTTTAATAGATATAGATACCTTCACAGCTGATCTCAGTCAGTACACTAAGTCCCCTATAAATAATTATAACATCCCACTTCACCACATGGATATTCCTTTGTGGTAGAAGCGACATTAACCTTCTATCCACATCTCTGACAAGAGCAATCTTGTGCGAAGGTAGACACCTTAGAAGCCCATTTTAGACACTCTTTAGTTTTGGCCACTGTTGGACCACTACTGCAAAGCAGGGGAGGCAATACCGTCAAAACCAACACGGCAGCTTGCTAGACTGTGACAAAGGTGGTGAATAAAAGTTGATAAATTACTACATAAATAAATAAATAAAGGTAATTAACAAGCACTCGTTTGATATAAAGGATGACACCAGACAACAGAAACGAAAATACAAGTCATAGATTTACCTGGAATATATATATATATATCATGGATGGCTTGCACTGAAAAATACAGTTTTTTTCAACCTTGTTTCAACCTTGAAAAACGTTAACAAGCGGATACGGTTGTTGCATTAAGGTAAGTAGTCGGTGTTATTCTCAGTAGAGTTAATTCATTTGAATACATTACAGATGACACAGCAGTAAATTTTTCAGCTCCAGAATACCGCATGCCATTTCATAGATCCTGTTCCCTGTGATTTTCAACAAAATAACAATGGTATGATAACGCATGTCATATGACGTAAATATATATATATATATATATATATATATATATATATATATATATATATATATATAT
This sequence comes from Oreohelix idahoensis, assembly GCA_024509875.1. NCBI lineage: Eukaryota > Metazoa > Mollusca > Gastropoda > Stylommatophora > Oreohelicidae > Oreohelix > Oreohelix idahoensis. The sequence goes on along the minus strand of JAMPIV010010338.1, from coordinate 256,677 downwards.
ATATATATATATATCAGAATCTTTATTCTAAATAAAATACATTAATATGTACAGACATGATATAATAGATACAACAACATGGCATATAGGAGAATCATTAGAATTTACATAAAGTATTGAAGACGTCTCAAGTAGTTATATGTGGGTGTTTTTACATCGAACCTTTGTGTTACACATACATAACAATTTTTTAAGCTTTCTAAAAGACATTGGCATATAACGATATGATATAACCTGCCAAAAATGAGAATTATTGAAATTTACAAAATGTGTGTGGAATATCATTCAAGTAGAGCAATATAGTTGTTTTTACATGGGGGTTTTATCAGAATTTTTGTTTGCCATAAAAAACTTTGACAGCTAGTAAAGTGAGATATTAAATATAGCATCAAATACAATAGTCGTTTGGTATAGTAGGCAGAGCACAATTGAGATTAGACGGTGGGGAAAACATTTCAGCAATTTAAAATTGGTGTTTTTTACATCGAAGTTTCCATATTCTGTAAGAACCTACAATTGCACTGATACTGACATATTTACATAAAACCTTTGCTTCAAATTTCCGCAACCCTAGCGACATTAATCCACTCACACACTTTGCATGCACATGACCCAAACTACCAATTATCAGTACGATTACATGCGTACGATAGCCTAGTTCGTAAATTTCTGCAGTCAATGGATAGTACTTATCAAATTTATGTTGGTAACATTTATCTAAATGGGCGTCATATGGTATTGCTGCCTCTACTATAAAAGCTGTTTTGTTCTGTCGATTGATTATCGTTAAATCAGGTTTTACGGCATGTGTCTTAAATGAGGTGTTACTGCTGCCGAAGAGTGATGGTTTAACTATTATCTCTTTATTTATTGTTATGTCACTATTATTATTGTATGAGGATTTCAGTTTCTCATAAATAATGTCTACAGTTCTATTGTGCCTTTGTTGGTATAATGTTTGAAATTTGGTACATCCATTCAATAAATGTGACACTGTTTCGTATGGGTGGTTACATATTTTGCACATTTTCGTGTATGTCTGTGGGTAGTATAGATGTAAAAGACTGTCGCATTCCAGCAACTGTAACCTCGATCTCACAGCAAATGAAAGTATTTTATCACTTAATTTAACATTAGATAGAAAACCAGATGACAATGAATGGTTTACACATTTCATTTCGCGCACTATTCTCCCTTGTGATGATTTACTTTTTTAGTTCACTTAGAATTAGGTTAAGTTTATGTGATTTAAATCCAGAATAAAAAGCATTTGCTGACTTGTATGTTAGACTCACATCTTCATCTACATCTAAATGTACATACATACATACATACATACATACATGTCACGGGATTGCCTCCCCTTGCTTTGTAGTAGTGGTCCGCTAACGGTCACAACGCAAGTGTATCTAAAAGTAGGTCATCCAAGGCATCTATCTTCGTGCAAGATTACTCTTGGCAAAGATATAGATAGAAGATGAATATCGTTTCTACCTTAGGGAAGTCTTCACAAGAAATTCCCAGAAGTCAAGAACAAACGCTGCTTAAGGGCTGAGTAAACTTCTTTGCTTATTATCTGGTCCGTCGATTTTTGTGAAGGGGTTATGCAATGATTCTGGCCCGTCAAGCCCCCAGTTGGAGTAATCCAACGAATACCCTCTTATAATTAATGGATCTATACAGTATTTATATATATGCATTTATCAAGAAGAACTGGCTCATACGTTTGCTTTCGTACATATAAACTGAATCAACTTTTATTGTTTAGTTTAAAATAACATACAACAAATTTAATAGTCAATTAGTCTGTAACATGGGAAAAGAAATATGGAAAATTGGGTGAAAGTTATATTAAATTTTTCCTCATTGAGGTTTTGGTAGGGCGTTAATAATAATGTCCGTATTTTTGCCGTAGCCTGTTATATAAAACTTAGCTCCAGATGCGTCCTGCAGCTGTGGTTTCCGTCACTTCCTTTTGGTGATGAGTACACTTCTCCACATAATTCGTCCACTGTAGGCGGTTTGGGGTGATACTCTTCTTTCACACTAATGGCGTAGGAACTTCAGTACTTAAGTCTGATGTCTTGTAACCACGAACTGTGACAAATTAGAAAGAAACAAATGCCTTAGTATATTTGTTCTCCGCACACTAACAGGCCCATGGTTATGCGCTCCACCAACGAATGTTAACCTCTCAGAAGAATTAAATTTCCGAGCACACAATGTAACTCGGGGAATTTGATGAAAATTCACCAATATCCTTCTGGGTGTCAACTAGAAAATTGCGTCTGGAGTGCGTGAATAATGATCTGCCTGAATTAAAATTGAAAAGGTATATAAATCTCACAAAATTATTCTATACACTTTAGACACATGTGATGTAATCATCACTCATTACTCATCCTTACACCCGTCTGAGTTCTGGGGTCATCTCTGCTGTCGTGTTTCCCGCACGACTAGTCAGAAACAATCACCATCTCTTGCAGTAGTTGTTTATGCATATACTATTTTCATATGTTGAGGTTGCCAGCCTCATATATATATATATATATATATATATATATATATATATATATATATATATATATATATATATATATATATACAAGGTATATAACCCCTTAGCAAGAAACCTGTAAAAATTACAGTAGTAAATAAATTGTTTACACTTACCCCAAAATTTTGGGAATACACACTTCCCCTCCCGCAGATTAGAATGGACCCACAGCCCTGTATTTAGATGCTGTTCGAATCACTTAAGTCTGAGAAATTCCTCTTATGACGGGTGAAACACTTGGTCCGGAAATCTATAATTCCTCTTATGACTCCTTGTGAAAAATTTCCAAGTTTACAGTCTTGTATTAAAATTGCGGGTTTACTTGTACTTCCAAAGTTGCCCAATACTCGATCTGGTACTTATAGTTGTAGAATGATAAGTCCTATTCTCTTTCCTCTGGCTTGTAGGGGGTGTTTAGTTGCCGCTGCGATGCAGTCTGTCTGTGTGTTGTGACTGCGAATTTGTTAGATTACATCTCACAATCCTTAGTTTCAAATCCCAGCTGTGTTTCCGCCGAAAGTTCTAATCAAATCATAGTAGATTCTGGCAAACCAATCCAATTCATCTAGCACTGTTTTGGTGGGGAAGTTTATCATTACTCTTCCCACGCGTATTTGAAAATATTAAATTTAATATACATGCGTGGCCTCTTACACAATGATGTCATATCGTTACCTAAGACTTCCGGTGCACTTCTGTTTATCACCTTTATCTGCGTGACTCCGCCAGACAGATGTCTGATCAGACCGTATTGTCTTCTTTCATCGTATCACATACCGGCTTGTGTCAACATGATCAACAGCTTTCCAATGGGGTCAAAAGTTTGACCGCCCCGTTTCCACAGGCGGTCAGACAGATTAGGCGATAACATATTATCGCTGGCCGGGTCACCAAACCTGGGGAATCGTAACAACAGTCTGGGAATGGAGTGTGAAACAATAAGATACGCATTACTCCCGTAGCAAATACCGCCATAGGCGAGTGGCGTATTAGAGAATTCACCATGCTATGTCCAGCATAGAGCAAACTAGTGAAAATAACGAATGAAAAGGCATGATTTATGCCAAAGAAAAGCGATGAGTGAGAAAATGAAGAAAAAGAAAGGATACTGCCGGAGGGCTGAAGCTGTGAGAGATCACACAAAAGAGCATGTTCAGACGTTTTGTCACAATACATAGAAGAATCTTTATTATCCCAAAAAAATACATTAACATGTACTTGATATAGTATAAAAACACCATATCATATCGGATAATCATTTAGAGTCCGCAAGTGTGCCAAACTCCGCCAGGAAACAATCGCCAAACGTTCATAATCCGTTGAATTCAATTCGTACACAGTTTACAAGCTGACATCAAAAGTCTCCAGCCTTCAGTTACCGTCACCGTCTTTTGGGACATGAGCAAAAACCAAACATTCGCGATTCGACTGGACACACAATCTGACACCTGTGCGCGCTGTGGTCACGTATCTTTCAGCAACGCAATACCATAGTAAGGGGTCAGTGGATCTTTCCATTCTCGATGAGGGGTGACAGTATCTGGTCGCCATTGATAACGAAGCTATAGTTTCTTTCCGGTGGCTTCATAAACTAATATATATTCTTTAGAAATAAAATGTCAATTTTAAAGACTTGTTTAATTTTCGTCTTTCACTGATATTCTTAATTTCTGTAGCCATCTTTTCGGGTGATGTTATAGACGATGTTAAGAATTTCCACTTACTAATGTGAGAGCTTCAAGTTGACACACCTCTCAAAGCCGTGGAAAAGTCTCTTCTCTGCTACAAATCTTGTTTCAGCATTGTACACAATTAATAAGTCAGTGGATCCTTCCATTCACAATGAGGGGTGACAGTATCCAGTTAGCCATTGCTAACGAAAACATTGTTTCTTTCCAGTGGCTTCACAAATGAATATATATTTTTTTGTAAATAAAAAGTTCAGTTTCAAAGACCTTTTCGTTTTTATCTATCACAAATATCCCTTGTTTATGTAACAATCTCTTCGGGTGTTGTTATAATAGATGTTAAGAATATCCACTTACTATCGTGGGGAGCCTCAACGCTAACCGTCAGGTCGAGCTGGCTTGACATGTTTCTGTCATAGATCGAATAACTTGAAGTTGAACCAATACATGGCTACCTCATTGGGCATGTATGATTATAATAAGGCATTGCTTCAACTTGCGATATTAATATGGCCTCTCGAAATTTAATAACAGCAGTAACAATAGCCTTCATTAATTTTGTGATGTTTTGAAACGAAGTCCGGTTGACAAATCACAAAACCGCCATCTTGTCTACTTGGTACCAACACAAACCGCGAACTCACATGACAGGCAAACTTGATGTTTTCACATTTAAAACACTTAGCAAAATAATCCTGAACATGAGCCAAACACACTACAAACTCATACAGCGTTAATGAGGGCTGTTACCACAGATGCAGACTCCAAAACGATGACATGAAATGCACAACACAAAAGTGCGGCCTACCACGCCGCCATCTTGGAAACGTACATACATACATAATTATTTATTTATTTAACTTCACTGCTAGATAAACAATACACCAGACAGCTAGTATATATATATATATATATATATATATATATATATATATATGTGTGTGTGTGTGTAAAGGAACCCGTTACACGCCCATTGAGGCATATTGGGAATATGGTGTTAGGCCCATATTATCTTGACCGTCGGCCCACTAGGGGTGATGTGGTCGGCATCACGCCGGCCGCTTTAACCTTCCCAGAGTTGCTCTGGTACCCAGGAGCCGTTTGTGGCCTAAAAAAATCCCACTTCATCTGGGGATCGAACCATAGACCACTGCGCTAGGAAGCCAGTGCACTAACCACTATGCTACCGCGGCTCCTATATATATATATATATATATATATATATATATATATATATATGTATGTGTGTGTGTGTGTGTGTGTGTGTGTGTGTGTGTGTGTGTGTGTGTGTGTGTGTGTGTGTGTGTGTGTGTGTGTGTGTGTTTTGTGGAAGAACACAGTGATAAATGTCGAGGTGCTGTAATGTGCTGGCCTTCAAAGCATGTATTCATTTGCTTAGGCAGCGCAGACTACGCTGGTTATGTCATGTCTGCTGCAAAAAGGCTTACGGGAGCATAAAGCGCATGTCATGATGCTTTCAGTTTTTTATCAGACAACTTTCTATATTTAAAAATAAAACGAAAATCAATCCAAAGCGGGTGAATTAGTTATCATCCATTTGTCAAACTTACAAGATGACTTTGTTGATGAGTTTGTGATGTTTTACACGTTGTACTAGGACAAGATGTCAGCAGCGGAACTGATAAAATCCTAACTACAATATAAATAAGATGGTTACAAGTTATCTTCTTCTTCTTCCTTCTTCCTCGTTCGTCCTGAAAAGGACATTGGTTGCGTTGTGTCCGTTTACAGCAAAGCTGCGATATTTGTGCCTTTCGGCCGACACATCCGACTTCCGCACGGCATTTTTTTTGGGACCGGGTTTGCCTTCCCTCTTCGATCCCTACTCCTCAGCCAGACTGCAGTGATGCAGCCTGTTTCCAGCACCACCACGTGGAGGTGGAGTAGGGTCTTGGTCAGCTCTGGTTTGCTGACCCTGACGCAAGCAGTCATGTTATGGGTCGCTTACTGCATTCTCTATTGCTGCATCTTTGGGTCCCACAAGTTATCTAAATATTCGTATTGTTTTGAGTAATTATTTATCGATATTTGGATCAAATGCAAAAGGCGGAGGATCATTTTCTAGTAAGTAAATCAAGAATTGTATGCAATCAACTATGAATCAAGTCTCTTATCGTATTTGGCTCTTCTGTGCATTGAGAGCGGTATTGCTCGCAATATGGACTTTAAGAATGGGTTAAAGGAAATTGCTGTAGCGAAACGACGAACAAGAAACATTCTTATGAAATGTAACAAGTGTTCTAGACATTGTTTTTAAAAAAAAAAAGTCTTTTATAAATATAATTTTAAAGTTTTAGCTGCATTATTTCTTTTGTCTGACTATATTTTTTTCCAGTTTTTTTTTTTTCTTCTTACAATTTTGTTTAGGAAATACCATTTTTGGAATCGTGTAATTTTTCTCTTCCTTCGTATGCCCTTGAAACTGTGCCTTTCGGGAAATCCAGCCTTGAACTAACTGACAGAAACTAGTAGTTATTTTTAGGTCTTGGTAACCATCAACAAGACATGTGAATTGCCAAAGTTAAATTATTTTTAATAAATATTACACACACACATAAAGGTATGTTTTCAGGCACTCGTGAGAAATAAAGAAGTAGAAAACTAGACAACAGAAAAACAACAGACGTGAGTGGCTTACCGGAATTCGAACCCAGGAACTTCCGTGCGGCACCCCCGCATAGCTACGGAAGCGAATCACACTATCCTCCCTGCCATCTAGGCATCTTCTTTATGTGTTTAAAGTATTTTTGAATGGTTATCACGTTACAGATTTTCATAAATAGGTGTTTGCGTAGCACTGAAGGACTGAAATGGTACAACGAAGTCACCAAATTGGAATGATGACAAGAACAAGACAAATACCAGTGAAACAAGAGATGAGAAGAAGACGCTGGCGATGGATAGGACACACATTGAGGAAACCTATTGATACCATTCTCAGGCAGTTCTTGTTCTGAAATCCCCACGGTTAAAGAATCAGAGGCAGACCGAAGAACACGACAAGAGAACTGAAGACAGATATGAAAATGACAGTTGCGTTCTGCGGGATTCAGTCTAGGTTGAAAGACTTGTGCCACGTACCAAGATGGCAAATACATCCTCGACATTAAAAAACATTAATAACACACACACACACACACACACACACACACACACTCACGCGCATGAAACATGCATATAAATGTGCTTATGTATACATGCATATTTACAAAGTTGTAGAATGGCCAGAGAAAAAATAAGATACGATTTTTTTCCCCTCTCGGAATTACACGATTTTTTTCATGTTATCAATTTTTTTTTTTTAACTTCACTCCCTTTTGCCACCAATCCACAATTTGCCGCTCTAGGTAACTATCTAGTTTGCCTAACAGTAAAGCCGGTCCTGCTGGCGGGCGATCTTGGCTGGAATTATGGGTTTAAGTATTTGGAATGTTCTTGCAAATGTTCTTCCTCGTTAACTGAACACGTCCTGCTCTTGTTTGCTAATGGACTTATGTAAAAGTGGCACGTTAATAACGGGACCAGATATATACGCGAAATAAGTCTCGAATTGTTCTACGTTTAATTTATATATTTTACCCTTTCTTTAAAAAAAAAAAAAAATTTCGAAATAAAGTCACAAAACTACAGATAACCCTAAGCACAAAGCCAGTAAATCTCTGCCTTAGACTGACAGTCTACAAGGGAGATAACAAGTAAAAGTTGCTAAAATTTCAGTTTTCTAGTGTTATCTAACCTTAGAGCCAGAAGAAAACGGACCGCAACCAGACGGCTTCAAAATACCTACCTCGACAAAAATGGGAAACAAAGAGTCAGATATCCAGACATTCAGAACGACCCACAGTTCGCCGAAAGAGCAAAATTAGACAATCTCTGATGGGCCGCGGACTAATATGGTACCAGGCCAAAAGGAAGACAGCTGATAGGATAGCATGGCGTTCTCTCTGGCAAACCTCTATAAAGTTAGAAGAGGAACGACTAAGTATATATATATATTAGATTTATAAATCTTGTCAATAATTATAATCCTGTTATCAAGTACTTCTTCATTTCCATCTCTTCAGTGAACCGTCTCGACCTGACTGTAATGACAAGATTACAAGTATTAAAACTTTTAAACTTTTGTGTATTACAAACGTAATGATGCTCATGGTTTTCTCATTTATACTTTCTCTCACTCCAATAGCTGTAGAGTTTCTATTATTGTCTTTCAACTTCTCCGTTTACGTCCAAAAGCCGGATATGTCACAATGAAGATAACCTCTGGAATCGAGCTCGTAAAATGCTTTAGTTTGTATGCTCTTTCCTTCGAAAATAAAGTTCGTTCGTTCGAGGCCAGATAAGTGGAACACGTTGTATGGAGCGAAAAAACAATTTACGAACAAATGCAGATACCACTGCATGGCATTGGGCCGAAGGGCGAGAGCCCAAAAGCCGCTGGAATTGGGTTCCGTCATTGCCTATTTGTCATTCTGACGCTGAAACACGTTTTTGTCCCACTTGTGTGGTACAGTCCTGCCCATTCTGGCACTAACGACTGTCAAAGCCCAAAATGTATGACTTGACCATCTGTGTTCCAAATACAGTTTATTGTTTCAGCCTCGAATTCTAAAGGTACCGGGTTCGATTCCCAGTAGAGGGAATATAATTTATGGAAAATCTTTTTCAGAACCAGTGGTCCTAATGATGTCATACTCCCCTCTGGCCTCCTGGGTAGTGAAATCGGATGTCTAGCCTTCTTCGATTAGGGAGAAAAAAATAGTAGGTCCCGTGTGCAAGTTGCGCACGTTAAAAATACCACGGCAGTTGGAAATCGTAAAGAGTAGGCCATAAGGCCGCTGCCCTGGCAAAATTTAAAAATTAGAAACCTACCCACCACACAAATATTTATAGAATGTGTGATTCCTATATACTGTTGGGTGCCGGGTTTCAGTTTCAACCGTGAATAAATTTTGCAATATTTCCTGTCGATTTCATTGTCATTTTGGAATTCATTCTTGATGGTTTTAAAGTTTGGATGTATTATAAGTTTATGTTCACATTTGTTGATATTATGATTCTACCCTGGTGATTCTTATTTATGCCAAGATGTGTAAGGGTTCTCGTTCATTGTTAATAATCAGTCTTTGTTGAAGGACAAAGACAACATCATCAAGGTTACGACACAATGGTCAAAATTGCCCAAACGTTGCAATGAATTCAAATTCATCAAAGAAACTCCACTGGTGACGACTGATCATGGTTTAATAAAACGACACAGTTCTTCAGAAACAGAAAACATGCGAATTCATTTCTGTAATAAATTCATACAGTTTGACTGAATGCAAACTCGTAAACTAGCACATAACATGGTGCTTACATGAAAATTGTCAGACTTTATCGACTTCTATAATATACGGTTCTGTCGTTAACCAGTATTTAAATTGCAACACTATGTACTGTTATTTTATGTCTGCGAAACTAGTCTTCTAGCTCTGCTAGTTTTAATTCATCATAATTATTTATGTTTGGCTTCTCGCGCCATCTTCACATCTTTGCAAATTCTACTGGCACTGTTGCAATGATACACAGTTCGTCGATAATTATCACAATTGTCTGCAAGTCTAAATAACGCCGGCCATACCTTGCTCAACGCGTTATAGAGTGATTGAAATCACATTAACTCTAAAATATTTCAACTGGGCTTACCAGCCATAACGCAGACTAACACTACCTGTACAAGTGGGTAAACCACATAGTCTAAACACTTCCATCAGGCACTAAGGCCACATGCAGAATGTCTTGACACTAGGAACAACGCGTCATACTACGGTACATAACACGTCAAAGTGTATCTAAGTTGGGGGTGCCACATGGTGCATACACCCTGACCGAAATTAAGCAGCCACGATAATTACACACCATGGGGCAACTCCCAACATATACACACATTAGGATTCTCTCCGGTGCTACAGAGTTCTTGCACTAAGCTGAGACCCTCCTTGTGTGATCTTAGGGAGGAGATCGGAGCACTGATGGAGTTGTCCGTGTGCAAGCAATGAAGATAGTCCTTAAAACCAAAACCAAACCACAGTTCGTCCCAATATCCCAGTTCCCATCTTTTGTGATGTCTCAAATTTCTTAACCCTCTTCCACAGTTTTTTTAAACTAATAGGTACAAGTAGTACCATAGCACTTACTGCCCAAGGGGAGTGAAGTGCTAGAGACTTCACCATACTAGGTCCCGTTTCAAAAAATGGGGTGACCAGTTCCCTTCCTTGCTGCATTTGCCTTCCTTAAATCGAGAACAGAGCCAGGTACCCATTTACTGCAGGGTAGACTGGAGCTTACTAGGTCCAGCTCCAAAAAGTGGGATCACCAATTCCCTTCTTTGCTGCCTTTGCCTTCCCTATAAGCCTACGAAGAATATCAACTTCAAAGAGGTATGAAGTATAAGTACGCCATGACATCATAAGAGAAAAGTGAAAAGTAAAACGAGAACAAAGACCAGATGGAATACTAAAGGAAAAAGAAAAAAAATGAAGGGAAACAATGCCCTGAGAATAAAGAAAGAGAAATATGTCATGGTAAGCAATTACATGAAACCATGCATAGTACAAATGAATACCATTGAAATACAATAGCATACATGATAAATTAAATTCTCTAACAAAAAATAATATCCTGAGCATGATAACCCAGACAATCATGGCTATTACTGACGCACAATCAAGCATCGGGTGAGGAAAAGTACCTCACTACCTCAGAAAAAATCTTTTCTCAAAGTATCAATATTGTATAAATAGGTGCTCCCACTAGCGCACAATGAAGCGCTGGGCACAAAAACATTACAATGTCAGAAAAATTTACTCTCTCTCATGACTTCATGTATCCCCCCAAAAAATACAATATCGACATGTCTCGCAATGATAAGTTATGTAAAATAATGGTATCATTACAATATTATATTTTCAACACTGTAAAACACAGCAATATATTACTACTATAGTAAAGAAGTTATACCAATCATAATACAATATCTTCTAATATAATATTCTATATTAATGTACAATGTTGTTAACTATCTCGAACAAGTACAAATCAGAGATGAGTTCCGAAGTCTAAGACCATTCTGTAAGCAATAAGGCACCGAAGACATCTAAAGTAGCATCAACTGCTGAAAGAAAAGCTGGAACAGTCTTGATAAATCTGGTAAACGGTTGAGACCCTCAAAATAACAGCGCTAACTCTCATGGAAAATCATACGCTGTGAAAAAATACAAATGAACATCTCTGTTTGATAACCGTAAGATTTTATAATATATTACAGTTAATGTTAATCTTTAGCTATCAAATGTGGCCATGTAAACTTCCGGCCCCTGTATGGTTATAATCAAACCTTCCTCCGTTACACTAAAACGGTAACCGAGAAAGTAGTACAAACTAATTTAGAGTTATGACTTAACAGGGTCATACAAATGTACTAACAGAGTGTTAATGTATAATAATGTCGTGGGTATATAAATAAACCCGAAATCTATAAGAAAATCGAGAAAATGAAAGTCAAGTAGAATCATGTGGGCATCGAGACAGTATGTATGCCACCACATTATCCGCACCACGGATAGCTCGTACTGAAAAGTGAAAAGGTTGAAGAGCAATAGCGTATCGAGTAGATCTAGAACTCTTCAAGTCCTTTCTCTGTATAGATGTGAGGGCTTTTTGGTCGGTTTCTACAATGAAATGCGCGCCAAGAAGGAATCTCTGAAGTTTAAGAATCGCCCAGACCAAAGCTAATAATTCTCGGTCTAGTACCGAGTAATTCCGTTCTGCTGCATTCAGCTTCCTAGAGACATACATCACCGGATGCAGAGTTTCAGAATATTCTTGCATCAATGCGGCCCCAATCCCTCTGGATGAGGCGTCACTGCGAAGAATAAAAGTCTTATTTGCAGTGGATAGTTTTAAGATAGGCTGCTCAGAAAATAGTGTCTTAATCTTATCTAATGAGGATTGGCATTCTGGAGACCAGCGTACCATATTAGGTGACCCCTTCTTCAATAGGGTTGAGAGCGGTGCCGTGATTGACGATAGATTTGGAATAAATCTTCCATAGAATTGGATTAAGACCAAGAGACTACGGACTTGCTTCTTCGTCTTAGGAGTAGTGATGTTAAGAATTTTATAAGTGTTGTGGTCCTCCATCCGCAAGAGACCATGACCAACCTTGTGACCCAAAAAAGAAATGTCGCTAAACCCAACATAGGCTTTGGACGGTTTGGCCGTCAAATTATGAGAGTGCAGAGTAGACAAAAGTTCGGAAAGACCTTGGAAGTGCTCTTTCCAAGAATTACTAAAAAGGCAAATATCGCCCAAGTACGCAATAACATCTGGACGATGTGAAAGGATACGACGCATCATGCGTACAAAAGTAGCTGGAGAATTCATGAGGCCGAAAGGCATGAAGTTCCACTGGAACAAACCCCTAGGTGTTGAGAAAGCAGTTAGAGGTTTGGCGCATTCAGTAAGAGGGACTTGCCAATAACCTTTAGATAAGTCGAGTTTGGTAAAGTACCAAGAAATAGAAAGCTTAATAAGTAGATCTTCCAATAAGGGCATAGGTTCAGCATCGAATTTCGTCACTTGGTTTAATTTACGATAATCGACGCAAAGACGTATGTTATTGTCTTTCTTCCGAACAATAACCATAGACGAGGAGTATGCCGAAGTAGATGGTTCAATTATTTTCATCTATATCATTTCATCCAATTCTTTCGCGACTTGTGTTTGAAAATGTAATGGGATTGGATAAGGTCGGACTCTGATAGGGTTATAGTCTGTGAGTATTATGTCATGCTTAATAATTGATGTTTGTCCAGGAATGTCAGTAAGAACGTCCTGAAAAGTTTGTATCAGAGAAGAGACCTGTTGCTGTTTCTCAGTAGATAACTCTGAAGAAACCGTCACATTTTCCCATGATTCTGTTGAATGCAGTGGGATTACGGGAAGAGGAAGATTCACATCTGAGAAAGTAGCCTCTTCCTCTTGAATAACTGACAGAGATGTGTAATGCCCATGCGGGATCAGCGGATCGTCCGTCGCTTGAAAAATAGGTTGTAGGTAATCAGGTCATTCATGAAATTATGTCAGCATATTAATATGAAGGGTTTTATGCTTTCCGTCCACATCGACGACACAGTCGACATCAGAAATTCTAGAGATGACAGCATAAGGACCTTTCCATGAAATAAGAAGTCTATTGTCCTTACAAGGGAGTAATACAAGTACCTTGTCACCAGGACAGAGTTGTCGTAGACGTCTATTTTTATTTGCGAATTTCCTCGCCTTCTCCTTAGCAAATTCAGACGCAGAGGTAGCTAACCTACATGCTTCGATAATCTTCTGCCTTAGAGCAATGACATATTCGTAGGAAGACTGAGTGTCATCGCAGATGTTCTCAGCAGTTATAAGCTCGTGGAGCAACGACATGGGACCGCGCGGTTGCGCACCAAAGACGAGCTCGAACGGAGAAAACCCCGTTTGCTCATTAGGGACCTCTCTATACGCAAAAAGGGCAGCAGGTAAAACCCTGTCCCAATCCTGAGGATGGTCCTCAGTTATCTTCCCAAGTAAATTCTTGAACGTTCTATTCAGACGCTCAAAGAGCATCTGCAATATCAGCAGTAGAAATGCTCTTGAGAGGTATAGCCTCTGGCCACGGGTACATATGTCAATGCATGTTAGGATAAATTGGTGTCCTCTGGCAGACTTGATTTTAAAAGGACCAATAATGTCTATTGCCATCTTTTGAAAAGGGCGAATTGGAATATCCGCAGCTTGGATAGGTGCTGCATGGCGTGGACCTCGTGACTTAACCTCCTGACATACATTGCAGGAGCAACAATAAATATGTATATCTTTATTTACGCGTGGCCAAAAGAAGGAAGCAAGAACCCTCGATTTAATACGGGAAAATCCCATATGTCCTGCGCATTGAGAGTTGTGGGCATGTTGTAGAATTCGAACCCTCATACCCTTAGGTACCAGAATTTGCGAATGTATAGACGAAGCAGAATCTCGCACCATACGAACTAGTACTCCATTCTTTATTGAGAACCAAGATTTATGATTTGTGTCATAATTTGAATTATCATCTTTAACTAGGAGAAAGAATTTTTTTAATGAAGTATCATTTTGTTGAAGTGTGATAAAAGACTCTCGGGAAATCACGGAGTGATCATCCTGATTATGTACTTCATTAACTTCGGTAGATGGAGTCAGAGAAATATTTTGAGCTTGAGCTCTTGTAGTGACTGCATTAGCAGCCTGAATGTTTTGCTTCTCCCAGATAGCAATTTGCTGCGGTATACACTCCTTAATTCCGTGTATACGTCCGACGATAAGGTCCGCAATAGGATTCGGGAGCAAACACGCGTAGACATCTCCCGTAAAAAAGGGAGTAGCTATGTGGATGATAGCAGTCGGATACTTTTCAAGTGTCCCACCAAATGTCACACATTTCACCACATTTCCAGTGGCATAGGAAGAATCTATGAGAGACTGTTTAACCCCGACAGTTGTGCATCCAGAATCAAATAGAACCGAGACTTGATTATTATTCACAAAACATTTATGTAGAATAAGAGCCCCTCTTCCGTCATGCACAGCTGCGGCAGGAAGAGCGGGTAGAGGATGACCGTAACTCAAGGTAGTTATAGATGTAGGTTGGAATAGAGTTGTGCATTCCGGGCATTGAGATGCCCTCTCAAAATCAAAAGCAAAGCAAGCACTAGCATTAGTGACACTATTATTATTGTTATCTTGATTATTAACATCCTGAGGCTCTTGTTGAGCAGAGTTAGCATGGTGAAAGGATCTATTATTGTCGTGTTGCGATCTATCGCGGCTATTATTTCTATTGAAATTATTGTTCTGATTTGAACCCCAGTTTGCATTGTCGTGATTACTATTTCCCCTTTGATTAGAATATCTATTAAATGGGTTTTGTTGTCTCCGTGAAGAGTTATTATTGGGTTGATAACCTCTATTGTAGTAACCTCTTCCAAAGTTCCTATAATTATTAGGACCAAAATGTTGAGGACTGTTAAATTGCCTCCCGTTCCCTGAAGAAGAATCATTACGTGATGGACCCCCTTAGTTCTGTCCAAAATTACGATTATCTCTTCTATCAAAATTACGCTGAGGCCTTTGAAATTTGCGTCGAAAATTAGGACCATATGGTGTTGCTGAAGCAACGGGTAAACCTTCTTCGCTTTTAGAATTGCTAACCATTACATTAGGATGTGCCGTGACATATTGGCGACAGTATTGTTCCATTTCTTTCAAATTAGGAGGCTTTCGCTCATGTAGAAAGGAAAGAAAGGATTTACTCACTGACGACATAACTTTGTCCCGGAGCAATAAGTCATTAAGGGCTTCAAATGTGTGTTCAGTTTTTGAAAGTTCAACCCAAAGTGAAAACGTAAGGCTAATATCAGATATAAAATCTGAAAAATCTTTCCCTGTCTCCGGCAATAGAGACTTAAAGCGTAGGCGATAACCTTCTTCATCCATTTGGTATTTTTAAAAATAAGGCAGCTCTGACCACATCATAGTTATTTGCGTCAGGACCTTCTAACATACTTATAGTATTCAAAGCTTCACCCTTAAATAACCTCCTAAGTTGTTCACAATATTGCGATTTATCTACCTTATGAGATTCGCATGAAAGTTCAAATCTATTTAGATAGAACGAGATATCGTCACAGTCAGAGTTGAAAACAGGCAATTTAATATCATATGATTTAGTATTTGCCTTATTAGAAGTTGTTTGATTGTTTGTCTCATTTTGAGCATTACCCATATTCACTACCTTTATTTTTTCCAGCTCCATAGCTAAGACTCTCTCGTCGAGTAACATTTTCTGTTTTTCAGCCTCCATTTACATTTGTATTTTTTTATCTTCAGCCTCTCTTTCTAACTTTTTATTTTCAGCCTCTCTTTCTCATTTTTTATTTTCCATTTCCATTTGGAATTTTCTCTCATCTGCCTGCATCTGCAATCTCCTAACTTCAGCTTCAATTTTCTGTCTCTTCTCTTCAGCTTTCTGCGCCTTGGCATATTCAGCAAGTGCAAATTCTTCTAATTTTTCCACAGTCTTGCCAAGGGATTTCCCTTGTGCAATGAAATAATCCAAAGTAGACATTATGTCTAATTATATGAGGTCAATAACCTGTGTAAATATATTATATGAGAAACTCACTTTATCCCAACTTAGTGGGTGACAAGTCTTTGCCCAAGAACTTGTATAATTACTTTACTTATCATTAATATAATTAATCACCTATATACTTATTGTGCATAACAATATTGACAGCGTATAACAACATATACAGTACAGACAAGAATAACAAAGACAAGATATAAGCACAAATGACCACGTTCGCAGGAATCAACTAAAGGAAAAAGCAGAAATAAAGTGAAAAATATTGCAAAATTTGCAACGACAGCTGCGAATAGAACGATGAGACAATGACAACACAGTGTATAAACGAAAAGTTGTAAAGAAATAAACGATAGGAAGGGGAGGCGGACAAATACAAACAAATTAATGCAAAACTAAAGAATAGAGAAAATATAACAAAAACAACAATGGGACATCTCGGCACAACTAAACAATATTATCAAAGACTGAATTCGACGTAAACAGAGTCTGCCCAAGATTATAACAAGGGATCTTTTACGCTACGAACTCAGACAACACAGTCCCTATAGAACGCTTTCGTAGGCCCTCGGTGAAGTGGGATGTATCCTACGAAAGTCTCCACCCAACCTGCCCGCTGACATAGAATATATAACATAGAAACAAGGAATATAAATGGCTTATGTATTGAGGAAGGCCTAATTACCAACACAGAGACACAGTTTACAACAACAAACAGCCACTTATCTTAAACTGGCAAAAAATCCTGGCCTCCAGTATAGCAGCAATGATGTTCATATAATACACCGTCAAAGGAACAGAGGATCCTTCGCTGAAGGTGTACAGGAACTCTGTGACTCAAGGAACAGGTATATTCGACCATTCAGACCCTTGACATGTTGAACTTGCTCGCAGAAAATACGAACTGGCAACACTGCAACTCGACTTGAATAACTTGTGCACAAAATTTCAGACTGTCAACACTGATGTTCTATTAGATTTCCGCTCAGGAAATTGTGACGATATTCTAAATACAATAGCTAAATTAGAGAATATTATAGTGCATAAAGTCAAAAATAAGATAGAAAATAAAAATTGAGTCTAGCTTCTTCGTCCCCACGCCAGCCGGTATGCAGATTTTGATAAGCCTTATAGCCGAATGAAAGATACTGTCTTTTCGAAATTCGACCTTGAGATTAAATGTAACACTTGTGCAAGTTCAAGACGATAGAGTGATAGAATAAAAGAAGAGGAGGGGAGGGATAGAAAGACAGAACTTAGGGGACGCCGTTTCGCGTTGATTTCACAAAAGCCAACTAGAGCGACATAGCCTTGGGCGACTTTCAAATTGCGATACAAAACTAAAAAATGTTCGTCAATTGGATCATGTAAACAACCTTAGCTCTTATAAGGAATGACGTAATTCTAACGTACTACAGACAAGTCTCGGATTTAGTTTGAAAATAGTTAGAAAAAGAAGTGAACAGGTGGTAGTTTCTAGATTTGAACGACTAACATAGAAAAAAATATGGAATTATGAACCATAATACATAGGGCCATAAAAATTATATATTCGAATGCCTTATGATTTCCTGAGCAATATATAATATGGTGTCAGTTACGCACTAGTACAATAAATAACCAAGATATTGACAAAAATACTATGTATTGTAAGACGGACTGACGAAAACAAAAATCATGCCTACTTATTTTTTTCATAGCATGTTTTGAAAAAAGCTTTTGGGGAAATGAGGACTAAAAGGTACCTATGATTTGATTGGCTGTAGTTTAAAGAAAGACTAGATAGGATTGGTTGACCTAAAACTAAAAATATATTTGCAGGAGTAAACATAGTAGTTGGGAGTTTGTTTTTTTAAAGTTTGATTCAAATGTGCATGGTCCGATTGGCCAATGCATTACATATTATCGAAAAACGTAGACTGCTCGTTGCCATTTTGAGAAAAATCTTTGACAAACAAGGAGCGATGAGAGCAGGCTTGTGCTTTTAAAACTAATAGAAAGCAGTCTGGACGGAAGGCAGATCAAAAGTGTGCCATAAATTGTTTGCCAGTCATCGTTTGCTTGTGTATAATTCATTGAAATCTGTGGTAAGAATGATTTTATTAACCTTTCATTTAAAATAAAGTTTGAATGTGAGATATTAACATACGACTGTAAGTAAGTGAGTCGATGGCAGACTTAGGCAGAGCCTAGAGATTGATCCATCATATGATAGACTATCAGAGAGGTGTAGTACTACAAGATTATATATGATTGTCATCAAGGAGCATAACACCTATCCTATGGTATGGAAAAAGATTACTGCTGGAATTGCAGAGGCGTTGTAACCATTAGGGGAGAGGAATACTGGTATACATTGTCACGTCAAATTATAATGGTAAAATAGGTTGTCATCAAGAGCTGACCCTATTCGTTTGTTTGTACTGTACCTGTAATAAATTGTGGAATATTATTGTATGCTTGTTATAAAGAAGGATGCATAATCTTCTTATTTCAGGGTTTTTTGTGGCCCTGTCATTTAACGTAATAACAAGCTCGTGGGAACTGAGTGATTCCTGACACTGTTTGCATATTTCGGGCAAGTGCTGGATGTCATTGCCTTTCAATAAGTGAAACAGATTGTCCAGCGAGCCTAGGAAAAGAACTACCGGTGTTATACTTCGAAGATAAGTGCCTGTTCGGCACCAGGAAGCTCAACCTCTATGAACTCTAGTTTTTAAGAATAAAGACTGAAAATATTAATAAAAAATTCCACCTGTGACAAATGAAAAGCAAATGAACTATAGGGAGGGATGTTACTAACAACCTACCATTATATATATATATATATATATATATATATATATATATATATATATATATATATATATATATATATATATATATATATATATATATATATATATATATATATATATATATATATATATATATATATATTTTTTTTTCTATAACCAGCGGCACTCGAGCTTTCCGGCTCTTTCGGCCCAATGACATGTCATTGCGAGGCTGGGGGGTCAGTGGACTTTCCTTCCAACCCGGTCAGGAGCTTCGCTCCTTCCCATCCACACGGGATTTATGTGCAGGAGCCGTTCAGATTATTCAGTCAAATTTCCGGTCGTAAACATTTCTTCAAACGCCGACGGCCGGGTTTGAACCATGAACACCTGGTCGCCAGTACAACGTCGTAGCCATTACACCAGCGCGGCTCCCATATATATATATATATATATATATATATATATATATATATATATATATATATATATATACATATATATAATATATATATATATATAATATATATATATTATATATATACAGTAGAACTCCATTTATCCGAACCCCTTGGGACCGAGCATCGTTCGGATAATCAAATGTTCGGATAATTGGATTACATAATGTATCGAGTACATGTACATATACGCTCGTATTTCTAAAAATAATTAACCATCACAAGGGAAATACACATTAAAACATATTTACTTGTACTGTAATAATAATACCCACACTGTATTAGATCACCGTATCACCAAAATCTTTTATTACACAGCAGTGCATGTACTACTTGTATTAATTATGTTTTTTAAGAAAGAGAAATGTTTTCAAAATAACATTACAAACGATTCAAAACCATGCGCAACTTACGTATACATGTACTTGCACAGATGTAGCCCACTATTTAAAATAATGAGGAATCCTCTTTTGCACCAAACTGGATAGTCTCCTTTTGGCTGCTAAATCCCGCATTCTCTTCAACAGCAGAAGCTGTGTAAAACAGCTGTCATCTTCTTGCTCGTACCAAGCCATCGCGGTTTCTAGTGCTATAAAGGTCTCTTCAGGACTTAGTCGACGTTTTGGGTTTTCTACATAATCTACAAGTACATCATGTACTTCTGAGGAGTCTTCATCATCGGTCACTACATGTATTTGGTTTTCTTCTTGCACAAAAGACAAAATTTCTTCGTCATTCAAAAACTGAAAACCAGAATCATTATCATCTTCTAGCCACGTGTGTGCATCATCTTTGTCACAGTCCGAAAATCCGGGCATTGCTTGAAACAGTTCCACAACTTCATTTATACAATCATCATTTGTGTCCACTGCAGTAGTTTCATTTCCTCCTTTTTTCCCAAGCAATCTATTCCAAGCCTTGTTGAGATTATCTTGTGACAGGGTGGTCCAAGCATCAGCTAACATATAGCAGCAGTCTTTGAGATTAAGCTTTTTGGAAAACGCCACCACACTTTCTTCATCTTCAGCCAACAATAAACGATGCAGGACTTCCTTCTTGTACATCTTTTTAAGTTTTGCTATAACACCCTGATCCATTGGTTGAATCAGTGCTGTTACATTAGGAGGCAGAAAAATTACTTTAAAATTTGCATCAACTGCATTCAATGTATCCGTCTCTGGATGAGATGGTGCATTGTCCAGTAGAAGAATTACTTTTCCAGTTTTCTTTTCTTGTTCTCTCAACCTCTTCACATTTGGGATGAACTGATTTGTATACCAATCAAGAAATATTTCACTATTCATCCAAGCACTCTTCTGTGCTTTGTAGCACAATGGGAGACATGTCACATTCTTTAAACAACGTGGTTTTTTTACTTTGCCGATCGTTAGCACCGGTAAACGATGACTTCCACTGGCATTTGCGGCTACCAAAATTGTTACTCTCTCTTTGCACTTTTTAAACCCAGGGGCAGCTGCTTTTCGCTGAGATGCAAGTGATTTTTGAGGCATTGATTTCCAGTATAAGCCAGTCTCATCGGCATTATACCCATCATCGAGTGAATAACCTTCTTCTTCCAAAAAAGCCAAGAGTGTTTCTTTAAAATTTTCAGCGGCAGTTGCATCGCTAGATAAAGATTCCCCTTGAATCTCCAATTCTCGTATGCCATGACGAGATTTAAAGTTTCTTAACCATTCCTGGCTATCCTTAAAGTCAGGAGGACCGTCAAGTTGATTGTTGAACTGAAGTGCCTTTTCACACAATAGAGAGCCAGAGATAGGTTCCCCTTTGCTTCTTCTTTGCACAAACCATATATACAAAGCCTCTTCCAATTTCAAATCTTTCGCATTTCTCATGGTTTTACGTTTCTTCGACCCATTTTCACTATCCAATTTCGATGCAAAACTCATAATTTTATCCTTGTTACTTTTGATGTCAGAGACGGTAGCTTTCCCAACATTGAAAAATCTGGCAAGTGAAGACACAGTTTCACCTTTTCCTAGTCTCTTGATAATTTCTGTTTTCGTTTCAATTGACAAAACATTGCGGTTCCTTTTATATGCATTAGGCCTACTGGAAGATGCCTTATCGCACAGAGAAATACTTGTACACCAAAATTATTCTGCTGTGGTAGCAGAGACAATTATTTTAAGTTGAACTGTCTGTTTAGCCAGTGTTCTGCCTAGAACGCACTCGTACACTGGATTGGTAAACCAGATATTAACTGACTTTATGATATAATGATCTAACTGACTTCCTGTATGTAAGCGACCGACCATTAGCCCATCCCATCCTCTACAAATTGTTCGCACACACTTGAAGCTTGCCGCATCAAAAGATTCAGAATTGTAGTCTAACGTGACTGGTGGCGCCTGGTTTTTTTTTCTGGACAAAGTGTTCGGATAATTGGATGTTCGGATAATTGGGGTTCGGATAAATGGAGTTCTACTGTATATATATATATATATATATATATATATATATATATATATATATATATATATATATATATATATATATATATATATATATATATATATATATATATATATATATATATATATATATATATATATATATATATATATATATATATATATATATATATATATATATATATATATACCAGTATTAACCTAATTTAGAAAATTACACCTGCACACTTTTAGTATAATAATATTTGTATTATGGACAGAAGATCCATTGTGTAAATTGATTAATGTAAATAATTCACTTGATTTCACTTTGATTGTCAGTCCTGATTCCAACAAAAAGAGTCAGGACAAAATAAATTGAAAAAAAAATTAACGTTACACAAAATTCAACCACTGACTTACTAAAGATAGTCTTTTAAAGTGTAGCTTGTATGTGATTGTCGTAGTACTGTTGTGTTGTGTTGGATAATAAAATAATTGTTTATATGTTTAGTGGTTAATGCAACATTACACTACATATTCATAACCCTAGACACCAAACGTAGTCATCATACATTATAGTCAAGAATAAGTCTGAATGAGATCATAAAGGTGGTAGCAGAAAGGTACCCTGGAAACTTACCATAATAATTTGTTATATTCAGGGACCTTCACAGCTGACCTCATTCAGTACACTAAGAGTACATAACAACAGCATTTCTTAACATCAAATCCACCACAGAAACAAGGACTGGATTCCACTGTAGTAAGGTCGAGAGACTTCCGGGCAACGCCGGGTGCTTTCAGTTAATAAAGTCCACTACTGTTGAACTTGAAAACATCACTGTTAATAGCCCCATCGAGCTGGCCAACCACTGTAAAGGTGTGTGTAGAAGTGTATATATATATAACAATTGTTAATGTTGTATTCTTGATGACATCAGCAAACGTTGGACATCGTCAGGATGGATGTAGATGGGCTATATTATGTGCGCTGTTAGAGGCGAACAGCAGAGTCGGGCTTACAGGTGGCCGACATGGTGTGTGGGTGTATAGACAAGTCAATGGACGCGAATGCGTGTAGTCCTAATATATTATAATGATGATGACACACACCAAAAATACATCTAATATTCAGGAAATGTTGAAACGGCTGTGGTACAGTTGTTTACGATTTATTACTCCACAGTAACAAGGACATCACTGATACACTGTCAATAGGACACGGTTTAAGCACATCATGTAATTCACAATAGTTCAATACATCCAATAGATCAATGACTCTTCTAAGCAAACTGCCGGCATCGCAGTGCTAATAATATCTCAATGGCTCCTCTAAGCAAACTGCAGGCATCGCAGTATAATAATATCTCAATGGCTCCTCTAAGCAAACTGCAGGCATCGCAGTATAATATCTCAATGGCTCCTCTAAGCAAACTGCAGGCATCGCAGTATGATAATATCTCAATGGCTTCTCTAAGCAAACTGCAGGCATCGCAGTATAATAATATCTCAATGGCTCCTCTAAGCAAACTGCAGGCATCGCAGTATATCTCAATGGCTCCTCTAAGCAAACTGCAGGCATCGCAGTATGATAATATCTCAATGGCTTCTCTAAGCAAACTGCAGGCATCTCAGTATAATAATATCTCAATGGCTCCTCTATGCAAACTGCAGGCATCGCAGTATAATATCTCAATGGCTCCTCTAAGCAAACTGCAGGCATCGCAGTATAATAATATCTCAATGGCTCCTCTAAGCAAACTGCAGGCATCGCAGAATAATAATAAATGTTCTCTTTACCTTCTTTGATAACAATAGGAATACGCCGATATAAGTCCCTGGCGTCAAAAAATATAAATGTTCTATTTACCTTCTCCGATAACATCAGGCATAAGCCACATAAATATAAGCCATCAATCCTCGGCTTTAGAAATATATATCAGGGGGAACCTCCAACATTTTAATCTCACAAAACTATCTTCCCCGTACACACAGTCAGAAAAACATCGCGGAGCTCCTTCTCGGCCAAAACCCAGGGACGACTGCCACGGGATTTGCCGTAACTCAGTCCCGCTCAACAATCACGCATGCGCGGATAACCGCGAGACGTGAGTTGAGCTCATACGAGAACCTTCTGGAAAGATCTCGAACGATATTCGAGAAAAAATCTCGATCAAATAATTTTAAACGCGCAAGTAATAAATCAAGGGAGATAACAACAAAATCTGACCTGACATGCAAAAATATTAATGTTTAAATCCCCTTGCTTAAAAAACTGACTTTAACAGTCTGCCACTCACGTCAGGTTGTTTTTCTGTTGTCTAGTGTTCTACTTCTTTATTTATTATGAGTGTCTGATAACATACCTTTATGTTTGTCTAATATTTAGTATCTAGATGAACATCTCTGGACTGAGACCAAAGACTCTGGAGCTTGGAAAACAGCTAAACGAACGCAACATCCACATTGCACTAATATAGGAAAAGCGTCCAGCTGATAAAGAACACCCCATATCGGGCTATACCATGTACACATGCAAATGTGATAAGTGCAGAGGTATTGCAACACATCTAAGAAATGATGTCCAGGGAGAAGTTCAAAACAAAAGAAACAATGGAAGTGATATCCAAGAAATAAAAGTATTTTTTTTTTTAAATAAAATTTTGGCGAGGCGCGTCCCGTTCAACCTAGTCAGTTATATTAGGGCGCATGTCCAAATATAAAAGACCTTTAGGTCTGGAGAATTAAGTATTAATAAAAGATGGCACTGTGGCCAGGTTTTATAATGGGTTGTAAACAAATAATAAAGAGAAATAAAAACGACTAGATTTAGAGTAGGTAGAAAAGTAGTCCCCCTTCTGTTTGTGAGTGCAAAACAGCTCAGGAAACATAGGTGAGTTTGACTCAGTAGAAGTGATCTCGAATTTCACGAATCACGTGAGAAACAGCGCATTTTAGAGCGCGGTGAGGTAGTTCGAATTTGGTCTTCACGGTGTAAGGACCATAGGAATCTCAGGTGGAGTTTGCTTGTAACGTGGAAGGTTTTGAACTGTTCTTGTGTTTTGAGTATTCTGTAGACACAGAGATGCAAAGCCAGGGCCAAACGTTGGAACTCAAGGGATGTTTGATTGAGTGCACAGTTTTTCAGTGAACCACTAGTGTATGTTATTCTTCAGTGGATGAGGAGATTCACTCATGTGTCAGGTACGCGCCTCTGCAAGTTATGAACATTACATCCCGTAAGACAAGTCAGGTTGAAGTTAGAGTCTGGAAATCAAACTAAGATCCCAGGAGTAGTCCGGTCATGTAAAGATGATACTTTCAAGCACAAGACAGACTACAAGCATTTCAGACATGAAGTAGGAAGAGATAGACAGTGACTAGAGAGGAAATTAGTCTATTCAAAGACAGTGAAGAATGAGATCTGACATATTTAGCAGTATGACAGCAGCGTATCAAGAGTCCAAAAAAGAAAGAACTGTATTGCTTCATTATTGCCAAGTTAATGCCTGCACATTATTTGTCACACTACGACTCAATCAATATGTACATATGTTCAACAGTTTTGGGAGCACCCGCCAATAAATTATTGAAAGGCTATTAGGGTCAGCATATGTCCTTACTGTTCGTCGTTAAAGAAATAATCAGTCAGTAGAGAGAAAAGGAGTACATAATCGAACCTGCTATAAGATCATGGAGTAGCATAGACTACCTATCTGAGACCTCAGCGGCCACTGCACAATAAACTGCGGTTCACTGTCGTGGTTGAGTAAAGTGTAGAGTATTTGTCGAGTTGGACAATAGTAGTGAAATCGACAAGGGATAGTGGACTGACAGAGTTATAGATTACACATAGATAAAGTGTAATAGGAGATGGACTTGAGACAACCTGGAAGAAGATTTATCAAAATGATCTCTCTCTCCAAGCCTCAACTCACTTATACTGTCTAAGCACCTCCTGCTCTCACTCTTTTCTCTTATCAAACATAGAGATTATAGTAAAGAGCTAAAACAAGTTAATTATGGATGGAAGGGTCGTGAACAGCGCACTAATAAATGTGTAAACTTTATTAAAGAAGAAAAGCATGGAAAATAATGCATCTCATCATTCACAACATAATACTCATCAATAATCATCAATAATCAAAATATGCCAAATACACCAACAACACACACACACACAACCGATCATAAAACCTGTAGAACACAGAGAATGAATAAACTGAGTGTCAGTCCGTCCGCTTTCGTGGGACCAAATGTAATAGTTCCAGAAAAGTGTCTTACATGTAGATCCTTCAAGGCGAGGGAATAAGCCTACAAAACTTTCCTTGTTGGTGCTATCATTGGTGACCTCTAATTGCGCGAGGTGGGCTGGAAGACTCTATTTACCTCTGGTTTACCAAATGAATAAAACTGTGTGTCAGTCTGTCCGCTTTCGTGGGACCAAATGTGCCAGCTCCAGAAAAGTGTCTTACATGTAGATCCTTCAAGGTGAGGGAATAAGCCTACAAAACTTTCCTTGGTGGTGCTAAACGTTGGTGACCTCTAATTGCGTGAGGGGCTGGAAGACGCTGTTTATCTTCTGCTGACCAAATAAACAAACTGAGCGGCAGCCTGTCCGCTTTCGTGGGACCAAAGGTGCTAGCTCCAGAAAAGTGTCTTACATGTAGATCCTTCAAGGCGAGGGAATAAGCCTACAAAACTTTCCTTGTTGGTGCTAAACGTTGGTGATCTCTAATTGCGCGAGGGGGCTGGAAGACGATGTTTATCTTCTGCTGACCAAATAAACAAACTGAGCGACAGCCTGTCCGCTTTCGTGGGACCAAAGATGCTAGCTCCAGAAAAGTGTCTTACATGTAGATCCTTCAAGGTGAGGGAATAAGCCTACAAAACTTTCCTTGTTGGTGCTAAACGTTGGTGACCCCGAATTTCGTGAGGGGCTGGAAGACGCTCATAAGTGCGAGGTTTTCATAACCCAGAACTACACCAGCACGGAAGGTCCAGTGTTCAAATCCTGGGTAAGCCACTCATGTCTGTTGTTTTTCTGTTGTCTGGTGTTCTACTTCTTTATTTCCTGCGAGTGCCTGATAACATACCTTTATATTTGTTTCATATTAATTTAAAGGCGGGTGATATCAGATTCTGCTATAGAAATGCTGGGCGGTTTTGATATTCTGGAAGCCGCAATGCTCTGACTGGTAATCCAATAGGCGAGTAGAGAACTACTACTGCATTTGATGATTCCAGATTTAGCGTTGGCTCGTTGCACTGCGTGAGCTTAACTTGGCGTTGACAAAGGGTTTAGGTTCAGGAATGGGGGTGACGACTCGTGATTGCTAGCTGTATTCAGCATCCCTCTAGAACGAAGAGTATGTGACATTCTTCGCCTGACTGGAGACTTGACTCTAGCAATTCGGTATCCCTGAAACTGACACCCAAAAAAAGACGCCCTTTACATCAAGCAACAACAAAATCACTCTAATGTTTTATAGCATAGTTATGCTCCGCTCCTTCCACTCTATCAATTATAGCATGTGCCCGCATAGGCTTAATATCTTTTGTACACCCATGTACCTGTCAGTAATCGTTCTGACAGCAACAATCTTCTCCTCTTCTTCCAACTAAACATACAGGAAACCTAACCTTGTAGTTACAGTTGAATGAATATGCTTATTCATCTTACAACATTAAATGAATTTACATAAACAGATTACAGCATGTGACATTACAACATTAAATCATATGCCCCTTGGGGGAAAAATATGATCCCACAAATGAATACATAGAAAACTGCAATGTTCCTGCTATAATAATACAGCTGTGGCTGAATCATAAGATATAATTATATCTATGCCTGGTGACTGCTTTCTGTGAAAGTTATAGACTAGTGCCTAGCCACACAAGTAAGCATAACATGATTCTCCCTTGCCACTAGAAATATCTATCCAAAAAAAAAAAAAAAGAATAAGTGACTTTCTCCTATAATTCAGTGTTAAGTGAATGATCCACACCTCTGACCTTATCTTGCAGAAATGACAGTTAATTTTGCTGACTCTTAACCCAATGGTAAGCATTGTATGAACTGATTCTACACCTAGTATCTGTTATTGTAAGTTTATCATTTCCCATTATAAACCGTAACAGTTTAAGCACCACTTAACTAAGGCCGTAGACAGCGCTACATTATCACTGAATTAAATTTACCGGGAGAAATCCTCAAAAAAATGAAGTAAGTCACATTCCTATCAGATATATAAAAAGCTAACATGAATATTCATATATTAATAAGACATGTCAACTCACCCCGAAAAATGACTAGAGATAGGCCTTAACATTTAGTTCTGTGTTAAAGTCTGCCTTATCTCATGATGGTCCATCTCGGGTCAGGAAAATATTCACGAGTGTGTTAGTCTATTAAGACTAACCAGATTTATAGTTTACATACAATGCCACCCGGGACACCTGCATAGCCTGATTCTACAGATGTATCGGCGTATTGCGTAATGAGGAGTAAGACAGAGGTATCTCTAGAGACTACATCAAAGACAACAGAAGCCAGAAATTCCCCAGATAGACATAATATTATGATCAGGGGCCACAACAAATCTCTCCTGAATTGAAGATCAAACCAGTTTACCGACCTCAGAAGATTGGTCCCTGTAACGAGCCGTTTCTTCACAGAAACCCGTTCGCTCGTTCAACGCGATCAAAGACTTAAAGCAACCAGATGAATGTTTCTCTGGTCAAACGAACCACAGGTGCGTTTAGATAACATTACGTTACCGCTACGCTGACCGTTGAAGGCCAGAACGTAAACAAACCTCGGGTGGGGTTTGAAAAGGTGAAAAAATAGGGCCACGAAGGTAGGAAAGAAAATATAAAATGACAAGGAAACCAGAACATTAAGAGTATTTTTTTTTTCTATAACCAGCGGCACTCGAGCTTTCCAGCTCTCTCGGCCCAATGACATGTCATTGCGAGGCTGGGGGGGTCAGTGGACTTTCCTTCCAACCCGGTCAGGAGCTTCGATCCTTCCCATCCACACGGGATTTATGTGCAGGAGTCGTTCAGGTTATTCAGTCAAATTTCCGGTCGTAAACATTTCTTCAAACCCCGACGGCCGGGTTTGAACCATGAACACCTGGTCGCCAGTACAACGTTGTAGCCATTACACCAGCGCGGCTCCCATTAAGAGTATTAAAAAGAATCGGACGTGATGATAAAAAATAAATTAATAGTCACTGTGACATTCACCCTGTTCAGTGTCTACTGCCTTCCAAATTCCAAAAGCCAGATCACCATCCGCAACACAGATCTCCAAAAGTACCATCATAACAGGAGACTTCAATGCGCATATGCTAGCCTTAAAGTACAAAGATTGGAACTACATGGGCAATGGCATAGAGGAACTGTGTAATCCACATCCATATCTACACTCCTAAACACCGTCAGTGGATCTACGTACAGACCTGACCTCACTCTGCAGACATACTGAATGAATGTACAATGAAAGGGAGTGACCCCCCCCCATTCTACTACCAATCTCCCAAACAAGAAACCAACGACAGTAGAAAGCCCCTCGCTGGAACTACAAAAAGGCAAAATAAGGAGAGAAAAAAAAAAAAAACTCAGAACAACGGAAGCATTTAGATGTTCCGAAATCTGCTATAACTCAGGTCTCGCTAAATACTGAGATCTCGTTGCTACTTAGAAACGACTGACAATAGTAATAATGACTTTTTTTGGCGAACAAACGAACGAACATTATTTTCAAAGGGTTGAGAATTGGGCAATCAGGCCCACCTGGCATTCTGCTCTACCTTTCTCTCATATTTTGTAGTGAGTTCATTTATTGTCACATGCATTTTACATATTAATGGGGTGATTTCAAGCGTTTTAAACGGGAATGACTTAAGCTGAGAGTGAAAACATTTGCAGAAAGTCTAGGAAATTCCAATGCAATGAGGGGATCGACGAAAAACTAATTCGACTTAAAATCGGGACTTTAATTTTGGATATTTTTAGTCCTAAAGATTTATAGGATCGACTTATACTCGAGTGTATACGGTATGAAGTGAGTTGTGGTTCCTAGTCTCGTTTTATCTCGAAATGTCACGTGATACACACGTTGTTGTTATTATCAGCTACTGTGGCTAGTTATGTGAGTATTATCGAACGCTCTCAGAAAATCGATGTTTCTAGACACAAACCCTACTTTATAGCTTTCCTCCTCCCCCACCCCTTTGCCACCAAAGAATGAGACGTTAGTAATTGTCATACACCACCTAACACTTTTAAAGTAGTCCTATGGGTTTCACTGTATTGTCATTAGTGTTCATTGTATTAATAAAGTTTAGTAGGCCTATAAGTGTTTTTCTGTGACATCTTCGTCTTATCAAATTATTTCCAAGCTGTAGGGCCTACCTATTTTCTGCATTACATTTATTGAGAATTCTTATCACAAGCACTCGGAAAAACATTTCAGAATTGATGACTGAAAGTACCACACTAAAACTGTGACGATATAAAGCTGTAATAACAAGTAGGCTAATGAGAAGCGACAACAGCAGAAGACACAGCTGAGGAGCAGAAGAGAAATGCAGAGGATAAAAGTGCTATCTTCCACCCAAAAACTAATGGAAGATTCCTACCTAACTCGAATAACATATTTATGTATCATTATTTAAAGCTTTTTGATTGGCCAGAAGCGCGCATGTGCATTTTTTTCCCCAGCAGTCAATGGCGACCCGCGTAAACCGTGAGATTAAAGGTGTCAGCAACCTAATTTACTGGTCAACATTTTCATGCAGGTACGTAAGAAATAAATGGGTTAGTCTTCTCTAGCAAATTAAAGTATAATGCAGTTATTTTTGCAGTATATTATTAAATTACTTCTGTCCACCAAAAAACACAGCGAGGCCCAGAATCTATACCTAAACACCAAGAAGACCAAAGTATTGACAACAGACAAAGTAAAGACCAAACCAGAAATTGAAATTGATAACGAAGAACTGGAAAGTGTCAATGAATTCGAATACTTAGGATCAATCATTAACAGCTCTGGCGACTGTGCAGTAGAAATTAAAAGAAGACTTGCAATTGCTTCACATAAGCTAATACAGATGAAAAACCTATGGCAAGGCACAAGCAAAGAAACAAAGTTACAACTGATCAGAGCATGTATATTCCCAGTAGCAACATACGGCTGCGAGACTTGGACACTCAATAAAACAGTTGCAAAAAAGATTACATCATTCGAAATGAAATGCTACAGAAGGATGTTGAGAATACCCTGGACAGAAAAAAAGACCAACAGAGAAGTACTGCACTCACTAAACGTACAGGAACATTGGCTCCTAAATACCATCGCAATAAGGAAGCTGAAATTTTTCGGTCATATAAAAAGACATAATAGTCTAGAAAAAACAGTGATGGAAGGCATGGTCCATGGAAAAAGGGGAAGGGGTCGACCTAGACGACGGTGGACCCAGGACATCACAGAGAGTCTGAACTTGTCTTTGGCTGATGCAGGTCGACTTGCCCAGAATCGTGATGCGTTCAGAGCAGCTGTAATGGAGACAACCTTCTGGAAAGAATACGTCACATGATGATTATTAAATCAATACGTCATCATACTTTATTGAAACAAACAATAATATGTTCACTTGGTTGTGGGTCATGATAAACTTAGGCTACCCTTATTTATATAGGCCTATTATATTCACTGACCAATGTTTACAACATTAGACTGGACTGAAACAGCACATAAGTGGGTCGGCAAGGTAGATTGTAATGGTGTAGCCACAAATTTTTTTGTAGTAATCAGTAATATCTTCAACACTTGTAGGGCCTACTTCAAGTTTTCCGTTTATTTACGGTCAGTCAGGGAAGTTACGGTGTATTTTATAGCTAATAAGAAACGTAGCCGTTATTTATACCAACCATTGTGTTGTAATGTTTTATTTAAGTGTGAAATTTTGCATTTTCGATCCACTTTAACATATCGGCAATTGATCATGTTATTTGGAATTGAAAACAATATAGGCACCATATATCCTAATTATAACCCATCAGAAGTGAATGGGATATTTCTCATCAAATTTTAAAAAATTATGCTCGCCACCGATTTCTATTTGATCTGTCTTTTTCAGCTCTGCCTACAAGGTCCCTGGTACTTTTGCTTCTGCTTCCATCTTTCTTCTTCAGTTTCTTCCTGGTGTCCTCACTTTCCTTTTCCTTCTTGGGTTTCAGTGAGGGTAATTCTGTTTATGCAGTTTGGTGGTTTCCTGTGAGTGTAACCCACCCATTCGCTGATGACGTTGCAGTCGTCACTCAAAGCCAACAGGAGCTTGAATCGCTTCACCCAAGCATGCAAGGACTTTGGCCTCACAATAAGTCTAAAGAAAACGAATGTGCTGAGTCAGGATGCGTGTGCTGCACCAGTTATCACTATCGATAACTATACTGTTCAAAAAAAGAAACGCATAGCTACTGAAGGCACACACATATCCATAATTTTGACATTCAATAACTTTTTTAATTTAATGAGTTAATTGTTCAAATTGCACACAAGAATACCT
The DNA here is from genome assembly GCA_024509875.1 of Oreohelix idahoensis. Classification (NCBI taxonomy): domain Eukaryota; kingdom Metazoa; phylum Mollusca; class Gastropoda; order Stylommatophora; family Oreohelicidae; genus Oreohelix; species Oreohelix idahoensis. Next base: position 223,977 of record JAMPIV010010338.1, on the reverse strand, counting down.
TAGGGTTCAACCAATCAATTGACAGTTGTTTTACATCTGGGTCACGAGAGTTTTTTGGCGTACGGGCTTTCCCGTTAGTATGGTGTGTGGCCTCCTCTTGCATCGATCAGCGACTGGCATCTCCTGGGCATGGATGCAATAGGACGTCTGATGTGGGCCTGTGGGATGGCTGCCCACTCTTCCTGGAGTGCCAGGAACAGATCATGACGATTGGCTGGAGCAACGTCTCGGTGACAAACACGTCTATGCAGCTCATCCCACAGGTGCTCAATCGGACTCATGTCTGGAGACAGGGAAGGGTGAGAATGTTGTTGGCAGTCAGGAACTGCGTGGTCATCCGTGCACAATGGGGTCTGGCGTTGTCCTGTTGAAACACAGACCTTTGGGCAGCCAAAAGTGGAAGGACATGGGGTCGAAGAATTTCATTGACGTATCGTTGCACATTCAAGCCTCCTTCAATGTGCACCAATTGACTCCTTCCGTTGTAACTGATCATTCCCCACACCATTGCACCTCCACCACCGTGCGGCGGAGCTTCATCAACGCAATTTTGGGCAAAATGTTCATTTCGCCTACGGTAGACCCTACGCCGTCTATCATGACGCTGCAACAAAAAGAAAGATTCGTCACTAAACCAGACACATCTCCACTGATTGTCAGCTGCCCAGGGGCAATGCTGGTTAGCCCAAAGAAGTCGATTTAGGCGATGGCGGCGCGTAAGGACAGGTCCTCGGTGAGGTCGTTGTGCCCAAAGTCCAGCGTCATGCAGTCTATTCCGGACAGTTTGATCAGACACATGACGTCCTGCAGGCAATGACTGGGCAGTTGAGGAAGCTGTTGTAAACCTGTCTCTGAGGTGACGAAGCCGAATAAAGCGATCCTCCGCTGCTCTGGGTCGTCCACTGCGATGCCGGTCTTCAACTGAGCCAGTGGCTTGGAACCGGTGCCAAAGTCGACTGATGGTACTCTGATGCACGTTTAGATGCCTGGCAACCTGACTTTGACTTTCGCCTGCATGCAGTCGGCCAATAGCAATGTTCCTTAAATTTATCGATAGAGACGCCATAAATGTCTGCTTGAAAATGAACCGAATTTTGTGTGTGTATCGTTATCCTTTTATAGGGCTTCAGTTGCGTAGTCAGTGAACAGTGTTCACCCCAAATTTTGTTGCTTTCACGTTCGCGCAACATGAGCTGTGGTCAAAAATTGCGCCATAAGCACTATTGACCACTGCGTTGTAACGATTACAAAAACGAACGCAATTCAGGTCAACACGTGCATTTGACACTGTAAAGAACATTTGAGGCTGGTTTTTATATACCCTAGCACAAAATTTTACTTACAAACTCATAAAAACGCGCCCTCGGATAGCTATGCGTTTCTTTTTTTTGAACAGTATATGAATTGGCAGTGGTGCACCACTTCACATACCTGGGGTCTACCATCAATGACAAACTCTCATTGGACACAGAAATTGACAGCCGCATTGGCAAAGCTGCAGCTACCTTTGCCCGCCTCACATTGCATGTTTGGGGAAACTCCAAACTCACAACGAAGACCGAGGCTGCGATATATAACGCCTGCGTCACTAGCACTCTCTTATATGGCAGCGAGACTTGGGCACCCTATGCTAAGCAAGAAAGAAGGCTCCATACCTTCCATTTACAGTGTCTACGCCACATCCTTGGCATCTCGTGGAAAGATAAAGTGACAAATGTCAAGGTGTTGTCATGTGCTGGCGTTCAAAGCATGTATACACTGCTTAGACAGCGCAGACTACGCTGGCTTGGCCATGTCCGCCGCATGGAAGATGGTCGCATCCCGAAAGATATCTTCTACGGGCAACTAGAAGATGGCAAAAGAACAGTTGGGCGACCGCAGCTGAGGTTCAAAGATGTGTGCAAGAGAGATTTGAGGGCACTGGACATAAATCCAGCAACGTGGGAGTATGAAGCTGCCGATAGCACCAAGTGGCGAATCTATTTATGGCGCCACCTCAGATTGGGCGAAAAGAAGCTTACACAACAAGCAGAAGAGAGAAGAAAACGTCAAAAGGAGCATCAGGAAAGTAAGCAGTTGAGGGCTGTCACCTCAGGGGCGTATTCCTATAGTCAGTTATGACTGAAGGGGCTATTTTTATTATAACCCACCCAGCTCTACTTCTGTCTTTAATCTCCAGCTGTAGTAGTTGTTCTACAGGTCTGTGTTTTTTTTTATTACATCTGGTCATTTAATACTCTCACCCTGCATGATTTTGTTCGGTTTTATCTCATTTTTGTTTGTTTGGGTTTTTTTTTTTTTTTTTTTTAACATACAAGCATAATTGGTAATTATGATTTGCCCTATTTACAATGATTTGACTAGTATGATGCCACTTTCCCATATCTGCAGTTGTTCATATTATTTGGGATTGAAAACAATATATATCCTAATTATAACCCATCAGAGGTTGAAAAGGATATTTTTCGTAATTAAAAAAAAAAAAAAAAAAAAGGATATGAATGGACAGACCTATGGAACTGCATACTTTAGTCAAACAGTATTTAACAAGAACAAATGGTAATATATAGTAATTGGGGAGGTGAAGGTCTGATGCTGTTCTTTCAGTACATATGACTTTTGACAGGTGAAAGTCAATTAAATATCTATTAAAGTCGGTTATATAACTGGAAACACCAGGCCTTTACACCCCTCCCCCTTCATTTTATTTTTGGTTGATGTTTTTGTTTGGTTTTGTTAGTTTCATCTCGTTTTGGTTTGTTTGGGGGGTTTTTTTTTTAACATACAAGCATAACTTGTCATTTTGAGTTGCCCTATTTAGTGATTTGACAAATGTGATGCCACTTTCCTGTATTGGCAGTTGTTCATATTATTTGGAATTGAAAACAGTATATACCCTAATTATAACCCATCAGAGGTTGAACAGGATATTTTTCATCTTAAATTGAAAAAAAAAATACGAAGGATGCAGGACTGATGGCATCTAGTGGTGAATGTCTGAAGTTGGACATGATAATCTTGGTAACAGTGCAATTTTTCTAAGCCATAGAGTAATACAGATTTTACATTTGTATTGGTTGAATTATATGTTACTGTGTTATGTCATACTCTTGCCACAAACAGGGGGTTGAAATGAAGTACAGTGGGATGTGTGTTCGATATGACCTCAAAAGAATTAAGAGATGCAGTAATAAGGGGTAAGGGTTAAGCTTAGGAAATCTAAACCTAACCTTAATCCTATCCTTAATGACGTGGGTGACTTATTTGAATAGCATAGAAGAATACCTCCCACTGTTCTTAGTTTGTGTCTTACCATAACCCTACATCCTAATGCTAAACCTCTAACTGTATTCTTTTTAAATAAATGCTTAATAGAACTCTTATTGACTAAACTGCCACTAATCTGAACCCTCACCCAAGCAGGACTAATAACTAACCTTAACCAAAACCCTGTATGGACTACCACTAACCTAAACCCTAACTCAAACCCTATTTGGACAACCACTAACCCAAACCTTGTTTGGACTACCACTAACCTTAACTGTAACCAAAACCCTGTTTGGACTACCACTAATCTTAACCCAAACCCTACTTGGACTACCATTAACCCTAACCCAGACCTTATTTGGACTACCACTAACCTTAACCAAAGCCCAAACCTGGTTTGGACTACAATTAACCTTAACCAAAACCCTGTATGCAACATAATTACGACACAGTAAAATATTAACCTTTGCATTGAACAACCTAATTTTGTTTTCTTGGGAAAGAGCTGGAGAGTTCACTGCTTCAACTTTTAATCTTATCTTTTCCTGCATGACTTGTGGTTTTATGTGATAGATGTCACAGTTCCTAGACAAAATAAAGATTTTCTAGCAGTTTGTCAAATACCCATAATGTGCATGTTTTCTTTCCTTCTGTTGTAAGTCTTAAAATCCTATCCATGACTATGAGGAATATTGTGTAACAGCAGACATCCTTATCTAACGAAGATTGTTTGTAATGCTGTAGCACAGAGGAGTGGAAGTGAACTTCTGTCTTGTGAGGCTAATTACACCCTCATTGACTCTTGACATTACCCACACATTTTCAGGGATTCCATCTGTGGTGAAACATTTTGAGAACTCAGCATTGCACACTAAGCCTGGAGGAATCACTTGAGCTCCACACTTTTATCTTGTTGGCTGCATACAGGAGGATCTCATTATGGACCGCTTGTGATGAAATGGATGGCACCTATCGATCTTTGTTTCTCTCAGGCAGTATCGGTACATATGTGGTACTGATTTTTTTAATGTGCTGTCAATTATCGCACTTTTCTTTCTTTCTTTCTTTCTTGCTTGTGTGACAAATATTTTGTAGGTGCAAACATTTGTTGACACTCCTCTCTGTGATGTCACCTGTTTGTTACCCGGTCATCCTAGCTTGCGGTGAGCAACTGAGATAAGATAGTCGCCGGCGTGTTTAGATTGAACTGCTGATAAGACGACTGTTTGGTAACCCAGATGGTTAGACACTGAGTTTTTGCGTACTCATATGACAGATAATGAGATTACTGTCTGTGTGACTGTGGGCAGACAAATGTGACATAATCGCTTCCGGGCTGACTTGTTATAACATTACTTTCTAATAAAGTAATAAGCATTACAGCTTACACATGTTGTCATGTGAGTTCCCCGATCTGTCTGTAAGTTTGTATGCAAGGGCATCGCACATCATATTACCATATATGGGAGAGTTGACCTCTGCCTTACGTTCAAAATTATCCGATGTCAGAATATTTTTGAAATCATCACACCCTATCCGCATGATTTGAAATGATTGGATCTTACTGATTATATTCATAACACTAATGCTTGGGAAAATAGGAATATAGTCTGACCATTTTCGCAGTTTTATTTCACTGTGAATTTCACGCTCGCCAAGACAACATCAGACCTCGCCAGAGTGAAGACTAGATTCATAATTCCTTTTTTTTAACCGAACCTTTTATGGGAGAACCAAATAAGACTTACAAAGCACAGGAAATCTCTACATTTTAATAAGGAACACCGGGACTAGGAAACTGAAGAAACACACGGAGTCAGAGAGGGAATCTATTGTCACATTAAAGACACCCCAGATGCGTGTAAGAGACCGACTCGTCTCTTTTATTCATCTGAGCAACAAGTCTGTAGCCAGGATTGGCGTAAGTTGTGATTTACATTTCACATTTTATTACTAACACGTGAACTAACATATATATGTATATATTACCATGTGAAGTTTAATGTGTGAAACTCATTGGATGTCAAAGTCATTTGAGGCTGGCAACCTTAGCGTATAGAATGCTGATTCATGAACCACCACTGCACGGGCTGGTGATTGCTTTATTGATAGTTTCGTAAAGAGAACTAAAAGCATAAAGTAGTTCCAGGTTCCCTATGGAGCAGGTATGGAAAGATGAAAGAAATGAAGTACATTCTAAGTATAATACTTACATTTTCAAAGCAGTGTAAATGTCCCTATAAATATAGCCACTTTAAAAGTAATGTAAATTTTCAAGCTTTAAACCAGTGTAAATGTCTATGTGAAAGTATTCATTTTAAAGTAATGGAAGTTTCAAACTTTTCTGTCAGTGTAAAACAAAATGAAAACATATTCAGTTTATATTGTGAACACTTTTCAATCATTGGAGATGTATATGTAAACAGACTCTATCTGTATTATTAACCTTTTCATTTAAATATAAAGTAACTACGAAAGCTATTCTATTTAAATGTAAAGAAAGTTTTATCCTGAGGGATTAAATTTAATTCTCATCGAGGGTAAAGTCTGAGTAATTGGGATGGTAGTATGGGAAGATAGGAACCCATAACTATGGGGGGGGAAATGCCATACTCAGAAGAACGTATAACTTTTCTTGATCCATAACTATTCAAATTATTTCCCACTGTTAAAACCTAAAGTGATTATTAAATTTTACTTACTTACTTACTTACTTAGTCGTTCCCCTTCTACCGTGAGGTGTAGAGGTTTGGAAGAGAGAGCGCCAGACCATTCTATCAGCTGTCTTCTTCCTGGCCTGGTTCCATTCTAGTCCTCGGTCCTTCAAAGATTGTCTAATGTTGTCCTCCCAGCGGACTCTGGGTCGTCCTGGAGGTCTGGATCCCTGGCTCTTTGTTTCCCATGCTTGTCGTGGTAGCCGATCTTCTCCCATTCTGCAGACATGGCCAAACCATCTTAGTTGAAACTGTTCTATTTGGGTCTGCAGCGGATGGGATTTTAGGCCTTGACGGATCGTCTGGTTGCGGACCATGTCTCTTCTTGTTACTTCAACCACTTTTCCTCAGATACCTCATTTCTGAGGTTTGGATCTGGCTTTTGTGGGTTGTAGTCATTGCCCACGACTCGCATCAATATGTCAAGACTGGGACATAGGTGGAGCGGTATACAGCCATCTTCGTTTTCTTACCAACCTCTTTCTTGCTGAGGAATCCACGATTTATGGCCTGAAAAAGTCTCCCAGCCGCTGCTTTTCGAGTGGCCAACTCTTCTTTGATGCCTCCCTTTCGGTCTATAATAGCTCCGAGATATTTAAAGTGGTCGACCTGCTCCAGGACCTGTTCTCCCAACTTAATCTGATGTTTTCTTTCTTCTCGTGATATCACCATGGATTTTGTTTTAGAGCTGCTTATGACCATCCCTCTCTTCTCCAGCTCTTCCTTCCAGACTTGCAGGTTGGATTGGAGATGTGCCTCTGATTTAGCAATCAGGGCAACATCATCAGCAAATGCCAGCTCCGAAATATAGACCTGTCTCATCTTCCAGTACCCCACTGAATACTTTCTTGTTCTCTCCTTACATGCCTTGATGACATCGTCCATAAGGAGTATGAAGAGGTAAGGTGATAGGATATCACCTTGTCTTACACCAGTGGTGGTCCTGAACTCTTCTGACTTATGGTTTGCTGTCCTCACATAATTTCTGCAAGACTTGTAGTAGCTCTGTATAGCATGAATCAGAGGTGCTGGAATATTCTTCCTTGCCAAACAGTCCCAAAGTTTGCTCCAGGGGACCCTGTCAAACGCCTTTTCCAGATCTATGAAACAAAGATGGATCTCACTCTTATACTCAAGGGCCTTTTCACTCAGCTGTCTGAGTGTGAAGATTAGGTCTTGAGTACTTCGGTTTGCTCGGAATCCGCACTGGACCTCATCCAATTGTGGCTCAGCTAGGCGTCGGAGTCTCTGCTCTAGGATTCTAGAGTAGATTTTACCAGGGACACTGAGAAGGGATATGCCTCTATGGTTTCCACATTGTCGATTGTCACCCTTTTTGAAAATTGGTGTTATGATGGCAATCTCCCAATCCTTTGGTATGGTCTTGTTGCACCATGCTGCCTGTAGGACCTTTAAGAGTAATAGGTCGCCTGATGCTCCCATGTACTTAACCATTTCTGGTGTTATACCATCATGCCCTGCTGCTTTGCCCATCTTGATTTTCTCTAGTGCTGCCCTCAGTTCTTCCATCTTTATGTCATCTTCACCATCATTGGTTTTCTCTTCTGTGCTAGTGGTTATCATTTCTGATGCTTCACCATGCTCACCATCCAGGAGTTCTGAGAAATATTCTTTCCATCTTTCCATTACTTTCTTTGGGGCAGTAAGCAGTTTGCCTTGCTTGTCCTTTATAAATTTGAGAGGGCATTGTTTTTCCTTCCTCATGTTCTTTAGGGTCTTATAGAACAATTTCTGGTTTTCTTGTGCATCTTTTTCTAGCTTTTCTCCAAATTCTTCCCAGGACTTCTGTTTTGCTGCTAGCACTTTGTTCTTTGCTTCTGTTCTGAGTGTCACATATTCTCTATATTTTTCCATTTGTCCTGTTGTGTTTTTAGCTCCTAAGTATTGTTTCCATGCCATTTTCTTCTCTCTTATTTTCTCTTTGACTTCCTCTGTCCACCAAGGTGTCCTCTTTCTCTGGTTCCCAAGTCGGACTTCACCGCATGCTTCTGCAGCAGCTGTCTTTATGATATCCTTGAATTTATTCCAGAGGGTTTCCAAGTCACCAGGTTGTTCTTCTGTGTTGCTCACTGCTGTAGCAATAAGCCCCTGATATCTGGTCTTAATTTCTGGCTCTCTCAGCTTGTAGGTCCTAATGCTCATTTCTCCTGCTCGTTTACTTGGTTTCTTGCGTGATGTTGGGCAGTTCCTAGGCTGAGCAACTCTTTCAGTTGTTCGTTTGATTGTTAGCAGGTAGTGATCACTTCCAATCTCTGGCCCCCTCCAGACTCTTGCATCTCGGACATATCTGAATGAGCTTCTCCGAACAATGGCATAGTCGATCAATGACTTCTCATTCTTGGTTGGTTCACATCTAGTGTATGCATGTATGCGCTTATGGGGGAACTTTGTGTTTGTAATGATCAGATTCTGCTCACTGCAGAATCTAAGGAGTCGCTTTCCATTGTCATTGAGAGTATCTTCTCCATATCTTCCGATAACTCCACCCCATCTAGCATGGTCATTTCCAACTCTGGCATTAAAATCTCCGAGCATGAAAACTTCATCTAGGCAGTCATCCACTGTCCTTTGAAGCAGCTCGAAGAATTCCTCCTTGACCTCTGCTCTCTCATCCTCATTTGGCCCATACACTATGACCAGGTTGACTATGGTTTCTCCTTCTTTTAGTTTTACAACCATAATGCGCTCCGAGACAAAGTTCCATCCCTTGATACTATCTTTTTGATTTTGGGCCACAATGCAACCCACGCCCCCTTTAGCTCTTTCAGATATGGGTACACCACTGTAGAGCAACGTGTTGCCATCGAGATCCATGACTCCTTGTCCTTTTTTCTTCGTTTCCGTTATAGCCAGGATTTCTAGTTTTGCTTTCCTCATCTCTTCCACCAGCTCCTCTTCCTTCCCATTTATACTTCTTGTGTTCCAAGTTCCATAAGTCGTAGTCCGTAGTCCGTTCCAGTTCGTCGCCTTTAGAATCAGTCCGGTTTTCTCTCTTGTATTGCTCGTAATCATAGTTTAAGACAAACAGGTGATTGGCCTGTTGTGCCTTTGCATGGTGGAGGGGCTGCCTCCTTACGGCCTCCATGCAGGCCGCCCTCCTCTTTTTTCATCCGGGCTTGGGACCGGCATAGGCGGAGTTCTTATTAAATTTTGTTATTTCTAATGTTACAAATTTAACTTCGATTTAATCATTTTTAATTTACTGCATGTTTGTCTCAGTCAAAGTACTACACACACTCTAAACAAAGCTATACTAGAATAATAGAATTCCACTGAGTAAATCAGTTAAACGAGCTGAACTTAAGAAGTACTTAAATCCTTCACAAAAGCATCGGCAGAATTACAGAGTTAACATACTCAGCCAAAGCAGTATTGTTCTCGCTAATTCTGAATATCTTGTGAAAACTCCCTTTGTAATAGAAGTGTCATCACCCTTCTATCTACATGTCTGCCAAGAGTAATCTTGTGCGAAGGTAGATACCTTTGAAGCCCATATTAGATACTCTTGAGTTATGGCCACTGGTGGACCACTACTGCAAAGCAAGGGAGGCAATACCGTCACACCTCTGATAGACAGAGGGTGCTGAGAAATGGCTTTGTGTAGGATGTGACAATTCCTTGGGAAGGTCCAGAACCAGAGCACAGTATTTTAACTGTGCATAGTTGGAGAGCCTCCTTGGATGGCAGAGAATGCACAGTATCCCACGCACTTCTTCTTCCTAGCATTGGACCAGATGTCATGATCCTTTAAATGCAAGCCAAGCTGGAGGAACTGGAGCTCATGACTTAACTCAACATGTTTCCGAATGACAGAAAAGCCACAGGAAAAGCCTAAATCTACAGTGTAGATAATACCATGGAGTCTTCAACTTGGTATTGGCTGCAAAAAATCAAGAAGCTTAGCAGCCCTAGTAAATATACAACAACCCCACTGTCAGTTGTAAATGGCTCTGAAAGTTTGTGGATAATTCTATAGGTGGCCTCTTGATAGAATAATAATAATACTAATAACCCCTTCAGTCATAACTGACTATGGAAATGCAGCCCTCAGCTGCTTATTTTGCTGGTGTTCCTTTCAACATTTTCTCCTCTCTATTGCTTGCTGTATGAGCTTCTTTTCGTCCTGTCTGAGGTGGCGTTGTAGATAAGCAAAACCACTTGGTGCGATCGGCAGCTTCATCCTCCCAGGTTGCTGGATTTATGTCCAGTGACCTCATGTCTCTCTTGCGCACATCTTTGAATCTCAGAAGAGGTCGCTCAACTGTTCTTTTTGATAGGAGTATTGCATGAAATTTTTCAGGGATTCCGTAGTGAGGAACTAAATGGGTACTTATATATTTTTCAGCAGCATATTTCTTTTAAGACCTGGAAAGAAACCCATCAAAATATGACATGAGAAAAGAGTCAGGTGCTGATGCGTTACCGTTTTAATACTTGTAGCCATTTATTATTTGCAAACAGAAAACATAACATGGGAAACAGAGTTATGGTTACCGGTTTAGCGTTTTAGGATTTAGGGTTAGGCTTAGAATGGAGAGAGCGAAAACTACTCTGTAACCTGACCTGTTTAAAAAATAATAATATGTTAAAAATGTAATTTAAAAAAACACCAAAATGTGTATTAACATTTTTAAAAAAAAATTCATTTTAACCTTTTATAACTCCATCTTTGAGTCATTATTTAAAGGTGCATCAGCTTGAGTGACTAAATCAGCCGTCATATCGATAATTATTTGTGTGAAATGGGATATATGTCCCCCTCAAACTTCTTTCAGTCCCCTGAAGCTATTAATTGTGATCATTTCTTATCTATATCAACTTATTGTATAGATCTGTTTGACTATATATATATATATATATATATATATATATATATATATATATATATATATATATATATATATATATATATATATATATATATATATATATATATATATATATTACCTACACATACCTAGGAAGCATAGTAACACCAGACGGCGGGGCAGGCAAAGACATCAACATCAGAATGAATAAGGCAAGAACAGCCTTCTTTAGCCTAAACAACATCTGGAAGTCCTCCCAATATAGCACAAGCACAAAATTAAGATTATATCAGAGCTGTGTGCTTTCTGTGCTTCTCTATGGTGCGGAGTGCTGGAGAGTTACAGAGAAGGAAATGTCGAAATTGTCCTCCTTTCACACAACATGCCTAAGAAAAATTCACCGAATCTTTTGGCCGAATACCATCACTAACCAAGATCTGCTTACTCGTAGCAAGCAAGAGGACATGCACACCATCATAGCTGGCAGACGCTGGAGCTGGGTTGGTCATGTCCTCAGAAGAGACCCCGATGCCATCACAAGAACAGCAATGCTTTGGACCCCTGAAGGAAAACGAAAGAGAGGCCGACCAAAAACAACCTGGCGGAGGACTGTGGAGGCTGAGATGCAGGGAATGAACCAGAGTTGGGGCACTGTACGAAGGATGGCCACCGACCGAGCAAAGTGGAATCAATTTGTTGTTGCCCTACAAGACGCCATGTCGTGAAAGGAAGTGTAACCCACTACTTTGTTAATCACTATGTCGAGATACAGATTTGCTTCAACCAATCAACTTGCACCGTTCACCAGTCTCTGAGACAGAATAAATTATACTGTTCACGCAGTTCACGCAAGATGGCGGATTTAAACTGAATAAATTAGGCTGTATGAGCAAAAGACTAAACCGGAGGAAACCAATCAACTTGCTCCGCCAGGAACCAACCGAAAGCTTTCCTCAAGTATTTACTTGCCTATATAATCGGGCGGAATTTTATGCTAAACACGCAACACCAAAAACGAAGCCAGACTGACCGACTGAAGAGGAAGAACCTGTCACTTTGATTTAGTGCTTACCTGAGGGCATCGACCTGCAACCTACTTCACTAAGTCGCATCAAAACCTGGCCAGTTTAAAATCTTAGGAGGGTTTATTTGTGTCCTAAAAACCTGAGGTCGTATGTTCGAGTCAATCCCGCTGCCTGGAACTTCGCAGGAGCATAGAGATTGTACAGAAGCTACATCTTTAGTCCCCCTCAGTCTTGGGTGGGCTAAAGTAACGAGCCTCAGCAGGAGTTGTGTGAACCAAACTACAGAGAACAGAACTGTTTAAGAGAGATGAGTACACATTCGTACCATTTCTGTCAGCATTGTGAGCATAGAAACTGTCAGTGATGAGAAAGTGAAACTAGCATAGCAAGAGACAAAAATAACAGCATAGCTGATAAGTGTTATATCCTTAATTAACAGCACAGCTGATATAATTTTTGTTCCTATAATTGGAAAACTTGTTGTAATATTTATTTACATATAAATATATATATATATATAAATATAAATATTTGTAAATCATATGTAAACTTACAAATTCATTACATTCCATTTTTCAACATTCACCCTTCAGCACAAGAGTAGATAGTGTATATACTAAATAAATAAGAAGGAAATTGTATTTGAACGACTTGTCAATTTTATCTTTGTTAAGTAAAATCTGTTTCCTTGTTTATTAATATCACAGTTAGTTACACAGCGGAGGTGGCGCTTTATGTCGGTCTCCTCTCTACTATTGTTTCGAGATCAGATCATTCGCAGCCGTAACTAATTTGTGATACCAGTAGTCTTCTCAGACACTGGGACTTCACCATTTTCTGCAGAAATTCTATTTCTGTAATTGTCAGTACTATACTGATCCAAGAGTCAAATAAAACCTCTCGCCACACTGGGGGCTCGTTCCTGGGATATTTCTGTATATCTTGAGCCATACTTAGTCTATTCATTTATCTACACTCTAACTTGTGCCAACCATAGGTAACATAAGAAAATAAATTATTTTTTTTTGAGAAAATCATTATAGGATTTTTACAAAATTATTTTCTTAGGAGGAGTACCATTTAGTACTCAGTAAATAGTTGATGGTCACAAAGTTGCACGGAAATTTTTTGTTCATTTGAATTAATTAAGTTTAATTACAATAATTGGGTTATAGTAAATATACATACCCTATCTAAGTAACGCCATGGCTGATCTAGTGAAGTTCAGGACTGCGATCATGCAGGTGGGTAAGGAATTAAATATGACAGGTGATGCTCTTACTCAGTATGTCACAACAGAAGTGGACAAACACATGGATAGGGAAGAAAGAAAGTTGCAATTAGAGGCTGAAGAAAGGCGGTTGCAAGCAGAAGCCAAAAGACTGGAAGCTGAAAGAGAAGCCAAAAGACTGGAAGCTGAGAGAGAAGACAAAAGACTGGAAGCTCAGAGAGAAGACAAAAGACTGGAAATTGAAGCCAAGAAATGGGAGGCTGAAAATGAGGCAAAGAAAATTGAAGCTGAGGAAAGGAAATTACAAGCAGAGAGAGACCATCAGTTGAGATTAAAAGAGCTTGAAATTCAGGCAAAAACTGGCAATAATGGTGGTAGCTCACCTCACTCAGAGAGTAGCTCCAGCCAGAGCACCTCAAGTGGGGCCATGAATTTTCATCTGGACCCATTTGTTGAGAAAGAAGACGCCATTGAGTCGTACCTGGATAGATACGAAAGACTAGCCACTACCTATGGCTTAGTGAAAGAAAAGTGGAGTCTTAAACTATCTCAGGGATTGAGAGGTGTTGCCTACGATGTATATTTGAAGCTCTCAAGAGATGACCAGGAAGATTACGAAATCCTGAAGCAGGCACTGCTTGTGAGATATGAAAAGAACTCAGAATCATATAGAAAGAAATTCCGAACAGCTAAACTTCTTCCAGGAGAAAACTATCACCAATTCTCTGCTAGATTGGAAACCTATTTGGAAAAATGGAGTAGTTTAGGGAAGTGTCAGGATCTGAAAGAAATGATAATGATGGAGCAAGTGAAAGAGTCCATGCCTCAAGAAATGAGGAAGTTTATCATGGAACAAGGAGCAGAGATTGGAAGATATTGTAACTGTTGCTGAGAGATATCAAGCAGCTCAGGCAGAATTATTAGGAAATAAGAAGAAGCAGGGTGAAAACTTCAAATCATCACAAAACTATACCAAATATGAACAAAAGGACCATACCACAAGGAACAAACAAAGATTTGACCAAAAGGACAAAAACCCTCTAAGATCGGATAAGACACCTTACCGGAAGGAAGGAAAGTGGTGTAAAACTTGTCTAATGAGTAACCACAATACTGCGGACTGCAGAAGGAAGAACCCTCCTTATTATGCTGCGTGTCTCACAACAGGGAACAAGGGAAGGAAGGAACTGGCAGTTAGTCAGAATGACCTCCACCATCCCCCTTTCTGTGAGGAAGTGACATGTAATGGCACTAAAATTCAGTGCTTATATGATTCCGGATTGGAATTCGACTCAGTCGTGAGTGCAGCCCTAGTGCACCCTGATAACTTACCACAGAAACAGTGGACATACAAGGGGCAATGCAGGGAACCGGCACCATGACACTTCCCATAGCAAGGATCAATGTGAGAACTCGCTATGTGGAAGGAGTGATAAGAGCAGCAGTAAGTGATGATCCTATATACCCGCTGGTAATAGGATGTAAATATGTCTTTTTGGATGACCCAATAAAACCTGTTGTCATGGCAGCAAACCATACCAGGTCGAGCACCAAAATGGAGGAGGGAGATCCAACAAACATTCATCGTACAAAGATGAAAAAGGCTCAAACAGCAGACAGCACATTGAAGCCTTGTTTTGGCAAATTGCCAAAGGCCCATAACCCTCCAGAGAAAGGAGACTACTATATGGAAAATGGCCTACTCTACAGACAAGCTGGAAAAGGACCTAAAGGGCATGGACAGCTGGTAGTGCCAAAATTCTATAGGGAGGAAATTATGGAGCAAGAGCATGCTACATCAGGCAGTGGTCACAGAGGAAAAGGGGCCACTGGTCAAAATATAGCATTGCGATATTACTGGCCAGGAATAATTGAAGACATAAGTCGGTATATGAAATCCTGTTCAGAATGTAACCAGGTAACCTCATTCAGAAGCGTAGACCAGTTACAGGACCTAGGGAAGCATTGTTGCGGACGTAGGCCCACAAAGAAGATACACAAGAGAAAACAACAGGTAGAAGCAGTGATAAAGAGAAAACAAAATCACAACAAGTCTACTGTTACACCAGTAACCATGGCAACTCTCCGTATTGTACAGAGAGGGGACGAGAGACATCCCACCCCGATTAGATATTTGTCGGAACACCATGGCCTGGATCATTTGAAAAATTTGGGTAGTCAGCAACCAGTATTAAAAAAGCTGCAGAAACAAACCCGAACCAAAGGAGGTAGGAACCAGGGCTGTACCAAACAGTTGATGGAGACAGGCCCCACTTTGGTATACTGCCCCTTACAATAGAAATAGGTGTGGGTCCGGCAACGTTGTTGTATTGCCGTCCCCATACACAGTCCACTGGAAGCATTGCTGCGGACATGGACTGAACAATAGCAAGCCCAAGCACTCAAGGATGAGATTGACTATCTCTTAAAAGAGAAAATTATTTCAAAGTCTGAATCTCCCTATAGCTCAAGTGTGGTGCTATTAAGGAAGCCTAGTGGTGAACACATGTTATGTATTTACTACAAGAAGCTTAATGCGATCACAGAATCTCAGGTGGACCCATTACCTGACACCAACCAGCTGTTCTCTACACTGAGTAAGGCTAGGTATTTATCGAAGGTAGATCTAAGCAAGGGATACTACGAAATACCAGTGAAACCAGAAGTTAGGAAAATGCTGGCATTTAGTACATCAGACGGACACTACGAGTTTAATGTACTACCCTTTGGGCTGAAAAATGCTCCCAGTATCTTTTCAAGAATGATGAGGAAATTATTGGAACCTCTACAAAATCCCCATATCACTAACTTTATGGATGACATTCTTGTTGCTACAAACACATTTGAAGAGCATATAGTAGCGCTCTCCATGTTGTTTGACAGACTGAGAGCCACTGGATTGACTGCACGTCCAACCAAGTGCTATATCGGTTGTAAGGAGTTGGAATTCTTAGGTCACACTATTTCTACAGGTCATATGTCTCCTGACCCAAAAAATATAGAGAAGTTAAAGAAGGCACCCAGACCTCAAACGAAGAAAGATGTGAGATCATTCGTGTCATTATGTGGGTTCTATCAGAAGTACATACCCCACTTTAACTCTCTGTGTGCACCGTTAACTAACTTAACGAAGAAAGGACAGCCTGACAAAATCCAATGGAATGCTGATTGTGAAAAAGCTTACACAGAGCTAAAAGCAAAACTCACCAGCAAACCAATCCTTACACTACCCGATATCACACAGGAATTTGTATTAAGGACGGACGCTAGCAGTATAGGGATTGGTGCAACTCTCTTGCAGAAATCAAAAGCCCAGCCGGAGGAACTTTTACCAGTCGCCTACGCCAGTAGGAAGCTGAATGCAGCTGAGTTGAATTACTCGACCATAGAGAAAGAATGTTTAGCTCTAATTTGGTCCATCAACAAATTTTCACCTTATCTGTATGGGACACACTTCATTGTCCAAAGCGATCACCAACCTTTAACATTCTTGGCTGCATCTAAAAAGCTAAATTCGAGATTGTTAAGGTGGAGTCTGCTTCTTGCGCCTTATTCCTTTACCGTGAATTACATTCCGGGAAGAGACAATGTAGGAGCTGATTTTTTAAGTCGACACCCTAGTACTCTGGAAGGACAGACGCAAAAGGATTAACCACAGCAGGGGTTTACACGTCAGCTATGACAAGTCACAGCTAGGAAAGGAGGGGGCTATGTCGTGAAACGAAGTGTAACCCACTACTTTGTTAATCACTATGTCGAGATACAGATTTCTTCAACTTGCACCGTTCACCAGTCTCTGAGACAGAATAAATTATACTGTTCACGCAGTTCACGCAAGATGGCGGATTTAAACTGAATAAATTAGGCTGTATGAGCAAAAGACTAAACCGGAGGAAACCAATCAACTTGCTCCGCCAGGAACCAACCGAAAGCTTTCCTCAAGTATTTACTTGCCTATATAATCGGGCGGAATTTTATGCTAAACACGCAACACCAAAAACGAAGCCAGACTGACCGACTGAAGAGGAAGAACCTGTCACTTTGATTTAGTGCTTACCTGAGGGCATCGACCTGCAACCTACTTCACTAAGTCGCATCAAAACCTGGCCAGTTTAAAATCTTAGGAGGGTTTATTTGTGTCCTAAAAACCTGAGGTCGTATGTTCGAGTCAATCCCGCTGCCTGGAACTTCGCAGGAGCATAGAGATTGTACAGAAGCTACATCTTTAGTCCCCCTCAGTCTTGGGTGGGCTAAAGTAACGAGCCTCAGCAGGAGTTGTGTGAACCAAACTACGGAGAACAGAACTGTTTAAGAGAGATGAGTACACATTCGTACCATTTCTGTCAGCATTGTGAGCATAGAAACTGTCAGTGATGAGAAAGTGAAATTAGCATAGCAAGAGACAAAAATAACAGCATAGCTGATAAGTGTTATATCCTTAATTAACAGCACAGCTGATATAATTTTTGTTCCTATAATTGGAAAACTTGTTGTAATATTTATTTACATATAAATATATATATATATAAATATTTGTAAATCATATGTAAACTTACAAATTCATTACATTCCATTTTTCAACATTCACCCTTCAGCACAAGAGTAGATAGTATATATACTAAATAAATAAGAAGGAAATTGTATTTGAACGACTTGTCAATTTTATCTTTGTTAAGTAAAATCTGTTTCCTTGTTTATTAATATCACAGTTAGTTACACAGCGGAGGTGGCGCTTTATGTCGGTCTCCTCTCTACTGTTGTTTCGAGATCAGATCATTCGCAGCCGTAACTAATTTGTGATACCAGTAGTCCTCTCAGACACTGGGACTTCACCATTTTCTGCAGAAATTCTATTTCTGTAATTGTCAGTACTATACTGATCCAAGAGTCAAATAAAACCTCTCGCCACACGCCACTAGGCGTGATGGCCACTGACTGCTTTGACGGTCGGCGGCTAAGGATCAAAGAAGAAGAGATATATATATATTCATGAACTTTTATTCTCTACTGTTATGAATAAATCTGAGATAGAAATGCATATTCATACCTACAAGTGATGCATTTTGCAAGGAAATCTGTATAGCAAAATGGAAAAAAGAATCCCTAAATTCTCCCCAAAAAACAGGTGTGGATATTTTCAAAACATTGACCAATGCATCATGAAATTATAAAAAGACATGCATGTTCTTTTAATGGGTGTGCAAGATGGTTTGTACTCAAAGCGCATTATAATGTGTGCTTTTTCCAGAAAAGCTGAAGAGATTGTTTCCTTGGTTTCATTAGCAAACTACAGATTTTCATTAAGGAAATTCTTAATGTGTCAGTTATGTCTTGATCGAGCAGTTTTCTTGAGAGATTTCAAGAGTGGCAGGTCCATACAGAGCTGACAAAAGGAACTTCCTAGAAGGCCTTGCAAGACAAGCCGAAGAAGCAGCACTGAGGAATGAACAAAGCTCAGTATACAAAGTAAAAACAAAACCATCAGTGGAGAAAGGGGTGCAAACAACATTACAATAGTAAGTGACAAGCAGGGAAATATCATCACCACAGAACAGGGGCAAAAAGCAAGATGGGCAGAGCACTTCAGAGCAGCGCTCAATAAGACACCCCCTGAGATGCAACTGAACATTCCTGAGGGTGAAAATGACCTGGATATCAATACAGATGTTCCAAGAGAGGAAGAAATTATCACAGCTATCAAAGGGTTGAAGAATGGAAAAGCTCCTGATCAAGACAACTTAAACGTAGAGCTATTTAAAATGGATCCTGAATTATCAGCTGAGCTCTTAGAAAAACTCTTTGCACAAATCTGACAAATGGAGACAACACCACTTGAATGGAACAAAGGAACAGTTATCAAATTACCAAAAAAGGGTGACCTTACAGACTGCAACAGCTGGAGAGGAATTACGCTGCTCTCTGTTCGCAGCAAATTATTGGGCAGGATAATTATCCACAGAATCTCAAAAGCAGTAGATCATAAACTGAGGAAGGAACAAGCAGGATTCAGAAAGAATATTAGATGCACAGATCATATTTTCGCCGGCAAGAATATAAAAGAGCAGTGCTCAGAATGGCAAAGATTACTATATATAAACTTTGTTGATTTTGAAAAGGCATTTGACAGCATACACATGGATAGCTTGTGGAAAATACTACGGGCTTACGGCACCCCTAGGTGTATTGTTTAAATTATAAAAAGTCTCTATGGTAACTTTACATGCAGTGTTGGGATGAGCAACTTTACTTTCGAAGTGAAAACAGGTGTACAGCAGGGTTGTCCCTTGTCAACCATGCTATTTTTAACTGTCATAGACTGGGTGATGTGCCAGACAACAGAGGAAATCCCTAGAGGAATAAGATGGAAAACTTTCAACACACTGAAAGATCTAGAATACGCAGATGACATTGCACTACTCTCACATTCACAACAGTACATCCAAGAAGAAACAGACAGACTGAATAAATATAGCATAACAAGTAGGACTGAACATCAACCTGAAGAAGACACAGGTCATGACACTCAGTGTAGTAAATCCTGAACCCATAAAAAATAAGGAACGAAAAGTTGGAACAAATAGATACATTTACATATCTAGGAAGCATAGTAACACCAGACAGCTTTGCTTGATTAGTAACAGAATGAATAAAGCCAGAACAGCCTTTGCAAACCTAAACATCATTTGGAAATCTCAGTACAGCACAAACAATATTTTAAGATTATACGAGAGCTGCATACTTTCTGTACTTTTGTACGGTGCAGAGTGCTGGAGAGTAACAGAAAAGGAAGTGTCCAAATTATCCTCATTCCACACAACCTACCTAAAGAAAACTCTTCAAATTTTTTGACCGAATACCATCTCCAACCAGGAACTGCTTACACGGTGCAGTCAAAAAGGCATGCACACCATCATTGCAGGCAGGGGTTGGCCATGTCCTCAGAAGGGATCATGACACCAGAACTGCTATGCAATGGACCCCAGAAGGATGGCGAAATAGGGGCAGACCAAAGACAGACTTTTATAAATGGGTGCTTGCGTAGAATAGAGGGATTAAAATGGTATGACAAGGTTACCAACGTGGAACTGAGGACAAGAACTAGACAAGTGCCAGTGGAACAAGAGATGAGAAGAAGATGATGGCGATGGATAGGACACACACTGAGGAAACCTGTTGATAGCATTACAAGGCAGTCCTTGTTCTGGAACCCCCAGGGCAAAAGAGGCAGAGGTAGACCAAGAAGCACATGGAGAAGAGAGCTGGAAACAGAGGACTTGGCATGTGTTTGTTGAAGGCCTATGCTCCTTTGGGAGTGGAGGGTTATGAATGAATGAAAGACAACCTGGTTGGAGAACAGTGAAGGCTGAGGTGCAAAGCAAGAACCAGAGTTGGGGCATGGCAGGAAGGATGATCACCAACGGAGCAAAATGAGGACAGTTTGTTTTTGCTCTACAAGGCTCCACTACGTGTAATGGCCACTGACTGCTTTGTCAGCCAGGAGCTAAGGATCCAAGAAGAAGAAGAAGAAGATCCATGCCACTTCTTCACCTTTATTTTAAGTTTAAAAAAAAGCTCTTTAATCTGTCATTAAGCTTGTACAGACTGTCTAATGAGAGCACAAATTCACAAGTGTCACAGATGTTAAAGATGCTTCTCTTAATGTTGCAGCTTTGCGAGCACGTTTGATCTTATGGGACCCAAAGACGCAGCAATAGAGAATGCAGTCAGCTACCCATAGCTTGACTGCTTGCATCCGGGTCAGCGAACCAGAGCTGACCAAGACCCTACTCCACCTCCAAGTGGTGGTCCTGGAAACAGGCTGCATCACTGCAGTCTGGCTGAGAGAGTAGGGATCGAAGTGGAAAGGCAAACCCGGTCCCAAAATATGCTGTGCTGAAGTTGGATGTGTTGGCCGAAAGGCGCAAATATCGCAGCTTTGCTGTAAACGGACACAACGCAACCAATGTCCTTTTCAGGACGAACGAGGAAGAAGAAGAAGAAGTTTGATCTTGTAAAAAAGAAACTGAACTGCATTTCTAAATTCTATTTCAGAGTGAAAGATGAGTTGTTTTATGTCTGTAACACGGTGCCTTCACACACTCAAAAAGGGATATGCTGTTACTAAGATAAACATGTTCTGTAGGATACCAGTCAGTGCTACATATGGTAGGTTTTTGTTTGTGGATATTACATTAAGTTAGACTGTTTACAATGGTGTGTACTTATGTTTTTCTCCCTCTTCAGTAGGGTTGTCAAGAAGGTGAATGGGCCTCTGGGCTAATGATTTTATGAGGCATATGAAGTCAGTCTTTATTCTTTTTCTTCTTTGTAAACTTTCAGATGTCTACTTGAATATGTTTAAAAAAAGGAGTGGTCATCCCTCAGGTTGTTGAAGTCAAAAGATCCTTTTCTGCCACTTACCTATTCTCCAGCAGATTCTGTGACCCGAGAAGTGTTCAGCGAGGCACCTTTGGTGGCTTATAGATGTGACAAGATCCTGAAGGATCTTCTTGTTCACAGCCATCTCCCAACTGAGATTCCACTCACTTTGGCACACTGCCTTGTGATCGGACACGGTACACAACGTGCAAGCATGTCATCCAAACCTGCAAGGTATCTTTTCCTGAGGCCACGTTCAACATCATCAATAGCTTCACATGCGAGTCATGCAATGTCATTTATACAATCATATGTAAACTGCTATGGAAACACCTGTTAAAGGTAAATTAGGGAATTCAATACCAACAGAAAAAGAACAAATGAAGAGATGGGCTGAGCACTTCATGGAGGTGCTAAACAGACCACCACCAACAGTAACACCTGATTTTAATAATGAAACATCCACAACCACTTTGCCAATAACTTGCGATGAATTCACGCTGGACGAGATCAAACAAGCCGTTAAAAGATTAAAAAATTTTAAAGCTGCTGGAGTTGACGAAATTTCAGGGGAAATGATTAAAGCAGTTAATGACAACAACCTCTTGAGAATTTTAGATATTATAAATGAAGTATGGAGAGAAGAACAACCACCACAACAATGGAAAGACAGTATTATTGTAAAGTTACCGAAGAAAGGTGATCTATCAGACTGTAATAACTGGCGTGGTATATCTCTATTATCAGTACCTGGAAAATTATTATGTTGCATGATGTTAGAAAGACTTAAATTGCATGCTGACGAAAAGATCAGAGAAGAACAAGCGGGTTTCAGGCCGAAACGATCATGTATTGATCAAATATTCACACTAAGAACAATTATAGAAGAATCAGTGGAAAGGCAATCGCCACTTATTATCACCTTCGTCGATTTTCAAAAAGCCTTTGATAGTCTACACCGCCCATCATTGTGGAAGATACTTACAATCTATGGTTTTCCAACAAAATATGTGAATATAATCAAAGCGCTATATGACAATGCAAGATGTTGTGTTAGAACAAATAAAGGGAATACAGAATGGTTTACAGTAGAAACAGGGGTGAAACAAGGCTGTATTATGTCACCACTACTTTTTGGAATAGCTATTGATTGGGTTATGAGAAACTATACCCACAATGAACAATTGGGTATAAAATGGACAAATGGAAAATTCCTGGGGGACCTGGATTTCGCAGATGATGTAGCATTCTTAAGTTCAACACCAAGACAATCCCAAGAAGCAATAAATAATTTGTGTCATCTCTCGGTTAAAATTGGTCTCCAAATAAATGCCTCTAAAACTAAAGCTATGAACTTTTCTAACGAGACCTTTGATATCATCTTGAACGGGGAAAAAACTACAGAAAGTTGAAAGTTTCAATTATTTAGGCAGTAAAATGACTCAGGATGGTGACACAACAAGAGAAATCCATACTAGAATTGCTTTGGCAGCTAGCGCCTTCAATAGATTATCTAACATTTGGAAATTACGATCATTGAATATACATACCAAGCTTCGTCTGTTTAATTCAAATGTTATCTCAGTGTTAACATACGGCTGTGAGAGTTGGAAAATAACAAAATCATTGGAGAACAAGCTGAATACATTCGAGAACAAATGTCTTAGAAAACTCATGAACATCAGTTGGAAAGAATTCAAGACTAATCGACAAATAAGAGAAGACTCTAGGCAGAAATATGTCTCCGACTATATAAGGAAAAGACGATGGTCATATATCGGTCATGTCCTACGAATGCAAAACAACAGAATACCACTACAGGCGCTCACTTGGGTTCCTGAGGGTAAGCGGAAAAAAGGAAGACCAAAAGAAACACTCAGAAGAACAATAATAAGAGAAGGAAGAACGTTGGGCCTAAATAATGTGCAAGAGCTAAGAGGAGTGGCGTCACAACGAACAACCTGGAGAGCACTGGTTTCTGCCTTATGCGCCGTGTTTGGCGCTTAAAGAATTTATTATTATTATTATTATGTAAACGTTGCAGTAAAACTTATATTGGCCAAACAGGTAAACGACTTGGAGACAGATTCAGCCAGCACCTTAATGACATGTCTCAGCAAAAATCCACACCCGTTGCCATTCACTTTAATGGTCCTGGCCACCAGGGTTCCATCGACATTCGGGTCACTGTAATCAAATCCTGCTCCTTTGATACTGCCAGCCGAGTCTAGCTTGAGCAAGGTCTCATCCATCATATGGGGTGTCTCAAGCCAGGTGGTCTTAAGTTATGCTTGTATTAGGTTGAGACAGCTTTCCACCTTCCTTTCTCAATCTGTCAGCCTCTTCATTGCCAGTGATGTTGCAGCAAGATGGGATCCACTGTATCACAACTCTTTTGAATCGCTGACATAATTTGTAGAGTATTGCTCTTAGATAATTTAGGTCTACATTATTTTAGCTCCTTAGTGCTGCAATTACTATGCCAAATTCCATTTCTCTGTCCGCTGGACCCTCCGCATAGTCTCAGTCCCCACTACCGAAGACTCCTTGGCGCATCTCTCTTTAGAACTACCCTTCAAATTTCTGAGGCAGTAGAAAATTCCTAGCTGCAGGCATAGTCTTCCGTTTTATTTGTCTGTGGTGTGGTGTTCATTATAAAACCGTTTAAGAGATTGAACAATTGGACTGGACAAGTGGAGACTTGGATAGGTTGAACAGAGGGTTGTTGTTATTTAACTAGGGCTGCTGAGCTTCTCGCTCTTTTGCAGCCAGTACCAAGTTTAAGACTCCTTGGCATTATCTACACTGTAAATCTAGGCTTTTCCTGTGGCTTTTCTGCCATTCCAAAATGTGTTGAGTGAAGTCATAAGCTCCAGTTTCTCTAGCTTGGCTTGCATGTAAAGGTTAATCATATCTGGTCCCAAGCTAAGAGAAAGAAGCATGTGGCCTGCTGTGCATTCCCTACCATCCAAGGTGGCTCTCCAAATAGGCAGAGCTAAAATAGTGTGCTCCGGTTCTGGGCTCTCCCAAGGAAAAGTCACGTCCTACACAGAGTCACTTCTTAGCTCCCCCTGTCTATCATGGCTCCACAGTGAAGTCCTCCTGCATGCAGTCAACCAGGCAAAAGCCAGAGTTACATTGGGGCTCAAGAGACTCCTCCAAGCTAAGTGTGTAGTGCTGGATTCTAAACTTGTTTCACTGCATGGGGAACCCCTGGAAATGTGTGGATGATTTCAAGTCAGTGAGGGTGTAATTAGCCTTACAGACAGAGGTTCACTTCCACATCTGTATATTACGAGGGACGTTCAGAAAGTAATGCACCACATCGTTTTTCTCAGCTAATAATAAAGATAGAAGCATGAAATTTTGCACACTTCAAATATGGCATGTGCCAATTGTGTGCACCAAATTGCACCTCAACCGGCCAAATAATACGGCTGCCTTAAACCGTTGAAATGGAGCGTGTTAGCAACTTGCGTTATAAACAGCGAATTGTGATAGAATTTCTCGTTGCAGAGAAGGAAACTGTTGTGAACATTCACAAGCGTCTATGTGATGTGTATGGAAGTTTTGCAGTCGACAGGAGTACAGTCAGTCGCTGGGTTCAGAGAATCAAAGAATCAGGAAGTGGAGATACGGAGCTGCTTGATCGGCCGCGCTGTGGACGTCCTGCCACAGCCACCAACGCAGAAATGTTGAAATGCGCTGAGGGCATTATTCTTACTGATAGGCGAATCACTACTCAACAATTGGCCTTACAGCTGTCAGTCAGCATTGGTAGTGCAAATGCAGTTATAAAAACTCTCGGATTTTCTAAGGTTTGCGCAAGATGGGTTCCTCGAAGTCTCACAAATGACCACGGATTTCAAAGGAAAGCAATTTCTTCTGAATTGTTGGAGCGTTTCAATGCTGATGGAGAGAACGTTTTGGCTAAGATCGTTACAGGTGACGAAACCTGGGCACATCATTTTGAACTTGAGACAAAAAGACAGTCAATGGAGTGGCATCATCCGCAATCACCACGAAGAAAGAAATTCAAGACAATTCCTTCAGCTGGAAAGGTCATGATCACTGTCTTTTGGGACATTGAAGGTGTGATTCTTGTGGACGTTAAGCCAAGAGGAGAGACAATCAATTCGCAAGCTTACATTAAGACATTGAAAAAACTCAATTAACGTTTTCGCAGAGTTCGGCCGCACAAGAATCCAGCAGACCTGCTTCTCCTTCATGACAATGCGCGACCTCACACAAGTCTGGCAACAGGGGAAGCAATCACCAAATTGGGTTAGACTGTACTACCCCATCCACCCTATAGTCCCGATTTAGCACCCTCTGATTTTCATCTATTTGGTCCACTTAAAGATGCACTCCATGGGACAAGGTTGGAAGATGATGAAGGAGTCATTCATGCAGCGAAGAAATGGCTACATGATCAAGACAAAATCTAGGAATACATGCACTTGTTTCGCGCTGGAATAAAGCCGTACAAGTTGATGGGGATTATGTTGAATAATACCGATGTTTACAGGACATATCCGTGTATATTGTGCATAAATTTCATGCTTTTTGGATAAACAGCTCTTGAGAAAAACAATGTGGTGCATTACTTTCTGAACGCCCCTCGTATGTCATTGTGCTTATCTGGTGGTCATATAAGGATGACTCCAGATATGCTTCCATGCATTGAACAGAGGGTATTAACACATAACAGCTGGCAGGGCCGTAGATACGGGGAGGGGGGGGGGGGGGGGATGATACTGTACCGGTACCAAAATAGTGCATAAAAAAATTATTTTTGTATTACCTGCCCCCCTCTCTTAATAAAGTCCTATCTATGGCCCTGCAGCTGGTTATGTTATAGTAAATGATCCTGCGCTGTGTTAGTTATTATCGATAACATTGGCTGGCTGCTATTGTATAGATGTTTTGTTTTCTAGTTTTGTTAGTTAGCATTGAATTTCTTTATGATGAGGTGGACGAAAATAGGCATTGGATTGTCTTATTAGGGTATTCTTTTTCTCTTCCTTCCATATTGATGTTGCACATTACAGCTGATGTTTGATGTGGCACCATTCTCACAATGTCCAGACCACTTCGTCTTTTATCTGTCAGTGTTCTCTCATGGGAACCTTCTGGAACATTCTTGGAGTGTTTTTCTTTTCTTTTTAAAGTTTCACATTTCACACTGTAAATCTAGGCTTTTGACTTCTTGTTATTTACCAGTAATCTTTTATGCTGTTCGCAAAAATCTTATTGTGTAAAGTTTTATTTTTATGCATGTGTGTGCTCTGACTTCAGTGAAATACAAAAGCTAAATATGGTTGGTTTTGGTAAGATATCGTTGGTGTACGTAAAATGTAAGTGTTGGTGTAAGTAATGTGTTGGTGTTGTTGTAAGTAATGTGTTAATGTTGTGTAAGTAATGTATGTTAATGTTTTTGCAAGTAATTTGTGTTAGCTAATTCTTTGTTTTCATTTTAATATTTTGATGTTTCATTAAATGGGGGTAATCAGAAAACTTTTTCGCCCGCGTCTTCCATATGTTGCACAAGTAAATAAAAAAAATATGAATTTTCCTTACAGTTTCATTCAAAACAACACGCTTTCTGGCCTTCCTTCAAATATTGCTTTATCTCCTTTTCCTACATCATTGAAATTTGTTTGTTCATTTTTCAGCATAGTATCTGTATACATGACATTGTCATTTAAGTCTATTTGGTCATAATCACCTGAACAGACGCTATTACATTTTTCTTGAAACTTCCACCATTCAGGTCGAGAAAAATTTGACTTTATAAAGATAACCTTTTTCTGAGATTAAGTCACAGCAAATATGACAAATAAAACAAACTTAGATATGCCTGTTTATAAAATTGGTGGAGGTATTAAATATACAGATGTCTACAGAGATAACTTATCAGTTGAGCTGATCAAGACTTTCAGACCCACATTTGGAAGGAAAATAAAAAAGATACCTAAAGTGACCTAGTCATGAACATATGCCACTTCAGCATTTTTATCATTCATTTAATCAAGGTCATACAACTTGAGATGTTTAAGCGCTAACATCCTGACACCCACCCATGTGTTACCGGGGCCCGAAAGGGGAGCAAAGAATAGTAACACTGTACCCTACTATGCATGTCATAAAAAGTGACTAAGGAGGGTTGGGCATGGGGCTGGTTACTCTATCCTGTAAAAAAACTTGTTACCAAAAAAACTTCAACAAACAAGGACAAGTCAGATACAGAATATAAATCAACTCAGCCGCCCAAGACAGAAGGTCCTCTGGAAAGGAGGTGCATGAAGCAACCCAGAGAAAGCCAAAAGGAGTCGGGTTGCTGACTAACCTTTTTTCGTCTAGGAAAATTTCCAGGATTGGGTCCTGGAATGTTCGCACTCTATATGAACAAGGGAAAACTGCACAGGTAGCAGCAGAAATGACAAATTACAGGATTGATATTCTGGGTCTCAGCGAGATACGGTGGAAAGGCATAGAGAGGAGGAGATTGATCACAGGTGAAATGATGTTGTCCTCAGGATATGAGGAGGAAAAAGCACACCACAGTGAAGGGGTGGCTCTAATGCTGTCTAGGGAAGCAAAGAAGGGACTTATAGAATGGGAAGCAATGGGACCCTGAATTATAACAGCAAGGTTAAATCAGCCAAAAAGAAAGTAAATATAAACATCATCCAGTGTTATGCACCAACAAATGATAAAGAAGAATCTGAGAAAGAAGAATTTTACACCAGACTACAAAATGTCTTGGACAAAAAGAATATAAAGGACATCACAATTTTGATGGGGGACCTAAACGCGAAAATAGGAACAGACAACACTGGCATTGGAGAAATCATGGGAAAGCATGGATTAGGTATGATGAACGAGAGGGGAACTATTAGCTAACTTCTGTGCTTCAAATCAATTAGCTATAGGAAGAAGCATATTTCCACATAAAAGAATACATAAAGCAACATGGATATCACCAGACCACAGAACTGAGAATCAGATTGATCACATATGCATAAGTAAGAAGTTTAGGTCATCATTGCATGATGTAAAAGTATGTAGAGGAGCAGATGTGGTATCAGACC
Organism: Oreohelix idahoensis; assembly: GCA_024509875.1. Taxonomy (NCBI): domain Eukaryota; kingdom Metazoa; phylum Mollusca; class Gastropoda; order Stylommatophora; family Oreohelicidae; genus Oreohelix; species Oreohelix idahoensis. The sequence goes on along the minus strand of JAMPIV010010338.1, from coordinate 195,438 downwards.
ACCATATTCTTTTGGCTAAAACAAAATTAAAACTCAAGAAATTTACAACAGGAAAAAGCTATAGACAACAGTATAATGTGGGATATCTAAGAAATCAGGAAACAAGAGAAAAATTTTCAATCACAGTAAATGACAAATACCAAGTACTTCAACAGCTGGAAGATGAAGCATGATACGGAAGACCACTGGCAACAAGTAAAAAACATATGGAACGAGACATGCGAAGAAGTACTGAGAAAAAGGGAACATCAGCACAAAGCATGGATAACAACAGAAACCATTAGCAAGATAGAAGACAGGAAAAATAAGAAAGCAGATTTAAATGGAAGCAAAACCAGAAGCTCCAAAGCCAAGGCTTATGAAGTGTACATAGAAGCAAACAAAGAAGTAAGAAGAAACATTAAAAGAGACAAGAGGAAGTATATTGAAGAGTTGGCAAGGGAAGCGGAGGAAGCTGCAGCCAAAGGAAATATGAGGGGCCTGTACAACAACTCAAAGAAGCTAACAGGGATAAGCAAGCAAATGGCCTCATAAAAGATGAATGGAAAATTGCTTAGTAATATACAAGAACAAATGAAGAGATGGACAGAACATTTTGAGGAACTTCTCAATAGACCAGCTCCAGCTAATCCCCCAGACATCCCGCCAGCAGAAGAGGAGCTACAAATCAGCTGTGAACGACCAAGTAGAGAAGAAATAAAGAAAGCCATAAAGCTTCTGAAAGATGGAAAAGCAGCTGGTCCAGATGGCATTCCAGCAGAGGCCATCAAAGCAGATATTGGTACCTCTACAGAGATACTATACAAACTACTTGGCAAAGTGTGGGAGAGAGAGGAAATACCAGCAGAATGGAAGGAAGGTTATCTGGTCAAGTTGCCTAAGAAGGGAAATTTACAAGAGCGCACAAATTATAGAGGAATAATGTTACTATCAGTGCCAGGAAAAGTATTAAACAGAATCATCCTTGAGAGATTAAAAGGGTCCATAGACGAGCAACTGAGAGATGAAAAAGCCGGTTTTCGACAAAACAGATCCTGTACAGACCAGATAGCCACATTGAGAATAATAGTTGAACAAAGTCTGAAATGGAATTCGCCGCTATACATCGGATTCGTGGACTATGAAAAGGCATTTGACAGTGTAGACAGAATCACTTTGGTAATTGATGAGGCATTATGGAGTTCCCATGAAGATCATTAACTTAATAAAGAAGACCTATGAAGACATGACATGCAGAGTTCTTCATGAAAGACAACTTACAGAACTGTTTAGGATTAGAACGGGAGTGAGACAGGGATGCCTTTTGTCTCCATTTCTTTTCTTACTAGCAATAGATTGGGTTATGAAAACATCAACATCACAAAACAGAAATGGAATCCAGTGGAATCTGACTAAACAGTTTGATGATCTGGATTTTGCAGATGACTTGGCTCTTCTGTCCCATAACCATAATCAGATGCAAGACAAAATGAAAATTGTCGATGAGAGATCAAAACAAGTGGTCCTGAAAATACACAGGGAAAAGACAGATTTTGAGAATAAATGCAAGATATGATAACACGGTTGAACTTGAAGAAACACCACTAAAAGATGTAGAATCATACACATATCTTGGCAGTAATATAGACAAGGAGGGACAGACAGTGATGTCAAAATAAGAATACAAATAGCAAGAGGCGCTTTCATTGCATTGGGAAACATGGAGAACAAGAAAAATCAAGTCCAACACGAAAATAAGAATCTTCAACTCAAATGTCAAGTCAGTCCTATTGTATGGCTCTGAGACATGGAGAACAACAAAAACAACAACCAAAAAGCTACAAACTTTTATAAATGGGTGCTTGCGTAGAAAAGAAGAACTGAAATGGTATGACAAAGTCACAAATGTGGAATTGATGACAAGAACTAGACAAGTGCCATTGGAACAAGAGTTGAGAAGAAGGTGCTGGCGATGGATAGGACACACATTGAGGAAACCTGTTGATAGCATTACAAGGCAGTCCTTGTTCTGGAATCCACAGGGAAAGAGAGGCAGAGGTAGACCAAAAAACACATGACGAGAACTGGATACAGAGGTGAAAATGACGATGATGACATGGGGAGAATTTGAGCGGATGGCACGGGACAGGAAGACTTGGCATGTGTTTGTTGAAAGCCTATGCTCCTTGGGGAGTTTAAGGGTATTGATTTATTGATCCTGATACCATTTTATTTACAGTTGACATTCAAAAATCCGGCCATCGATAATCCGGATCCTTCAGTTTTCCAGAATGGATTTCGGAGCGCATTTTTTAATTTACCTCGTTGGCGCGCCACTGTTTTCTGGAGCAGTTTATGTTTTGATGCAGCTGTTGGGTCTTGCTTGCACGTGTTAACAGTCATTCCTGCTCATTCCTTCTCATTTTATCATTTATTTGCTGCTGTAAAGCCCCATTATGGATTCAGCAAATAAAAGAAGTGGTGTAAAACGTAAACATTTAATTTTCTTTCTTTAAAGGACTGTACAGGTAGTCATTTTCTGTTAAATATATACAGCATATATAACCAAAAAAAATCCGGCATTTTCAACAATCCGGCACTCCTCAGGATCGGAGGTTGCCGGATTTTTGAATGTCAACTGTACTAGTGTCAGAAGCAGGTGTTGAATATGTTCAGTAAAATATTGGGGGTGGGGGCACACTGAAGTGACAGTGCACGTATGCAAAAATAAGCCAAACTTCCCAAAATGGTTTTTTCATGTTCTGTTATCGCTAAACTGACATGGGCACTAAGATCTATGTATACGGGCCAGATTAAGCCAAGAAAGGCCTCTAGGCTTCTTGGTGTTTGCCCCCACCCCTTTTTCACCTTATAGGCAATAATTTTTGATATTTTTCTTTCAAACCCCTTAGCATGGTGATGGTATATGCTAGTATTATTAATAGATTGGTATGTTTAGAACGTTATAAATGCGATTGCAAAGTGCAAACATTTTCTGTTTGTACATTTAAAACTTATGCAAGAGATATGGGCCCCTAGGCTTCAGCCTACTTAGCCTAATGGAAAATCCGGCCCTGTATTTGGTTTTTGTTTTTTTTAAATCTATACTTGAACATGGAACAGTTAGGAGTTAATAGTGTCAGTAACTAGTATATTAATCTAACAAGTCAGTGTTTCCATGTTGTAGGTTCTAGCATGTAGGCTAATGAAAACACTTTTTATTTAAATGTGTTGGGAGCCGTGCTGGTGTAATGGTTACCACACTGCGCTGGCGATCGGGTGATCCAGTTTCAAGCCCGGGCGAGTACATTTGAATGAGTGTCATCGCCCAGGACTTGGACTGGATTAATTCGAGCCCTGGCGAAGACATTTGAAGGAGTGTCGTCGACCAGGGACTGGAATAACCTGAATGGCTCCTGAGCCGACCCAGCTCTAAAGAAGTGTACCCTCCGAAGACGGCGAGTATCTACCTGAATGGCAAGTGGACACCTGTCATCGTACAAGGAAAAAAGGGATAGTCACATAAAAAATCAGTCTCAGGTTAGATATACTAACCGGAGATTCTCGCCTCGAGTAATAGCGGGCATACGTTAAAAAAAAAAATGTAAATGTATGTTCAGTTAGCCAGATTCTCTGGACAGACTTTGTTGCACTTTTTAGTTCCCAGGGTTCTCTGAGGAGACAAGGAAAGAATATCACTGCTGCTTCCTCAGGCATGTAATTAGAGGCATCTAATAAGGGGTTATTCATGGCGGCTGGCAGTCTCATTATGTCAAACTTCTTCTTTCTTCCTCGTTCGTCCTGAAAAGGGCGTTGGTTGTGTTGTGTCCATTTATAGCGAAGCTGCGAAATTTGCCTCTTTCGACTTCAGCACGGCATTTTTTTTTTATCCCTACATGCTCCGCGACAGACTGCCGTGATACAGCCTGTTACCAGGACCACCACATGGAGGTGGAGTAGGGTCTTTGTCAGCTCTGGTTCGCTGACCATGACGCAAGCAGTCAAGCTATGAGTCGCTGACTGCATTCACTCATGTCCCATCATGTAAAACTAACTGCTGCAGAAACCACTTCTGGAAAAGCATTTGAATATTTTGATGCAGACTTCCTGCAAGGGGGATCAGCTGCAGTGGTAGTAGCTCCATGGTCCATAAACAGCAAGAAGGGACAAAGAAGGCATGGTTGGGATATCTAAAGTTCTTATTATTATCACCTTTCTTTTTTGTCCTGTGTGTTTTGTGAGTGCATAAACCTACTTACCCTAGCATTGATTTTTTTTTTTGCTGCATCCGATACAATTGACACACCTTGTGCTTCTCAGTTTCCTCATTACTGAAATTGATTTTGATGCTGACACGTTATTATCTGGGGGTATCTTTATGACTTATCTGGCATCAGTACTCATGAATCCACGCATGTGTAATGTACTAACGATGGATTTTTTAGCAAAAAATATGTTGCCTTGTCGTCTAAAGCGAAGAAAGCAAATACAAAATCGCCGGGGGCCAGAGGGATCCACTCTGCACAGAGCGTTGTCCCCCTCCTTGCACAAGATCTCTAAGAAGACGCTTGTCTGTCCTGACAGTTATCTGGTTGATCCTGTCAGTAGTCATATGCTTGTCTCAAAGTTCACACTGTCTCATGGTGAAACAGCGAATGGCACTTAAATCAGTTGATGTTCCTTAGATGAGATTGAGTAAATCAGCTCAGTGAGTTTGGTGTTCCCAGAAATGCTCTCGAGCAAGTCGCTACTTTCGACCCAAAAATCGTCTACGGACATGAGGTATAGCACTCATGTGGACATGAGGTATAGCATATGTATGTGTTCTTGTGTCAGACTGTATCTGCTGCGCTGTTCCTCTGGACCCATAAGCTTCGAAGTGCATGCTGCATGGGCAAAGCTTGACCTCTTTATCCAAGCGCCCTACCTCGCACCTGCCGAGACACCATCTCAGGGGCGTGTTCCCACAGTCAGTAAGGACTGTAAGGTATACTAACTCTAGTTTACAGCTGGGCTGCAATATCTGTGCCTTGTGGATGGCACATCCAGTTTCAGCAAGCAGTTTTATGCGGGTTTGCTTAGAAGAAGATATTAGATATTAAAAACACTTTGAGAATTGTATTATTGCAGGGCAGAGATGTAAAAAGGCAATAATGCCTATTTCTTTAACGTGATATAATAAAGATTTTGTTCGTTCCTTCTTCTGGATAAATGTTATCTCTGTGTTGAGTCTTGTTACATTATTAGCTCAGATAGTGTTGAGGTGCATAGTGCAAATACTTACATTAGCTCAGATAGTGTTGAGGTGCGTGATGCAAATACTTACATTAGCTGAGATAGTTTTGAGGTACATGATGCAAATACTTTCTAAACCATATTTACGGATTAACTGCTTATTTATCCTCAGATCTACAATAATAATTATTTATTATCTGAATATTTTGCTTATGCAGCTCATGTTTTTATACTTCATTAATATACTGTATTCACTCATATATCTAACAGAAAAAAAAAGAGTGGTATAATTATCTTTACACTCTGTTACCTGTCAGTTTGATATTATGTTTACCAGTTTTGATTTTATAATGACAGATGACTATTTGGTTTAAATAAGTTTGAGAACATAATTAACATGCACATAAATTGCTGTCTTTTGTGTTGTGGTTTACTCATGCTTTAAGTGTTCCCATTGTTAAGAATCATGGGAGCAGTCATCATCATCATCATTTATGCTCCTTACGAAGCATGGAGCCACCATTGTATCTGGTCTCCTTTCAGGATGCCTGCACAAGCATTCACATACTCCTGCATTGTTGGTTTCTTTGGCACTTTTGTTTTTCATGATGAAGTTGCCAGTCCCATGCACAACTTTGGGTTAGCTGCCTTTTGCGACATGCCTGAGGGAGTAGTAGTCCTTTCTTTGTCTCATCTGACACCCTCTGGAACTACAGTGGGTTTGAGAACAGTGTTTTGGTGGCTGTACGTATAATCTGTGTGTGTTTTATGATTCTGTGAGCCCAGAAAGGTATAATACAGACTTGGAACTGAAACTTCGTTCATCCAACCCACTAAAGAATGTTGCTGTTTGAAATGCATAATTAAACCATGAATGTTCATAACTAGAATGATACCTTTGGCATGATAAATTGATTACATAACGAATATATCGTGTGATTGTACAAAACTTTCTATGATTGTACAGGTTGGTAACCCAGAATCCGAACATCCGAAAATCAAAAGTTTTTCGGCTGACTTTTGGGTGATTTTCGAGCAGATTTTCAAGCGAATTGGGCTACTTTTGGGGCAACTTGGGCTAGTTTGGGCGGGTTATTTGGTGACTTTTGGGCGAAATCCTAAAATCGAAAAATCCAACCGAAACATGGCTGTCCCCAAGCATTTCGGATTGTGGGTTACCAACTTGTACATGTAATTATAATTGATGCCTTATGTAGCTTTATTGTTGAATTTAACTGCACTGACTTAAAAAAGAAAACCAGTTTATCTACTAAAACTGTTGGTGAGGTCAAGACTCTACAAGAGTTCTTATCAGTTTTATACACTTGACTTTAAAAAAATTCTATTTTAAGGACATATAATACCAGAGGCAACCCTGTACTATATTTAGAATGGGGTTTCTAGCACATGTGCTCATTTTATATGGACATAAGTGTTTTACCTAGAAAACATAGGAGTGGCTAAGAGGTTTGGTGTCTGCCTCTAATTCTAAAGGTACCAGCTTCGCTCCCAGTACTGGGAATATAACTTATTTTTGTCAGAACCAGTGGTTCCTAATGATGTCATACTCCCCCCTGATCTCCTGGGTAGTGAGATCAGATATCTGGCCCTCTTGGAAAAGGACCAAAAATAGGTGGTCCCGTGTACAAGTTGCGCACATTAAAAATCCCTCGGTAGTTGGAAATCGTAATGAGTAGGCCATAAGGCCACAGTCTGGCAATAATTTAAAAATTAGGAAAATCTACCCACCACAAAAAAATGTATAGAAAGTGTGATTCCTGTATACACACATTGGGATCCTCGCCGGTGCAAAGGAGTTTGTGCACTGTGCTGAGATCCTCCTTTTGTGATCTAAGTGAGTAGATCAGAGAAGTGATGAAGTTGTCCGTGTGCAGTAAAGATGATCCTTAATACTAGAACCAAATCAAACCTAGAAAAGCAGCACTTGAAAACAGTCAAGTCCATTTCTAAATCATAAGGGAGGAATTGAAAACAAATCCACATACATAATTGTATCCACTAGCCCTTTTATGTACCTATGAATAGTCATTGAGTGAAAAATGCCTGTGATCCAATTCAAGAATGAAACATCATTGTGTGGATTGAGGAGACTAGACAAAGCAATTAGTGACTATCATGCCTGGTGGTGCCTTGTAGGGCAGCAACAAACTATCTTCACCTTGCTCAGTAGGCAGCCATCCGTCATGTGGTGCCTCAGCTCTGGTTTATGCTTTGCATTTCTGCCTCCAGTTCTCCGCCAGGTAGCTTTTGGTCAGCCTCGCTGTCACTTTCTTTCTGGAGTCCATAGCATGGCAGTTGTGGTGATGGTGTCAAGGTCTTGTCTGAGGATATGGCCAACCCAATTCCAGCGTCTACTGAATATGATAGTGCACATGTCTTCTTGATGGCTCAGAGTTAGTAGCTTTTGGTTGGCCAAAAGATTAGAAGAATTTTCCTAAGGCAGGTTGTGTGGAAAGAGGATTGTTTGGACATTTCATTTTCTGTTGCTCTCCAGCATTCTGCACCGTAGAGAAGTATAGAAATTGCGCAGCTCTCATATATTTTTAATTTAGCGTTTTACTGTACTGGGAGCGTCCGATTGACTGAGTGGCTAGAGCGCTGGTCTTTCACGGCAAAGGTGCCAGGTTCGGTTCACAGTATCGACACGCTTCAGCCTACCCAGCTGTAAATGGATACCTGACTTTAGTTGAGTTAGGAAAATTAAAAGCAGCGAGGAAGGGAACTGGTCACCCCATCTCTCGATGCTAGACCTAGTATAGTGAAGTCTCTAACACTACACTCCCCTACGGCAGTATCTGCTATGGGACTACCTTGACCTTTACTGTAATGGAAAGATTTCCAGATGTTGTTTAGATTGGTGAAGGCTGTTCTCCCTTTACTCATTCAGTTACTGATGTCTTTGCTTGTTCCACCATCTGGTGTTACTATGCTTCCTACATATGTAAATGTGTGTGGTCTCTCTATTTTTATAGGCACAGGATTTTTTACAATGAGTGTTATGTTGTCTTTTGTAGCATCACTTTATTGGTCATTTAAGACTATATGTCATCTTATTTTATGTCTGGGAATTAAAAAAAAAAAAAAACTTACTTGTCGAATGGCAGACATTGGTCCCCAGCTTTGACAATAGATAAGCATCCGATTGACAGCGTGGTTAAAGCGCTGATCTCTGGCGGCAAAGGTGCCGGATTCGAATAACGGTGCTGATGATTCGGTCTACCCACATGTAAATGGGTACTTGACTTTGAGTTAGGGAAGGAAAAGGCAGCAAGGAAGGGAACTGGTCACCCCACCTAACGATGCTAGACCTAGTATAGTGAAGTTTCTAACACTACACTCCCCTACGGCAGTATCTGCTATGGGACTACCTTTACCTTCTATATCCAATAAATACAAGTGAGGATATAAACATTTTAAATTAGGAAGGCACTTTTCACTCACCCGATATATGTTTGGGAGCCGCGGTAGCATAGTGGTTAGTGCACTGGCTTCCTAGCTCAGTGGTCTGTGATTCGATCCCCAGATGAGGTGGGATTTTTTTTAAGGCCGCAAACGGCTCCTGGGTCGACCCAGCCCCAATTGGGTACCAGAGCAACTCTGGGAAGGTTAAGGCGGCCGGCGTGATGCTGACCACATCACCCCTAGTGTGCCAATGGTCAAGAAAATATGGGCCTAACACCATATTCCCAATATGCCTCAATGGGCGTGTGAACGGGATCCTTTACCTTTTATATATGTTTTTCTATATACAAATATGTAGTGAGACGTATTGAAAATAAAAGTTATCTCATGTAATGTTTAGTAATCATACAAGTTAATATAATATTTTTTTTCCCCCTCCATTTTTATTGTCGTCAAGGAGCACCTTACACATTGCACAGACTGTTGTCGTCTACTGCAGAACATGAGCAGGATGTAGCAAGGAGAAACTTTCTTGCAGAAACATATGCCAGTGCCAGACACAAACGATCAGCACAAGAAAAAGCCTCACTTGTCATATTTGACAAGGATGGGACACTTATCTGCTTCCACTCCATGTGGTCAACATGGGCTATTCAGGTCATAGAGAGGTGAAATTTTTTGCTATGTATGTTAAAGAAAAAAAATGGAGAATTTGAGTCACTCTCATAAAACTAAGAAATGATTTAATGAAATCAAATCATAACTCTCAGGGTAAATGGAACAGAAAGTTAAAATAAAGGCCTTAGCCTTAATAGCAAAAAAGACAAGTAATTGTCATCTCAAAGAAAATGACTTCTCCAGAATTGTCGTGTACAATTTATCAGATAGGTAATAGATGTTTATAATCCTATCTGAGCAGAGGTGATAGTGATGACAATGTGAAAGTAAGGGGTAAGATATAGTTTTTTTTTTTTCACGAGGGTGATCGTGTAAGAGAAAGGACAGTCTCTGGATAGAATAATTTATCTAATCCAGCCTATCTGGACGACAATATTTAAATCAGATGCACTTTCTCTCCTTGTACGAAAATACAAGTTACACTGCACTCACATGCACACAATTCTGTGACAAATACGTACGAACGTGAAAACAAACTATGGATAACATATAATAGATAGGGGTTGACCGACACAATAGCTAAAGGTTTAATAAAGTTTATTATAAATAGAAAATCACAACATAAATCATATGCATCAAGAGATCATGGTTTACAGACAAAATGAAAATTAATCAAATAGGTTCTCCCCTCTGGTAAAGGAAAAGAAAGGACGATCCCAACAGAGGTTAATTAACCCAAAAGATCAAAGGTTAACAATAAGTTATGAAATAGTCAGTATGGGAAAAGAATAGGTTCCTAATGTAAACTATCCCATGACTAATCAGATTATTGAGATAAAAAAAAAGAAAGAAGAAACCATATAAGTATACTGAAGCACATTAAAAACGCACCACTATTTTATATACTGATGCCGAGAAGCTGGAAAAAAAAAGAGTGGGAGTGGATTTTTCCCGTGTTTGTCATGAGGTAGAGAGCGAATGGCTGCTGGAATGGAAAGTGCATGATTCAACCCACGGGTTTGTGTACAGACTACATGAAAACAATGAAAGTTACACGTGCAACACGATTCCCAACAGCTATGACCCTGAAAATGTGTACGCGTTGTGGCAGTATACTCGGTATAAAAAGGCCGTTGAGACAAAACACCCAGTACATGTGCTTGAAATGCCACGACTATCTGAAAACGACCGCCAACGAGCCATTGGTATGTTGGAGACCGGAATGAGCTCGCGGGCCATTGCCAGAAGGATGAATTGCCACCACAGCACTATTGTACGTCTCAATGAACGTTACGGAACCACTGGCAGTGCCCGGGATAGACTTCGGAGTGGCCAACCACGAGTTACTACCCCTGCGCAAGATCGTCATATTGTGCTGAGTCACCTAAGGAATCATTCTCTCCCGGCAAGTCAAACAGCAAGAGCAATAGTGGGTAGACATGGGCAAGTCTCTCGAATGACAGTCATACAACGACTCAGAGATACAGGCCTTACTGCAAGACGATCTTATGTTGGGCCAAACTTGACTCACAGACATCGTCAGCAGCGCCTGCAATGGGCAGAGCAACATGTCAGATGTACTAGACTGCAGTGGAATGCTGTCCTATTCACAGACGAGAGTAGATTCAACATATTCTTTGCTGATGGACGTATGCGGATTTGGCGACGGTGTGGAGAGCGCTTTGCAGATTGCTGTGTTCGTCAGCACAACCGATTTTGAGGTGGCAGTATTCACATTTGGGGAGAATTCAGTTTTCACCATCGCTTGCCTCTTCACGTCTTCAGTGGAAATGTTAATGCTGTGACATATCGAGATGAGGTTCTGGATGCATTGGTTGCTCCTGCGTTCACAAATTATCCAGACTTGCAGCTTCTCCAGCAGGATAACGCGCGTGCGCACACCGCATGCATTACGCAGCAATATCTACAGCAGCAGAACATTGTGACGATTGATTGGCCTGCCCTATCACCAGACATGTCCCCTACAGAACATCTGTGGGACGAGCTTGGACGCAGAGTCTACAGGCAAGGTTCTCCAGCTAATCTGCATCAGCTCGAAGCTACTCTTACACGTGAATGGGACTTGATTCCCCGGAATTTCCTTCAGAGACTTGTGCGTTCCATGCGGAGCCGCTGCCAAGCTTGTTTGCAAGCACACAGTGGACATACCAGATACTGAGGATAGTGTGAATGAATTTTATTATTGGTTGCATTTTTGATTTTCTCCCTTGCCTGCACAGAATGCAATGAATTTCATAACAATCAAATGTACAAATTAATGACCAGCATGGATTCATAGGAAAATGAATAAAGATTCCAAATATGTAAACTTGTAAACACTTATATTTGCATTTCACACTCTGTTCCTGGATTATACAGGTGGTGCGTTTTTAATGTCATCATCATCATCATTCTCCCTTGGCCATCGACCGACCAAGCAGTCTACGGCCATCACACCTTGCGGCGTCATAGGGCAACAAGAAATTATCCGTTGTTCCGTTACACCTAAAGGCGTTTATTGGTACAACAGATTATTAATTGTTGTTTCTGTGATCAATGTGACAAGCAAGCGGTTGATCAATCCGCTGTGGCGTTTTTAATGTGCTTCAGTATATATGATGTTAACAAAAGACATAAGTTTCTTTCTCTGTTCATTCAATTCACATACACGCAGTGGCCACTTTCAGATACACTTACCCCAGTAGTTGTCACAGGCATTCCAAGGAAATACACTAATAAGTAATATATATATTTAGTGTCAAATTTAAGTTTGCCAAATCCAGCCCCAGACTCTCCGTAGTTGCTAACTGCAAATTTCACAGGAGTCGCTAGAGTCGGTGTTAAATTTGTACTGGATACAATAAGTTATCTATGCCTTCAGTTGGTTGGAGTAAGGTTCATGCGTGGTGATCGCCGATGTAGAATAAATATAACATATACAGTTTCTAGGTTGTTTAGCCTCAAGTGGCGGAAACGCTAGGTTTAAGTTACACAAATGTTGCTGACAATATATTGCCACAGTTGGCTGGTGAGATATATATATAAGTAAATCTGGTAATAGTTCTGGCCCAGTTAATATTATAATTCAATGGTTCTATTCTGGTTTTTCTCAGGAAAATGAGGAAAATTGGACCGCACAGGTCACAGCAAGAAGCTCATCAATATTAAATATTCTTGGATGCTTATAATATTATAAGTTCGTATGATCATAAGTTCATATGGCCATAAGAAAAGCCCCTAGTACTCAGGTTTTGACCAGCCTATATAAAAGAGAATATAAACATTTAACCAAATTATCAATATCATATCTAACACGTGTTAAAATAGGACCTCTTCACCACTGTTATAAATTAGATTTAAAACACACATGTCTAGCTTATCCTATCATTCTGTTAACGCGTGATATGAACACTAGTCATTTTAAAAAATTACATAAAATGGATAGAAGTAAATAGTATATGCCGTCAGTAGACAGTTATTTATTGTATGTACTAGTCAATTTAAAATATCTCTTACTGACAAAATAGCGAGTAATTAAATTTACTTTACGGCTGGAAAGTTAGCTATAAGTTATTTAATTAGCACAGAAAATCTCAGTGAAATATATATTGAAAACTTTAAACACACTAAATCACTTCAAATCTAGTATATAAATTACCGCAATCAGAAAAAATGAAACACTCCACGGAATCTATTAATTTTCACTCTGTATGAGAAATCTTAAGATAACAAGCTAGTGAATTCAGATAGATTTCTGGCAACTGATCATGGCTATCGGAGAGACATGGTATATATTGATATGTTCCGTACTATCGTTCTTTAATGTGAAAGTCACACCTACTGCCAGACCCGAGCCAATTTGCCGTTCGATTTCTTGAATCAAAGGTAATTTTACCACCTCTTGACTTTCATGATCTCGCCTTGCCGAATATCAGCTACGCAATTTTCACTGAAAGTTTTACAATCCAAGGTCCGTCTCACTGAATATCGTGTGTTCCCCTGATCAAAGAATCTATTACGCCATGATCCGCGCTTCGCTCTGTTTCACATAGGGCTTAATTGCCAGATGGCCCACGTGTTAATTGCACTGGTGAGTCGTTCGTTCATGTAGTAGAAAATATATAAACTAGATGGGGAGGGGTAAAAGTGGATGATTACTTACTTACTTAGTCGTTCCCCTTCTACCGTGAGGTGTAGAGGTTTGGAAGAGAGAGCGCCAGACTATCCTATCGGCTGTCTTCCTCCTGGCCTGGTTCCATTCTAGTCCTCGGTCCTTCAAAGATTGTCTAATGTTGTCCTCCCAGCGGACTCTGGGTCATCCTCGGGGTCTGGATCCTTGGCTCTTTGTTTCCCGTGCTTGTCGTGGTATCCGATCTTCTCCCATTCTGCAGACATGGCCAAAGTGGATGATTACTGCTGCACTATTTTCATCTGTGACAGTTCGTCTGGGCTTGAAGACATGAAACCCTTTATGTCTTCTCTATGAAAAATAGCGCTGCTGTTATCCGTATCTTGCGAGTGATTGCTATCTTCACTTTCCCTTTCTTCCTCACTGCTCCAATTTCTGCTCATTAAATCTGCTCCCACGTTTTGTTTTCTTGGTATGTATTCTACTTTGAAAGCATATACACTTAGGAGCAATGCCCACCGCATAATCCTTGCGTTCAATTCCTTATTCGCTCCAAGAAAAGCCAGTGGGACATTGTCTGTCTGCACTCTAAATGAAACGCCGTAAAGGTATTCGTGATGTTTCCTGATACCACTCACGAGTGCTAGACATTCTCTCTCCACTGTGGAATAGTTCTGTTCTGCTGTGTTCAATTTTCAGCTGCCATAAGCGACTGGGAATAACAGGTTCGGATCAGTGTCATCTGCTTGTAGCAGGGTTGACCCGATGCGTCAACCCGCAATATAAAAGCTTTCTTAAGGTCAGGTAGCCGTAAAATTAGATATTCGGACAGCTGTCGTTTGAGAGTGCTGTAAGCGTGTTTGCACTTAGCATCCCAAATAACTGTTTCCGGTCGCCCCTTTTTGGTAAGGTCAGTAAGGGGTGCTGTTAGCCCGTGGAAATTGTTAATAAATTTCTGATAGTATGCACACAGTGATAGAAATGAGCGTGTGTCTTTCTTCGTTCGGGGTCTTTTAGCTGCAACTATTTTCTCAATGTTCTTGGCAACTGGCCACATGCAGCCTTGAGAAATAGTATGCCCCAGAAAGTCGAGCTTTTCGAAACCGATATGACATTTGCTAGGTCTGGCTGTGAGATCAGTTTCCTGTAGTCTCCTGAGGAGCATAGCAACCGTAGCAATATGTTGGTCGTAGTTTTCCGATGCAATTAATATGTCATCCATGAAATTATGGATATGGGGACTTTGCAAGGGTTCTAAAAGCTTTCTCATCATTCTGGTAAAGACTCCTGGTACGTAATGCAATCCGAACGGCATCATGTTAAAGGTATAGTGTCCTTCACTGGTGCTGAAAGCTAACAGGGGTTTAATTTCCTCCTTGACTGGTATTTGGTAATAACCTTTACTCAGGTCAATTTTGGAGAAAATTTTTGCCCTGCTAAGCTTGGTGAACAGCTCAGAAGCGCTCTGGAGAGGTTCCGGCTGTAATTCCATTACAGTGTTGAGTAATCAGTAATCTATGCACAGCCGAACTTCCTTATTGGGCTTCTGTAACAGCACTACACTGGAACTGTAAGGAGAGGTAGACTCACTGATAATTCCTGCTTGACGTAGCTTGTCTATTTCTCCGCGTAGCGTATCAGCTTTAGCATACGGGATGGGGTAAACTCTGGTTCGCACAGGTGTCTCGTTTGTCAGCTTCATATTGAACTCTACGAGATGTGTTCGACCAGGTACATCCGTCAAAACTGCTGTGTACTGTTTCAGTAGCGCCCTCGTTTCTGTCTGTTGTGCTTCAGAGAGATTGTCACCGAATTTCACATCTTGAAAAGATTCCGTTTGTTGCAATGGATATTCCATGCAACTATCGTCATCTTCCTCATCTTCGGTTGCTATCGCTACCGCCAGGAGATGTTCGGAGGATGGCACCGGTCTTTCCAAGTATTTCTTTAACAGATTTACGTGGTAGACCTTCTCCTTTCCTTTAATAGAGATCTTGTAGTTCGTTCTTGAGATCTTTTTAAGGACGGTAAACGGCCCTTGCCATCCGATGCGAAGTTTGTTGCTTCCGGTTGGCAGTAACAACAAAACCTTCTCCCCTGGTTGTAGTTCTCTCTCTTTAGCCGCTTTTTTGTACCGTTTAGCGTGCTTTCTTAAGGTTGGTTGTAGCTAGATCCCATCCTAGTCGTAACCTTTCCTTAACCTTTAGCACACTGCCGGCGAGACATCTCGCCGAACGCAACCTATGTTCTGCCAGCTGGAGGCGATATTAGTCGCCTTGCGGCTGTCACCGTTTCTAGCATGAGGACTTGTGTACACATGATTTTCAGCCCCGTATGTTAAGTTGTAATTTTATTTGCAAGAGAGTTAGCTTCCGTTTCCGATCTTAAAAAAGTGATGGGTGTATCCGCGTTTATTTTTTGTAAATTTTTTAAATCGAAATGAATCGGCATCAGACACGCAGCCATTTCGCTCTAATTTTATTGGATTCTGACGCCATGCGGTGGGGATGAAATTTTTGTCTTTATAAGCGCTGAAATCGGTTCTCAGAATATGTTTGATGGCTGAGATGGAAACGAAAGTAAAATGGCCTTTCAAGTATGTATAATTTTCGGGGTTAGGATTAGGAATATCGGAAAAAAATAGGATTACGGCCGAATGTCACGGCTGGCTAGGGAGTTTGTTGCTTTGCTACTGATGATGGGTGTAACGAAAAGATCGTCATTTGATTTGTATTGCTCTATTGGTCAAATGACTTTCATTGAGATGCAAGGGATATGGACTCTTCGTTCGTTGGTCATTTTTTTAATTTTTTTTTTTAATTTTAAAATTAAAAAAAAAAATTTTTTATTTTTTTTAAATTTTTTTCGTTTTTTTCATCTTTCCTTTCCTCTCTTCTTATCACATCTAACATGTACACAAACAAATTTTATATCATCAGATTCATCATTCATTCATTTCTATACAATCTAAAAATTAGAGCAATTGACTATAGAATTTACAAGTCACCCACTATAAAAATGGGGCGTTGTGAAAAAGAATGCAGTGGTTGGGCAAGTTTTCTGAATTTTTATGCAGCGTGCTAAAGGTTAAGTTCCGATACATACTTGCTGGCTGAGATGACTGTCTCGTTGGCCTTCTGGTCTGTCAGTGACCGGAGTAAGGCTTCTAACAGGCCCCTTAATAGGTCTGCCAAATAAAAGAGTAGCTGTTGGTAAACCTGTAGAGGCCTGGGGGACTTCCCTGTAGGCGAATAAGGCTGCAGGAATGAAAAGGTTCCAGTCTTCAGGTTTCTCTTGTCCCAGCTTACGTAACATCATGGTGAGGCTTCCGTTAACACGTTCTACTAACCCACTTCCGGCCGGATTATAAGGGCTTGTGTAGATGTGCTGGTTCCTCAAGATCTTAACGATCTCATCCACCAACAGGCTATGGAATTGGGATCCGTTATCCGTCACAACTTGTTGAGGAAATCCCAACTGCATGAAAATTTGCACTAGGGCTTCTACGACATGCTTGGAATCCGTGCATGTTAGCGGTATAGCTTTGGCCCACATAGTGCAAGTGTCGACTAAGGTCAGGATGAACCTGTTCCTTCTTTTGGTCCTTTCTAGGGGTCCAACAATATCGACAGCAACCCGTTCAAATGGTGTTCCCACTATTGGCATTTCACCCATGGGAACTGGGGTGTCCAATGCTTGGGTCCCACCCGTTGGCACTGGGGGCAGGATTTCACGTATCTGATAATATCAGTGTTCATTCCTGGCCACCAATAGTGAGTCGATATTCGCTGAATAGTGGCGTTTTGTCCCATATGTCCGCTAAAGGGAAGAGAGTGTCCGATTCCTAAGATTTGGGCTCTGTACTGCGTCGGTAGTAGGAGCTGATGATGCCCTTGATCAGGGTTGCCCGTTCTACGATATAGTACGCCATCCTTAGAAAAGATATCTCCGTTGTGAATGGGGTCCTTGGCCATGGGCAGTTTCCTAAAGCAAGGTTCCAAGGTAGGGTCCTTTTGTTGCGCCTATTTTAGTTCCTTAGGAAACAAATTTGGCGCAGGCTCCCATTCCTTCTTGGTTTGCTCTCTTGTGGTTACTGCTGCCACAATCGGCTCTTTCGGTCTCCCAACAAACACATATCTACAACCAAGTATGACTGGGTAGATAGGATCATCCATAATAGCCGCTTTGATAACACCTCTGACAAAATCAGAGTGTATCTCCACCAATGCGATGGGAAGCGTCATGGGTGCATCACTCTTGAAAATTCCACATAATTTGACGGTTTCTTCTGTCTCTTGACCAGGTCTGACCAAATGCCTTGCGACAATACAGTCAAAAGATAATCCTGTGTCAAACAAACAAGATGTTGAAGTCCCGTTCAAAATAACAGTTCCTCGCGTTGAGGGCCTCTCACCCTCAGGTTGAGAATCACTGACACTATGTCTCCGTTGCGAGTCTGTTAACAAGCAACCGATTCTATTCGTCCCGGTGTGCTTGCTCTGATCAGATGTCCCCTGAGCAGGGGTCTTTCCCTTGTCTTGACCTTTCTGGCGGCTGTGCCATGTAGGCCGGTCGGGCTGATCAGAATTTTTGTTGGTGGGGTATTTGGTCTTGTAGAATTTCGATTTTTTTCTGGGGAGGGTTCTGGGGTAAAGTTTCTCATTGATTATGGTGATGGGAAGAATGGGAAGACGGCTCTGGATTATTTCTCTGAGAAGGCTCATCTGTCGGCTTGCGTTTTGAGCTGGGAAGCTCGGCCAAAGCATTTACGTAACGTTCAGCCTTACTGAGAATGTCATCCAGCTTTACTGCGCCTTGTTCAGCCAGAAATCTATGGTTTTCATTTGACAAAGTGGTTTTTATTTGTTCTGTAAGAACAAATTCGAGAAGTCCTTCGAAAGTGAGAGGGAGCTCGGAAAGTTCCGCGCACTTTGTCAAATAGCCCATCAAGCGTAAGGAGAACTGGGGAAATGTCTCAGTGCTTTTCTTCCGGTTGTTTACGAACAGGTGCAAAAATTTGCGAGCGTTCATTTCGAAACGCTCCAGTAAAGCCTTCTTCAACATGTCGTAGTTGTCTTGATGGCTGCTTCCCAGCTTGACGTAGACATCATAAGCACTACTTTTCAAAGCCTGTGAAAGCTTTAGGCACCATCGGGAACTCTCTAACCCATACAGTGTCGCTATTCTCTCAAATTTTTCTAGAAACAAGTCAATTTTCTCATTGGGGCTCGGAAAGGATTCCAGGGCGAAAGACATAGCTACGAGTTGAGGAGATTGGGTACTGGATTGATCAGTTAACTGTGACTGAGGTGGAGACTCTTTATTGCTGGAGGAAGACATAGCACCGCGACTTTGGACCTCTAGGGCCTTAAGCGCCAGTTCATGCTGTTTCTCCTTCTCTCTTTCCTCATGTTGTCTCTCCTTCTCTCTTTCCTCGTGTTTTGCCCTGCGAGCTTCCATCTCTGCCTCAATTTTCTTCTGTTCCAATTGATGGTTGCCTGCTTCTTTCTTCTCCGCTCTTTCTTGTGCTGCCTTCTCTCTAGCTTCGGCTTCCTTCTTCTCCGCGTCATATCTGTCAAGTTCTTCGTTGACAAAAGCAGTAACTTCTTCTCCTTGCAATCCTGTTTCCTTTGCTTCCTCTCTTAGCATTGCTCTAAGTTTAGCACGCTCAGCCATGTCAAATAACTGGATGCCGCTAACCCGAGAGAGAAAGAAGAAAAGAAGGAGAGGAAAACTCTATCCTTAACCAACTTACGAAGAAAAAAAAACCAAAAACAAGAATTATTATTATTTAACTGAGATACCTCCTGTCCCGTTATCAGTTATCTAATCTATCGCTGTTATTACCTGGCACTAGGCTCCTAATACAGACGACTAAGCCAAATAAATGGTAGATCAGGCTAATACTGGAAAACCTACTATTACTAGCGGTGGAAAAAAAATTTTTTAATTATAAAAATGGAGAAAAAACAATTTCTCTTTTTTTATAAATCCACCAAAAACTTGCCCACCTGAAGTCAGTTTAGAGTAAGGGACGTTATTAACTTGACATTGAAGTCAGAATGCAGTCCTTAGCTTAAGCTCAAACCCTGCTGCGTCTTAAAAAAACCTAGTGATTGCCAAACAATCACGCGTACTAGCGGCTTTAAACAAAATTACCATATATCTCATATATCTGACAAGGATTATACTCAGAACAATGTGCACGTAACTCTATGATGCTGTGGAAAGAAAAACAGTCCTATATGTGTGTGGTCAAACACCCAGATACTAAGATCGCTGTCTTCTTCTTCTTCTTCTTCTTCTTCCATCCTTAGCCACCAACCGGCAAAGCAGTATGTGGCCAGTACGCCTAGTGGCGTCTTAGGGCAACAACAAATTGATCAATCTATCGCTGTTTCCACCACGCCTAGTGGCGTCTTTGTGGAACAGAAACAGACCAAACAATCTATCGTTGTTTCCGTAATCAGATTGGTTGGCAAGCAGGTGATCAGCCCACTGTGAAGATCGCTGTCTAGGGGGTAATTATTTTTTATACCCTAACTCACAAGACAAATTCACAAACACACTCTATTTAGATGAAAATTCAGATTACATATACGACTTAGACATTTATCTAGACTCAGACTATAGTTCAGTCCCGCGACAATTAGGTATTATAGTCTCCTGAACTAGATTCAAATCCTACGGACGTGCCCATATTAATGTCGTGTACGATTTATCAGATAGGTAATAGATGTTTATAGCCCTGTCTGAGCAGAGGTGATAGTGATGACAATGTGAAAGTAAGGGGTAAGATATAGTTTTTTTTTTCACGAGGATGATCGTGTAAGAGAAAGGACAGTCTCTGGATAGAATAATTTATCTAATCCAGCCTATCTGGACGACGATATTTAAATCAGACGCACTTTCTCTCCTTGTATGAAAATACAAGTTACACTGCACTCACATGCACACAATTCTGTGACAAATACGTACGAACGTGAAAACAAACTATGGATAACATATAATAGATAGGGGTTGACCGACACAATAACTAAAGGTTTAATAAAGTTTATTATAAATAGAAAATCACAACATAAATCATATGCATCAAGAGATCATGGTTTACAGACAAAATGAAAATTAATCAAATAGGTTCTCCCCTCTGGTAAAGGAAAAGAAAGGACGATCCCAACAGAGGTTAATTAATCCAAAAGATCAAAGGTTAACAATAAGTTATGAAATAGTATGGGAAAAGAATAGGTTCCTAATGTAAACTATACCGTGACTAATCAGATTATTATTGAGATAAAAAAAAGAAGAAACCATATAAGTATATGATGTTAACAAAAGACATAAGTTTCTTTCTCTGTTCATTCAATTCACATACACGCAGTGGCCACTTTCAGATACACTTACCCCAGTAGTTGTCGCAGGCATTCCAAGGAAATACACTAATAAGTAATATATATATTTAGTGTCAAATTTAAGTTTGCCAAATCCAGCCCCAGACTCTCCGTAGTTGCTGACTGCAAATTTCACAGGAGTCGCTAGAGTCAGTGTTAAATTTGTACTGGATACAATAAGTTATCTATGCCTTCAGTTGGTTGGAGTAAGGTTCATGCGTGGTGATCGCCGATGTAGAATAAATAGAACATATACAGTTCCTAGGTTGTTTAGCCTCAAGTGGTGGAAATGCTAGGTTTAAGTTACACAATTGTTGCTGACAATATATTGCCACAGTTGGCTGATGAGATATATATTTAAGTAAATCTGGTAATAGTTCTGGCCCAGTTAATATTATAATTCAATGGTTCTATTCTGGTTTCTCTCAGGAAAATGAGGAAAATTGGACCGCACAGTTCACAGCAAGAAGCTCATCAATATTAAATATTCTTGGATGCTTATAATATTATAAGTTCGTATGATCATAAGTACCTCTACACCTCACGGTAGAAGGGGAACGACTAAGTAAGTAAGAAAGTATGATCATAAATTCATATGGCCATAAGAAAAGCCGCTAGAACTCAGGTTTTGACCAGCCTATATAAAAGAGAATATAAACATTTAACCAAATTATCAATATCATATCTAACACGTGTTAAAATAGGACCTCTTCTCCACTGTTATAAATTAGATTTAAAACGCACGTGTCTAGCTTATCCTATCATTCTGTTAACGCGTGATATGAACACTAGTCATTTAAAAAAATTACATAAAAATTGATAGAAGTAAATAATATATGCCGTCAGTAGACAGTTATTTAATGTATGTACTAGTCAATTTAAAACATCTCTTACTGGAAAAATAGCGAGTAATTAAATTTACTTTACGGCTGGAAAGTTAGCTATAAGTTATTTAATTAGCACAGAAAATCTCAGTGAAATATATATTGAAAACTTTAAACACACTAAATCACATCAAATCTAGTATATAAATTACCGCAATCAGAAAAATGAAACACTCCACTGAATCTATTAATTTTCACTCTGTATGAGAAATCTTAAGATAACTAGCTAGTGAATTCAGATAGATTTCTGGCAACTGATCATGGCTATCGGAGAGACATGGTATATATTGATATGTTCCGTACTATCGTTCTTTAATGTGAAAGTCACACCTACTGCCAGATCCGAGCCAATTTGCCGTTCGATTTCTTGAATCAAAGGTAATTTTACCACCTCTTGACTTTCATCATCTCCGCCTTGCCGAATATCAGTTACGCAATTTTCACCTGAAAGTTTTACAATCCAAGGTCCGTCTCACTGAATATCGTGTGTTCCCCTGATCAAAGAATCTATTGCGCCATGCTCCACGCTTCGCTCTCTGTTTCACATAGGGCTTAATTGCCAGATGGCCCACGTGTTAATTGCACTGGTGAGTCCTTCGTTCATGTAGTAGAAAATATATAAACTAGATGGGGAGGGGCAAAAGTGGATGATTGCTGCAGTATTTTCATCTGTGACAAGAATGCACTATTTGAGTAAATGTAAGAGTTTTAAATCAAGTCAATAGATTCAAATACCTAGTCATATTAATATCAGATGGATGAGTAGAATAGCCTAGGCAAACACAGCATTCTGTAAATGGAAAGTGTTTGCATGCAACCATTCTTTGTCAATGGAAGTAAGAAAGAGAGTTCTTCAGTGTTAAATAGAACCAATCCTGATATATGGAAGTTAGTC
Organism: Oreohelix idahoensis; assembly: GCA_024509875.1. Classification (NCBI taxonomy): domain Eukaryota; kingdom Metazoa; phylum Mollusca; class Gastropoda; order Stylommatophora; family Oreohelicidae; genus Oreohelix; species Oreohelix idahoensis. Next base: position 172,887 of record JAMPIV010010338.1, on the reverse strand, counting down.
ATGACGTTTATTAAAGAAGTAAGAAAAGCACTAGAGGCCACAGAGATGTGGTTTTACAGAACAATTGTAAAAAATTCCATGGACAGCTAAAAAAATAAAACGAGTAACGAGGATGGCCTGAAAGGTACCAGTGTGCAAAGGAAGCTTAATCCTAATTTTTGAAGGAAGCAATCCACTTTGTTTGGGCATGTTATGAGAAGAAAGCTTGAATTTATCATGGCAATAAGAAAGACTGAAGGAAAAAGAAATAGAGGTTGACAAAGAGAGAAGATATTGGACAATTAGACATCATGGCATGGAAAGAAGTCAACAAAAGGATTATTAAATAACTCCAGAGACTGGAAGTTGTAGAGAGACGTGATCACCTACGCCACCAGGCATGGTACTTGAAGATCATATAACAATGTTAAATAAAGTGGTAACTGTGTGGCTGAGAGACATTGAGTACAACAGATCACGATGTAATACAACCGCAGCGTTTTGAGAATAGATTAGTTAGAACAGGGATTCCCAATCTGGTGTACCCATTCCCCTAGGGGGTACGAGAAGCTTGTCACGGGGGTACTGGAATGTTTGGTGAATAACTATATTATCCTGTTGAAATATTCCAAAAGTAGTAGTGTTAGTGAAAAAAACTGTGTGGACTGGAGAGAGAACAGTGAGTCTTGTTCTCAGTCAAATCCAAAGCAAGAAACAAACTGTATGCTGATCGTGATATGAGGGCATATCTTTCAAACACTGTACCTAGGATAAAACTATTAGTTGACAAGAAACAGAATCAAGGGTTCAGAGTTGAAGACCTTTGACTTGGAGATCTCCCTGAAAGATAAAAAAATGTGTCTTCATTGTTTTTTTATTCAGTATCCTTTCTATGAACTAGTCATTCCACCTCTCGATATTGGACCTAGTATAGTTAAGTCTCTAACACTTCATTCCCCTATGGCAGGGTCAGCTACGGGATTACCTTTTTTATCATTTCTGTAGATACAAGTCTATATCCTTTTATCCTAAATCATCGGGTACAGCTGTGTTTCAGAAACCTGATTTTTTCGGTTTCCAGATGTCGCCCGAATCCCGTTCGAACAGTAGCCCAAAATGTGTTTAAAAAATCGCCCAATGAACATATTTTGGTTTTCGGCCGCTCAGATAATGGACCTGTACTATAATTGCTTAAACAGCTAATTGTATTATATTTTGGGAGATTTTACTCTATGTAGTAGAAACAAAACAAGCAGTGAAACACTGCAGAATGTTAATATTCTTTGTAACATCTGTTAATCTGTCACAAAGGTTTTTCCACTTATGTAACATAATAATTTTTTTTCAGCATAGCAAAACATGTTGATCTGGACATAGAAAACAAGCTGTATGAGACACTAGGCGTGTGCGCAAAGTCAAAGCGGGTGTTCCCAGGTCTTCTAGCAGAGATGACCACAAGTGTTATCCAGGAAGAGCTAATTAAAGTTCTGGTCAATGAGGGTGTGCCAATAGAGAAAGCACAAGAAGCAGTCGTGCAGAGTTGGAGAGAAGGAGACAACGGTCAGGGCAAAGTTGTCCAGTCCATACACCCAGACTTGCGAACACTTTTCAAAATTTTGAAAGCAGAGGGTATTAAGGTATTTTTTTTTTTAATTTTTTTATTTTATTGCTGTCAGGTCTCTTTGAGACAGGGATTCTTGCGTGTCATAAAAATAAAGATTGTCTAGTTGTTTGTCTTCTTCTTCTTCTTCTTCTTCTTCTTTGATCCACTGTCACTGAGCGTCAGCTCTTGGTGACCTTGATGCCATTATATGGTACTGCGCAGTTCGTATAAGCTGTTCTGAGCTGCCATACAGTGTATTGTCTATGGATGGGTTGTGTGGTAGCAGTTGTTGTCTCAGTCCCTGAAGTGCAGGGCACTGTAGTAGGTGGTGTTCTACTGTCTCCAACGGGTTAGGGCAGTGTCTACATTTTGCTATATTTTGTCAACTTAGTCTGTTTCTGTGGCCATTTAGTGTAGAGTGGCCTGTTCTCAATCTGAAGATTTTGGTTTGGTACCTTCGTTCGATATCGTTCATAGCATCTTTCTTATTTGGGGCTGTTTGGTGAATGAAGAGTCTTCTTCCTGTTTTAGCCTGTGCCCACGTGTTCAGCCAAACTTCTTTACAGTTGTTTTTGACTATTTGTTTAACTGTTAACATACTCAGTGGGTGATCAATCTGTGGCATTTTTGCTCCCTTCTTTGCCAGTCTATCAGCAACTTCATTTAATGTGATGTTTATGTGGCCAGGTATCCATTGCATGTATATTTCTGTTCCATACAAGTTCATAATTTTGTGGCATGTTTCTTGAACTTTCTGGATAGTACTGATTGAGTTGGTTTTCCAGTTTCCTATTGCCAAGAGGGCAGCCTGCGAGTCTGAGAACACCACAACATCATTTGGTTCCATTTCGTCTGATTCAAAGAGTTCAAAAATTCTAGTTAGGGTTTTCTGGATGGCGACTACTTCGGCTTCGTAGTTTGTGCACCAGATACCACAGGGACCTGCAATTTTGACGGGTTCTTCAGTACTGGGTGGGATGATTATGGCCCCGTATCCAGCATTTATTACTGCTTTGAAAGCTGACCCGTCTGTATAGGCATGGATAATGTCTTCATCGTACTGACAGATGGTTTCCATAGCAAGTGTTTTCAGCAGCGTAGGTATGAGGCTTTTATTTGCGGGTTGTAGGAGGTTTGTACGTATTATTGGTCTTTTTAGTTCTACGTGAGGTGGTAGGTCAGGCACAACTTGAGTAGGTAGTCTTGTCTCTGGTATGTAGTGCTTCCCTGAAAGCTCTTGGTACCTTCTAGTGAAAGATGTCTTTTTAATTCGGTACCTGGAGTTGAGGTCACCGATAACGTTTTTGCAGGGGTCATCTTTGTCAGCTCGCAAGAATCTTTCTGCCGTGATAATGACTGATTTCTCTCTCCTTAGTTCTAGGGGTTCCACATTGGCGGAAATCTCACATGCGCTGGTCGGAGTAGTTCGCAAGCCTCCACAGATGAATCTGAGTGCCTGGTTTTGTATGCGATCTAGTTTCAGTCTGAGTGTTGGGCTAGCAGTGGCTTGCAGGGGTAGAGAGTAATCCATAACTGAGCGCACGTATCCCAAGTACAGTTGTCGTAGGGTGCTCTGATTGGATCCCCAATCAGTGCTTGCCAAACGCTTTATGAGGTTTAGCCTTCTAGAGGCCTTAGCAGTTAGGGACTCAACATGTGTTTTGTATGTGAGTCTGGTATCTAGCTGTATCCCTAGATAAGTCGGATTGTTCTCTTTAGCTAGCTTTGCATCATCAAGTTTTAAATCCAGTTCTTTCTTTACTGTTTTGTTGCTGAGTGTGAATATAGTGTAGACTGTCTTACTCGTGTTGATCACCATTTTCCAGAAGCTGCAGTAGGTTGTTAGAGCAGCCAGTGCACGGTTTAGTTTCTTTTGCAGTTGCAAGTGGGACTTCCCTTCTGCCCAAAAGACCAGGTCATCAGCAAACAAGGCGCTGGGTAATTCAAGGTAGTCTGCCAGATCGTTTATGTATATGAGGAAGAGGGTGCAGCTTAGGGCTGAGCCTTGTGGGAGGCCTTCTTGGATGGTTCTTTTCCCTGATGTTGCTCCGTTGACCGTTGTGGAGATGGTTCTATTTGTGAGGAAATCTTTTATCCAACGAAACATTCTTCCTTCTATGCCCATCTTCTGCATCTTGAAAAATAGACCGTCTCTCCATACTCTGTCATATGCCTGTGAGGTCTACGAAAACTGCGGCCACATGATTTTTATCCTGGAAAGCATCGGCAATATGTTGTACCAATCGGATTACCTGGTCAACAGTCTGTCTTCCTCTTCTAAATCCTGCTTGGTTAGGATGGAGGGCTTTTCCTTTCTCTAACCACCAGTAGAGGCGTGCATTTATCATACGTTCTGCCATTTTCCCAACGCACGAAGTCAGGGAAATGGGCCGGTAGCTACTGACTTCGCTTGGTGGTTTATCTTTTTTGAGTATTGGGATAATGTTAGCCGTTTTCCATCCTGTAGGTACAGTACTGCTTCTCCACGTCTTGTTTATGAATTCCAGGATCGTCAGCAAGCCTTTTCCCCCAAGTTTGACTATCATGTCGTTGGTAACCTGGTCTGGCCCTGGTGCTTTTTTGGGTTTGGTCTTTAGGAGACTGGATTGCAATTCAGCTAGCGTAAATTCCTGATCAAAGATGCTGTCCACAGCCTTGTGTGTGCTTTTAGCATGCGTTTTGTAAGTGTCTTGATGGCTTTATCTAGATTGGCTCTTTTGTATGTTTTATTGACTTCAGCAAAGAATCGATTTAGGACTCGTGCTTTCCCTCTGTTGGAGGTAGCTGTGTTACTGTTTGGAAGTTTTATAGGGATTGGGTTTCTCTTCTGGGATGTCCCTGCCATGCTGTCAATGAGTTTCCATGCTTTCTTCCCTTCTTTATTTAGGTCTAGGTTTTCGCATTTTTCTTTCCAGGTTTCCATTTTGGCTTTTCTGCTCGCTAGCTTAACCTGTGCAGTGAGTCTGTTGTATGTGGTTTTGTTTTCACGGCTAGGATTTTTCTGAGCGATTTTCCGTGCCTTGCGTCTTAGTTGTACTAGGTGTTCTAATTCCTCATTCCAGAAGATGCTGTATTTGACACGGCTGCCTTTGGGGATTGCCTGTTTGGCTGCCTGCAGTATGGCTGTAGAGATCTGATCGTTCAAGGTATTAATGTCTTGGTTCATGTCTATTGGTGTTGGTGTCCTGGTATCCCCAGAGTGGGGAGTGGGCGTTGAAATCCCCTGCTATGATTGTTCTCTTGTATTCGATATCATCAAAGTAGATTCCATTAGTTTCTCTGGGGGGTCTGTAGACATTAAAGATTTGGAAATGTCCGTCACTTCCCCAGACTGTCACTCGTTGTATGTCAGTTTCATCATCGGTTCGAAGACTTTCGACCTCTGCCTGTACATCATTCCTTACCAAGGTTAGGATTCCTCGACAATTATTATGGCAATTACATTTGTACATTGTGTAGCCTGGGAAGTTGATGGATTTGTCCTTAAGAATGGTTTCTTGAATCAGTGCAATGTGAACTTTCTGGTCCTTCAGTAGTTTCTTTAATTCTAACGATTTAGTTCTTATTCCATCTACATTTAACTGTAGAATGTTAATATACTCCTCGGTAGCACACTTTTCACCAGGAGCAGCCGAGGGGCGACCTGCTTGGCGCGGACCTTTTGCGAGGCGACGTCCGAGCTCGTATATCTTAGGTTGTATTAGTGTCATGGCATCATGAGTAGTGGGGGGTTGTGATGACTTTCTTTCATCCCGGTAGTTATCCTCTTTTTTTCCATGCGGGGTGTGCAAGGCATGGTGGGCACTGTACCATCATCGGTGGGGAAGTATTATTTTCCCCTGCTGTCCTGTTCGCCTGATGTCTGTCCTACCCCCTGGGGGTAGACAGCCCCAATACCATGTTGCACCACCTCAGTGGGGTTCACCGTTGTGCAGTCCCCGCCACCAAATGACCGCTGTTTTCTGGAAACATCCATAATTTGTCAGCTATTTAGTCAGCACTAGCGCTTCTAGTTGGTCAAAAGGATCGTCACGTCGTGCACCCTGGTGCCTTCACTATGAGATGCTGTGGATGGTTTGTAGCTGTGCCATTCCAAGTTGGAGGACAGTCACAGGTAAAAGCAGGGCTTTGCAGGGGCGCTCAACATAGTTTGGTCAGTCGGTCGAGACTGTTACCGGGGGATGGCCGCCACTGTCTTTGTGGCTTCTGGGAGCCATATGTCAAGCTTGGAAGGTCAAGGTGGACCGGTGAGTTTGAGCCACTGGTTCAGTTCTCCAGTGCGACCGCTCTTGCCCAAAGGTGCTACCACTCTTGGCCTCCCCCAATCCCCTGGTTGTTTGTCAAATGTCCATTGTAGGCCAGTTTTCTTTCCTACTGTTGCCTGTCTCATCACCCAGTCCATGAGGCAGATTGGTGAAAACACACATTCTTGTCTAACCGCACTGTCAGTTCTTCTTCTTCTTCTTTCGTTCGCTTGAAATATATTGTCTATATCTGCATTGTTGTTTCTTGTATAAACTTCACTGTCTTTTGTAGTTCATACAGAGGTCCGTATAGTTTTGCTTCCAGTGTTGTTTCTCTGGGCCAGTGGGTTTGCCTCAATATATCATATTCGGGGCACTCTTGATGTACATGCTCCGCAGTCTTGGGTGCCCGTCCACATGTACACATGGCTGAATTGCCAATCTTGAATTTTGTATACATGTGGCTGCGGAGTCGGTTGTGTCCTGTTCTGAGGCGCAGAATGACAATTTGTTCTGATCCTCGTCTGCAGCACCTTCTTTAGCCAGTCGGTCCGCTCTCTCGTTTCCTGGTATTCCACAATGAGACGGTATCCACTGCATGGCGACCCTGCGCTGGTTGCATAGTTCAGAAAGTAGGGCTTGTATACCTGGCAATTTTCTGGACTGAAGTGCTTGGAGTGCTGATCTTGCATCTGTCAGGAATACTACAGGCTGTGGACCGAGATTGGTGTTCAACAGTTTCTCAGTTGCCACCTTGATTGCCTGGATTTCTGCATCATAGTTGTTACAGAATTTCCCCGTTGGTACTCTGACCGTATCCCTAGTGTTGTTTGGGTATTCTATGTACACTCTAGCTCCTCCATTCTTTACTGCATTCTGTGCTGACCCATCCGTGTATACTCAGACCCAGAGGTCCTGTGGGTATTCATCATCCAGGAAACTGAGAAAGACTGTCCTACGTTGCACGCTGTTCTGTTCATCCCTGTCGAATATTCCTTTCACTTTTGTCTGGATGTGTACTGGTAGTCCAGGCTCCTCTCTCCAAGGGGTTTGTTCTGGCACAGACTTTAGGGGGGCTGTCAACTTCAGGCAGGTCTGAGGTTTGTCTACGAAATCGTTTGGCCTGGTAGATAAAGCTGCTTCTTTTCAATCGCCCCATTGCTAGGTTTTGGAATCTGTCCTTCATTGGATGGCTCAGCATACAGAGGAACTTTTCTGCCTGTGTTAGCACTTTCGTGTCTCTGCGATCTCTCAGTGCTTGTATCCTCCCCATTTTCTCCATCTCCACTATAGGCGTTGATTTCATTGCCCCCGTGATGACCCTAAGCGCCTGGTTTTGCACCTTATCTAGCTCTTGTAATGTGGTGTTTGATGCTGGACACCATGCAGCTGACCCATATTCCAGGTGTGGTCGTATGCCCTGCTGGTAATCTTTACTAAGTATTTTCCCGCTGGCTCCCCATGTGGTTCCACTTAGTTTTCTCAGGATGGCTAACTTCCTCCTGGCCTTTGTTGCTTTTGTTACATCCACCCATATCATTCACTCTGCAGTTTCTCAGTTCCTTCAGAAGCCCTTCTTTCCAAACCTTGTCAAATGCTTTCCTTAGATCTATCCATGCTGCTAGTACCAGTTTCTTATCTTGGAACGCATCCTCAATCTCTTGGGAAAGGTAAGTTGCCTGATCTTCGGTAGAGTAACACTGCCTAAAGCCCGCCTTCTGTGGTACAAGAAGGTTTTCACTTTCAAGGTACCACTGTAGCCTGAGGTTGATGATACGTTCCATTGTTTTGCAGAGACAGCTTGTAAGGCTGATTGGTCTGTAGCTGGAGGCCGTGAAACTGTCTTTTCCTGGTTTTAGGAGTGGTATCATGATTGCTTCCCTCCAGGTCTGTGGAACTCTGCCTGAGTTCCAACAGATATTGAAGATCTGCAGCAGCTTTGTTTTTGCTGCGGTTCCCAAGTTCTTAACTCTTTAAGTCCCAATCGACTTTATAAAGGCTCAGGGGTTAGTCGCGCTTGGCCCAATCGACTTTAAAAAGACTTTAGTAAATGTGCCTCTGTTTGAGACTGTTTCTAATTATAACTACCCACAAAGTCATTTCCGACTGCAAGTACATTCTTTTAAATACCGCACGTGTTTAAGAGTGAACGTGTTTCTGTTTTGAGATATTTATTTTAGATTTTTTTAAGCGCATATCCTCCATTTTACCTTGAATAACTAATCATTTTTCAATGAAAGCTTTTATACTTGTAGCACAAGAGTAAAGTACATCCAATTACCTTCAGTTTCATATACAACAACAAAGTTATTTATGCATATGAACATTTTAAAAAATTATTTCCAAACAACAACAATAAAAACGCACTGGGGTGGCCATTTTTGCTTGGGCCAAACCCACTTTTTTGCTTGGGACTGAAAGAGTTAATCATTTCATTGGACACTTCATCATCTCCTGGCGACTTTCTCATTTTCAATTTGGATATTGCAAGCTCCAGTTCTCTGAATGTGATTGGTGCCTCCATAACTTCAGGTATGGTTCCATCTCGTCCTGCGTATTGTTGTTTCTCACAAGTCTCCTGTTGCTTCTCTGGGCTAACTTCGATGTTGTTGTCTTTAGCAAAGGAGTCTGCAAAGTGATCAGCTGCCTGTTTTCCCATGAGGATGTTTCCATCTTTGTACAGTGCAATCTTTGAGTTTCTCCCTGTACCCTCATCGTTAAGTTGTTTTACCAGCTTCCACAGTTTCCTTGTATCTCTTTCGAAGTTCAAGGACTCTGTTTTCTCCTTCCAGCTTCTCCACCTGGCCTGCAACTTGGTCCTTTGAAATTTGGCCTTAGCTTGCTGGTAGTTATTGTGGTGTTCTTGGCATGGACTGGTCTCTGCCTGCTTTCGAGATGTTTCCACGTCGTTGTGCAGTTGCTCTAGTTCACTATTCCAATATGGTTTGTAGTGCTTACGAGCACCTCTAGGTATTGTTTCACGAGCAGCCTGTAATATGCATCTGCTGAATTCATCGACTAACTTATTGATGCCTTTGTTTACAGTCAGATCTCTAGCCAGTATACTGGTACGATGCTGGTACATTGTCCAGTCTGCCTTCTTGTAGTTCCACCTAGAGAGAGTGCTGCTCTCCTTGACAAGTTCATTTTCCACAATTAGGAAGACTGGCCAGTGGTCGCTGCCTCCAAGTTGTTTCCCTACAATGCGTGTGGTGTTCCACACCAGACCTGGTGAGTTGAATGCCAGCCTCCTGGCTCCACGGGGCAATTGAGAAGGACCCCCAGTAGTAGGGGTTGGGCCCTTTTGAGGCAGAGGGCCCAGCACTGCGCCTGCCTGGGTGTTCGTCACAGGGCAAGTGCCATAACGTTTTGTAGATATAGGCATATTTCCATTGTGCATGTGCATGGCATCCTGATTGCTGTGGTGCGCCTCTTGGCTGGTTGCCTCCATCTTCAGCACCTTGACTTGCTAGGGCAGACTGTGGTCTTGCTCGAGTGTAGGAGGGCCTGGCCAGTCTTGGTTTTTCGGCCACTGATGGCTGTACTTGAGCCCCATCTCCACGTCAAGGAGCTGGCCTTGATGGGGCACTGTCAGCTGTAAAGGGCTGTCTGGAGTTTGCTTTTTGTGGATAATTCTACAGATGACCCTGTTGGTAGAAGTATTGAATGATTTTAATAAATTTTTATGGGATTCTGTGGCAAGGCACTAAATTGATACTTTTATATTTTTCTTCAGCAAATTTCTTTTAAGAATAATGCTTAGATCAAGTGCTTTCATAAAAATTTCAAGAATGGCGGATCTAAATCCCTTTTCTGAACTTTTATTTTAAGTCAAATAAAAATACACTTGAATCTATCATTTGGCATAGCGAGACAAAAACTTTTGAGAGCACAGATCCACAAATTAGATACTTTTCTTTGTGTGGATATAAATGTTAGATTTTATTAGCACAAATTTACATTCCTTTTATTTTAACTCTATTCACATACTTCATGTAAATAATTAACACAGATAACAGCAGACACATGAATTTGGACACTTTATAATAGGCTGCTTCCCTTCTAATTTATGTTACATTTATTTCCCTTTGAGTCAGTCAGAAGTAGTCTCATAATTTCCATAATGTGTCCCTTAATATGCTGTAAACTTAATGACATCCATATAACCTCAGGTAGCCATTTGCACAGCTGACAACAGACGAGGGACCATGAATACACTGCGTAACCTGGGATTGAGTCAATATGTGGACATGGTGGTTTGTGGCGATGATCCCTTCACCCAGCCCAAACCTTCCCCTCATAATGCATGGAAAATATGCGGGGCTCTTGGAGTGGACCCTGAGGTGAGTCAGCCTTCAAGAATGTGCATTCTTCCAACTCTTTGGAATAGAATGTTTTAGAGTTTCTTCTGGGAAAAAGTTGAAATACTCCTGCTCAGTGACAGGAGACTAAAATAGGCATGTTGTACAAAGGTTAATACGGACACATCAAGAAGTCGCTGACAGTGGTTTTTTGTTGTTGTTTAACTAGGGCTGCCTTGCTTCTCGCTCTTTTGCAGCCAATACCAAGTTGAAGACACCTTGGCATTATTTACACTGTAGATCTAGGCTTTTCTGCCATTCAGAAACATGCAGACCTGAAGTTATGAGCTCCAGTGTCTCCAGCTTGGCTTGCATTTAAAGGATCGTTACATCTGGTCCCAAGCTAGGAGTAAGAAGCGCATGGCATACTGTGCATTCCCCGCCATCCAAAGGGGTTATCCAAATATGCAAAGCTAAAATTCTGTGCCCCGGTTCTGGGCTCTCCGAAGGAATTGTCACGTCCTGCACAGAGCCACTTCTCAGCTCTCCCTGCCTATCATGGGGTCCATAGTGAGATCCTCCTGCATGCAGTCAACCAGGTCAAAGCCAAAGATTCAATTCTGGGGCTCAAGTGACTTCTCCAAGCTTAGTGTGCAATGCTGGGTTCTCAACAAGTTTCACTTCAGGGGGAATCCCTGGAAGTGTGTGGATGATTTCAAGAGTCAATGAAGGTGTAATTAGCCTCATAGACAGAGGTTCATTTCCACATATTTATAATGCAGCATTATGCATCGTTGGTGGTCATATAAGGATGACTCCAAATATGCCTCCAAGCATGCTGACAGTGGTGTACAGGTACCTGCAAAACTAGTGGGACAGCTTGGAGGTGACAAAAGAGTTGAGAAGTTCTCCCCTAATTTAGAATACTAAGTGGGACCGAAGACGCAGCAAAAGAGATGAATGCAGTCAGCGACTCATAGCTTGATTGCTTGCGTCAGGGTCAGCGAACCAGAGCTGACCAAGACCCTACTCCACCTCCAAGTGGTGGTCCTGGAAACAGGCTGCATCACTGCAGTCTGGCTGAGAGAGTAGGGATCGAAGAGGGAAGGCTCACTTGGTCCCAAAAATGCCATGCTGAAACCGGATGTGTCGGGCCGAAAGGCGCAAATATTGCAGCTTTGCTGTAAACGGCGACACTACGTATCAAACGTCCTTTTTAGGACAAACGTAGAAGAAAGAAAGAAAGAGAAGAATAATACTCAGTTTATTTTGTTTGGGTGGGGGAACATTTCCTGGTGATTTGGAGTCATCATCTTTTTCTTTATGCTCCCTATGGAGCATGAAGCCATCACTGTAGCTGCCTCCCCCACCCCCCTGCAAGAAGCCTGGGCAGAGCATTCACATGCTCCTTACAGGGGTGGTTTCTTTAGCAGTTTGTTTTGCACGATGAGGTTGCTAGCCCCATGCTAATATTAGACACCTTCTATGACATGCCAGAAATGATAACAAGATTGAACTTGAAGAAACACCACTAAAGGATGTAGAATCGTACACATATTTTGGCAGTAATATAGACAGAGTTGGAGGGACAGACAATGATATCAAGAGAAGAATACAAAAAGCAAGAGCTTTCATTGCATTGGGAAACATGGAGAACATGAGAAATCAAGTCCAAAACGAAAATAAGAATCTTCAACTCAAATGTCAAGTCAGTCCTATTGTATGGCTCTGAGACATGGAGAGCAACAAAAACAACAACCAAAAAGCTACAGACTTTTATAAACAGGTGCTTGCGTAGAATAGAAGGACTGAAATGGTATGACAAAGTCACAAATGTGGAATTGATGACAAGAACCAGACAAGTGCTAGTGGAATAAGAGTTGAGAAGACGCTGGCAATGGATGGGACACACTTTGAGGAAACCTATTGATAGCATTACAAGGCAGTCCTTGTTCTGGAATACACAGGGAAAGAGAGGCAGAGGTAGACCAAAAAACACACAGAGAAGAGAACTGGATACAGAGGTGAAAATGTTGAGGAAAACATGGAAAGAACTGGAGCGGATGGCACAGGATAGGAAGACTTGGCATGTGTTTTTTTTGAAGGCCCATGCTCCTCAGGGAGCTAAAGGGTATTGATTGATTGACGGCATGCCAGAGGGAGCAGTATTTTGTTTCGTAAATAACAGCTCTATTACTTTAGTTTTGTGTGGTGCAGGAATGATTCCCTTCTGGGAATTTCCAATGACTGGGGATGATGGTCATCTGCACCTATGTTTAATTATTTTTTGTTTTATTCCCAGAAAGCTGTAATGGTGGGTGACACAAAAGCTGATGTTGGCATGGGCCATGCTGCAAAACTTGGTTGGGTTGTCGGAGTGCTGAGCGGCATTGGAGACACCCTGGATCTTCGGCCAGAGGCTAACTATGTTATTGAGAAGTGAGGTAGCTGTGTGTTTTACAACATGAGGGTTGCTAGCACCATGCACAGCCTCATTCGTCACCTCTTGTGACGTGCCTGAGGGGCAGTTGGCCTATTCTTTCTTTTGTCTTCTCAGAGACCCCCCCCCCGAGGAACTACACAATTATCATCATCATCATTACCTTTCAGCTCCCCGTGGAGCATAGGCCTTCAACAAACACCTCCCAAGCCCTCCTGTGCTGTTAGAGTGCTTGTCTCTTGCGGCAAAGGGGCTGGGTTTGAATCACACTACCGACATGCTCCAGTCTACTTTGGGTTAAAGAAGGAAAAGGCAGCGAGGAAGGGAACTGGTCACCCCCACCCCCCTCAATGCTGGACCTAGTATGGTGAAGTCTCTAACACTTCACTCCCCTATGACAGTATCTGCTATGGGACTACCTTGACCTTTTTCCATATCAAATTTATTTTTTTGTCATCCAGTATGTTTTAATAATCCATTGTTAACATTGTATAATCCATTGTTTGAATTCTTATCCATTATTTTACATTTTCATCTAGTTTATATTGGCATTTATCATCCAGTATTTGATTTAACTCTTAAAGGATGAGAGCTCAGTATTCAGGGCCAATTTTTCTAGCTGCACATGACAGGAGGCCAGTTTTTAGGGCCATAATATTTGGACTAAATTAATGTTTTGTTTTGTCCTAATATTATATTTTATCAGTTCCCACTTAGTTTCCTTTAGAACTATGTACACCATTACCGTACTTTTTAAAACTTGGGGTGAGTAGTAGTAGGTTTATGAACCGACTCTAAAACTTTAATTCTTTGTGAAAACTGAAAGTGACAGAAAATTCCTATGTCAGATGTGGGATATTGTTGTTGTTTAACTAGGGTTGCTGAGCTTCTCGCTCTTTAGCAGCCAATACCAAGTTGAAGACTCCTTGGTATTATCTACACTGTAGATCTAGACTTTTCCTGCGGCTTTTCTGCCATTCCAAAACGTGTTGAGTTGAAGTCATGAGCTCCAGTTTGGTTGTCACATCTGGTCCCAAGCTAGGAGTAAGAAGTGTGTGGCATACAGTGCATTCCCCGCCATCCAAGGGGGCTCTCCAGTTATGCAAAGCTAAAATACTGTACTCTGGTTCTGGGCTCTCCCAAGGAATTTTCACGTCCTGCACAGAGCCACTTCTCAGCTTCCCCTGCCTTACACTGGGTCCATAGTGAGATCCTTCTACATGCAGTCAACCAAGTCAAAGGCAAAGAATTACGCTTAGGCTCTAGTGACTTCTCTAAGCTTAGTGTGCAATGCTGGGTTCTCAACAAGTTTCACCACAGGGGGAATCCCTGGAAGAGTGTGGATGATTTCAAGAGTCAATGAGGGTGTAGTTAGCCTCACAGACATAGGTTCATTTCCATGAACATATATTGTAGCATTGTGCATAGCTGGTGGTCATATAAGGATGACTCCACATATGCCTCCATGCATAGATGTGGGATAATCAGCGTGTCCTTTAAGAGTTTATTATCATGTATTTGACAATCAATCAATCAAAACCTTTAGCTCCACCTCCCACAAGAAGCATAGGTCTTCAAAAACACATGCTAAGTCCTCCTGTCACATGACATCAGCTCAAGTTCTTTCCCCGTTTTCCTCATCATTTTCACTTCTATCTCCAGTTCTCTTCTCCATGTGTATTATCGTCTGCCTCTCCTTCACTTCCTTAGGGATTCTGGAACAAGGACTGCCTTGTAATGCTATCAACAGGTTTCCCTAATATATGTCCTATCCATCGCCAGTGTCGTCTTCTCATCTCCTGCTCCACTTGCACGTGTCTGGTTTTTGTCATCAGTTCCACATTAGTGACTTTGTCATACCATTTCAGTCCTTCTATTCTACACAAGCACCCATTTATGAATGTCGGTAACGTTTTTGTTGTTTTTATTGTTCTCCGTGTTTCAGAGCCATACTTCTTCTTTTTTCGCCCTGAAAATGATATTGGTTGCGTTGTGTCCGTTTACCTCGAAGCTACGATATTTGCGCCTTTCGGCCGACACATCCAACTTCAGCACGGCATTTTTGGGACCTGGTTAGCCTTCCCTCTTCGATCCCTACTCACTCAGCCAGACTGCAGTGATGCAGCCTGTTTCTAGGACCACCACTTGGAGGTGGAGTAGGGTCTTGGTCAGCTCTGGTTCGCTGACCCTGACGCAAGCAGTCTAGCTATGGGTCGCTAACTGCATTCCTCACTGTTGATGCGTCTTAGGTCCCAGAGCCATACAGTAGGACTTATTTTTGTGTTGGACTTGATTTCTTTTGATCTCTATGTGTTTCCCAATGCAGTGAAAGATTCTCTTGCTTTTCATATTCTTATTTTAAAATCATTGTTTGTCCCTCAAACTTTGTTTATATTGCTGCCACGATTCTACATCTTGTAGTGGTGTTTCCTCAAATTTGAATTGTTATCATTTCTTGCATTTATTCTCATTATCTTTTTCTTTTCCCTATGTATTTTCAGATCCACTTGTGACCTCTCATCGAGTATTTTCATTTTGTCTTGCATCTGGTTATGGGACAGAAGAGCCAAGTCATCTGCAAAATCTAGATCATCAAGCTGTTTAGTTAGATTCCACTGGATTCCATTTCTGAGGCCAGTTTTTTAGGGCTGGAATATTTGGATTCATTTTATGTTTTGTGTTGTGTCCTAATTTTATATTTTATCAATTCCAACTTAGTTTCCTTTAGAACTATGTACAGCATTACTGTAGTTTAAAAAAACTTTGAATGAACTGACTCTAAAACTTTAATTCTAAATGAAAATTTAAAATGAGGTTTGGTTTTGGTTTTTAAGGACCTCTTTGTTGCACACGGACAACTCCATCAGTACTCTGATCTCCTCCCTTAGATCACACAAGGAGGATCTCAGCACAGTGCACGAAGTCCGTAGTATCGGTGAGGATCCCAATGTGTGTATACAGGAATCACACATTCTTTAAATATTTGTGTGGTGGGTAGGTTTAATAATTTTTTTTTTAAATTGCCAGGGCAGGGGCCATATGGCCTACTCTTTACGATTTCCAACTGCCGAGAGATTTTTAACATGCTCAACTTTCAAATGGGACCTCCTATGTTTTCACCCTTATCTGAGAATTCTAGGCATCTAATCTCATTACCCGTAAGATCAGGGGGAGTATGACATTATTAGGAACCACTGGCTCTGAAAAAATTTCAGTTGTTTATATTCCCTGTGCTGGGATTGAACCCGGTACTTTTAGAATTAGGGGCAGATGCCATACTTCTTAACCCTCTGACCCCCCTTATCAAATGTGGGACGGAACCGAAGACGCAGCAAACGAGATGAATGCAGTCAGCGACTCATAGCTTGACTGCTTGCGTCAGGGTCAGCGAACCAGAGCTGACCAAGACCCTACTCCACCTCCAAGTGGTGGTCCTGGAAACAGGCTGCATCACTGCAGTCTGGCTGAGAGAGTAGGGATCAAAGAGGGAAGGCAAACCCTGTCCCAAAAAATGCCGTGCTGAAAGTTGGATGTGTCGGCCGAAAGGCGCAAATATCGCAGCTCCGCTGTAAACGGACACGACGCCCTTTTCAGGATGAACAAGGAAGAAGAAATGTGGGACAACCACCGTGTCCTGTAAGAGTTAATTGTGATGTATTTGACAATGTGTCTCCCATATTTATCCAGTATTTATCATCCATTGCTTAATCTATCACCCAATAATTGATTTATTATCCATGTTTTATTAATCATTCAGCGTCAAGGACCTCCTGCCTTTAATCCTTCCTTATGAAAACTGGGTGAATTACTACACTTATAAATCTGATGAGCGTGTGCTGCGGGAATCAGCTGAACTCCTGACAGGGGAAACCCCAGCAGTTGAACACATAAAAATGGATGGCTATAATGTTGTGATATTCGACCTGCACGGAACTCTTGTTTGTACCCACAACAAGTACAGTGCATGGCTGGAAAAACTTACTAGCAGGTAGCGGTGAAGTTATTGATTTTCTTTTTTTTTTTTTGTGATTTAATAAGTTGGTACTGACAAATGCAGCAGAGATTACTTAACTTTTAGACTCCATAATTATTTTCCACACTGTGCCGTAATTATTTTTTTAAGAATTCTAAACGGAGAAGTGTACTGTCTTTTAGTGTAAATTTTATGTTAATTTTTGTGTGAACATGTACTTATTATATACCAAACTGTAGGGAAATGGATAGAGAATTGTAATATATAACGTCTTTGGTAGTATTAACACAAGTGTGTTCGGTATACTTACAACATTTTGCATGTAAAATTGAAAAACACTAAAAAGTTAACTGTAGAATATGATCTATCAAAGACAAATTACTGTTGAAGACAATAAATCTTTCTTTTTAGTCTTCAAACATCAAGTTAATCCATATACAAAGTAAAAAAAAACATTGCTTATGGCCACAATTAGTAATTTAGTGTTATTCACACCAGTTTTTACTGTGGTCCATTGTAAGGAAAAAAAAATTATGCAATCGTGCATTACGTAATTTTCAAAAAAATTAATAAGAATAGCGTCATATAAAAGCTTTTTTACACTTGTTTAATGTTTTAATAGTATCCCTAGCTTCATCTTCTACCTAGAACTAGTGATTAGATGTTACGGTAGGTCTAGTTTTGTTGCTTTTTGATCGGACAGAATATGACTACGCAGACTCATCAACTAAATCTAATGTGTCCAGCTTTTCTGCACCATTTCCGTATTTTGACAACAAACTGTGACTACCAAACAATCATCATCAATGTCAGCAATGTTTCAAAGTAGTTTGACACAATTATTTGCTTAGGAGACTTAGAAAATGTAAATATAAAGCGTGACATATTTCTCTAGCAATAACAACGAAAAACGCAAACACATGAATCGTCACACAAATTGTGATAATAACATCAAAACACGCACATGTGCTGCTTAACTACAGTCAAATTAGTTGTTTAAATAGTTGCGGAAGTCATTCTACGAGTTTTAAAATATGAACTGCATTAAACGGACGATTTTTGGGGTTTATTTGTGATAAACTAAAAACAACGCTCTGAGCGTTGCGCTGGCTTGGCACGTTGAATTTTGCAACGCTCAGAGCGTTGGTCTAGAGTCAAAGAGTTAAGCACAAGTATAGTTCACTAGAAAAGATTTGATGGTTGGAGTGACCGAACTGACTGAACTTTTTATTTTGTAGAGGGATGCAAAGGAATTCATGCTTTTGGTTGAATTCCAGGGCTAGATCTTCTTCTTCTTTGTTCACTTTCAGACGTCGACTGCTTCTTGCACGGGAACCAGCTACAGTATTGGCTTCATGCTTCGTAAGGAAAAAGAAAGCAGTGGGCAGCTTGAGGCTGTTGGTATCAACGTAGAGTTTTTTTCCAGGCATACTACTGGTAATGGCCATATGCACTTTCTCTGTTCCTCTTATGTTGGGCACCTTTGAAGTAGATGTTCAGTAGCCATTTTATCGGTGCAACAATTACACTCATCGGCTAGACCTGTAACCAATACTCTGAAGCACCTCCATTTGGTGCATCCTGGAAACAGGCATCCTTTAAGTTGCCTAACACTTCAGTGATCGACTACCCACACCAGAGTAGCCCAACATCATGATTCCTCCTGGTGTGAAACATGCTGAGAACCCAGCATTGCACATTAATCTTGGAGGAACCTCAGATTTAACTCTGGCTTTCACCTGATTGGCTGCGTGCAGGAGGATCTCATAATGAATAGATGACAGGCGAGGGGAGCTGGAAGGTGGCTCTGTGTAGGACTTGACAGTTCATTGGGGGAACTCAGAGCCCGATCACAGCATTTTAGCCCTGTATTTTTGGAAAGCCCCCATGAATGGTGGTAAATGTGCAGTATGCTAATCCTCCTCCCTGTTCCAGCTTGAAACCAGATGTGATGGTTCTTTAAATGCATGCCAAGCCAGAATAGAATACCAGTGTAAAAATTGGAAGCTCATGACTCCAACTCAACAAGCTTCACTTGGCAGAAAAGCCACAGGAAAAGCCTAGATCTACAGTGTAGATAATGCGAAGGAATTCTTAAATTTGGCACTGGTTGTGAAAAAGAAAGAAGCCCAGCAACCCTAATTAAACAAAAACCAACAAGTTTCATAGAATTTATCTGTGTGTGTGAGTCAGATCTTCACAAAATGAGTCTTATGGCTTATGTTGCATCTTCAAGAAGGAATGCAAGAATGATCTGTAAAAACAAGTTATGGAAGTGTTAAGAGAAACCTCATGTGATGATTTAAGAATGATAAAAAAGACATAAAGAATATTCTGATGGAGAAGATGGGTTTATGTATTTATTTTGTGACCCTTGTCATTGAGAAAATCCTTGAAGACTTTTTTTAAATGCATGATCTGAATTTCCAGTATTACCAGTTGCGTATTTCCAGTTCTTATAGACCCTACTGTGTGCTTTCTATCCTTCTTGAATTGTACTTTTATATTCCATGTAAACCAATAGAAAGGCAGTAGTTTTGTCATTTGCACAGTCAAGAAGAGATGGTAAACTGCTACTTGGTCTACCTGGTTTGGGATGTGCTGACTTTCCTGCTCTCAGAAAGTATGTATTTTCAGTGCTCTGTCTGACTTTGCTGTTCGCCTTCACCCTTGCCAGTTCTACTGTAGCAGCCAGCTCATTTAAGTACTTTGTTGTGGCGCCATGTGTATCGCCCTTGCCCTAATGACACCTTGCAAGCTGAGAGCACGTGTTCAAGTGTCTGCCTTTCATGGCACAGGGGGCACTGAGCATAATCCATCTGACAAGGTTTGCGGACGATGGCAGGAGGTCATACATTGATCTGATAATGAAGTCAAGAGTTCCTCGAGGTAGAAGCATCATTATCTTTCTATCTACAACTCTGCTAAGAGAAGGCAGTCCATATTCTGTGTTTTTTTTTCTGTAAATGTTAGCTTTAAGTGATTTAACCCCTTAATGTTTAAACAGGGGTTTTCTGTTGCTTAAGGTATTTATTGAACACTCATTATCATTTATTTTTTATTTACTTTCATCAGGCTAGAGAGCAAAACTGGCTTGAAGTTAGCTGCCCAGATCAATCAGTACCTTGCTGTGTCACAAGATAATAAAAGATTTCAGAGAGGACTCCTTGAGAAAGGAGCCGAGGCTGAGCTGAAGGAAGCACTGGTAAAACTCCTTAGGAAAGAGGGGTTTCACTATGAGGAAGCAATCATTACTGTTAATCAGGTATTTGTTGGTAGTGAAGTTAGTCTTCATTGTTTGTTTGTTACTGTAGCAGATGTTGCGATTCATATTGATAATAATAAGTAGACTGTTAAAATCAGAATCTTCAGCTCAGATATCAAGTCAGTCCTATTGGATGGCTGTGAAAAATGGAGAACAACAACCAAGAAAGTTAGTGCTTGCGTAGAATAGAAGGATTAATAATGGTACAGCATAATCATGAATGAGGACCTGATGACAAGTACCAGACAAGTGCCAGTGGAACAAGAGATAAGATGTTGGCAATGTATAGGACACACTTTGAGGAAACCTGTTGATAGAAGATATGATAGGAAACTATACAGAGTGATACAACAGGAGGAAATCTGATCATCAGAAGTTGTCCCCCCGTTGATCAAGTGTTTCTGCCCCTTATTCTCCTTTACACTTTAAGGGGGGCGGGCCCACTTAGGTCATGACTCCCAAGTGTCAGCCTCCTGTTGTCTAGTGCAGAGAATTGAACCCACTCCACCTTGGTTGCAGCTTTCAAATTCACTCCTATTTCCTGCCAGCTGGAGGCAATTGTGAAAGTAACCCCTATGTTGAAAACAAATCACTGTCTCGAGTTCCATAGCCCATTGCAGTTGTTCCACAGCCAGCACGATGCCTGTTCTGCAGTTTTGCTGAGACTCTAAAGTGCCCTTGTGCTTGACTGTCCCCTCAACCCCAACAGTTTTAGTAGATCATACACTGAGGCAGCCGCGAGACCACTTGCACCCACCTCAGCAACCATGACCCTTGCAGTGACCCCATCGCGTCTCAAGTCCACGGCCAGATCATTATACTTGGCTACTTTGAACGAGTGTTGCTAGTCCAATCTGTATTCAAATGGCACGGTCAGCTCAATCATTATCTGATACGATGATGAGGAATGCAGCACTATATCTGGCCATCTTCGAGACCTTCTGATACTCCCCGGATATGCCCCTAGCCCAGGTAGGTCTACTGCCATCTCTGTCATTTGCACAGTCAAGAAGAGATGGTAAACTGCTACTTGGTCTACCTGGTTTGGGATGTGCTGACTTTCCTGCTCTCAGAAAGTATGTATTTTCAGTGCTCTGTCTGGCTTTGCTGTTCGCCTTCACCCTTGCCAGGTCTACTGTAGCAGCCAGCTCATTTAGTACTTTGTTGTGGCGCCATGTGTATCGCCCTTGCCATAATGACACCTTGCAAGCTGAGAGCACATGTTCAAGTGTCTGCCTCTCATGGCACAGGGGGCACTGAGCATCATCAGACTTTCCTCATCTCACAAGGTTTGCGAATGATGGCAGGTCATACATTGATCTGATAATGAAGTCAAGAGTCCCTCGAGGTAGAAGCATCATTATCCTTCTATCTACAACTCTGCCAAGAAGAGAAGGCAGACCATATTCTGGGTTCTGGAATTCCCAGGGTAAGATATGTAGAGGGAGACCGAAAAACACATGGAGAAGAGAACTGAAGACAGAAAGTAAAGGGTTGAGGAGGACATGTAAAGACCTTGAACTTGACTGTTAGATGGTGATCCATGTCATGAGTTGTTCTAGATTGCTGTTGAAACTCTAAAGGTCTGGTGTTTTAAGGCCCAACCACAGTGAGGATAAAACATCATCTTCATTACCATTTTCCTTTGCACCTCCTTATGGAGAATGGAGCCACCACTGCAGCTGCTCTCGCCGGAAGGCCACACCAGGCAGCACATGCTCTTGCATCAGTGATTTCTGGGGCAATATATTTTTTTTGTCATGATGAGGTTGCCATCCCCATGCGCAGCTTCATATAAGGAAAATATGGAAACTAAACTCAATACATTGCCTGCAAAAATTAATCCGACAGTTTTTTCTGAAAAGTTAGATTAATGATTTAATTGTTTAGCAGTTTGAATGAGAAACAAGTACAACAATCTAACAATTTGATTGAAAAACTAGGTCAACAGTTTGACTGGAAATTTAGTCCAACAGTTTGATTAACTGGAAAAAAATAGTGGGTTGGCAAAAGTGGCCAAGCAATTTGAATGGATGGCTAATTCAATAGTTTGATCAGGAAAAGAAACATGTTTTGTTTTAACCAAAACAAAATTTGGTACTTGTGAGCACCATTTTGGGGACTGCTGTGAAAAGCTATAAATGTTTGGATATTAAAAAGTAAATGTATGTAATAATGTTTATTTTTAAATTTTATTTATTTTTTCGGGTTGTTTTAAAATGTTTTAATGTTTCTGCTACAGACCTGGAAAGATTGTGAAAGTGTATTAAAAACTGCCAGCATTGTCTCCTTGGACAAAGATGCCCAGATGCTGTTCCACACTCTGAAAGAGAACGGAGTTAAAATAGCTATCAATACTTCAGAGACAAGGGAAACTGCAGTCAATGATCTGAAAGCTGTGGGCCTGACATCCTATGTAGACATGATGGTGTGTGGGGATGACCCAATGTCCAGGCACAAACCAGATCCACACAATGCACTGCTAATTTGTGAGGAGATGGGAACAGCTCCACACAAAGCAGTTGTTGTTGGCGATACTATGGAGGACATCAGTATGGGTCTTAATGCAAAGGTATGTGCCTCTGTGCCCCGTGTAGGTTCCTGGGGTTCTCTTAGGAGACAAAAAAAAACAAAGACAAAATAGAATGACTGCTCCCTCAAGCATGTTGTAAAATGCAACTAACTTCAGGTTATTTTTTTATTTATTTTTTTCGTACACCCGCTAATACTCGAGGTGAAATCTCCAGTTAATATGTCTAGCCTGAGACTGATTTTACGTGAGTATCCCTTTTTTCCCTGTACACTGACAGGTGTCCTCTTGCCATTCAGGCAGATACTCGCCAATTTCAGAGGTACCCATTAGAGCTGGGTCGGCTCAGGAGCCATTTAGGTTATTCCAGCCCCTGGTCGAAGGCACTGCTTCAAATTTCTTCGCCAGGGCTCGAATTATTCCAGTCCAAGTCCCGGTCGAAGACACTGCTTCAGATGTCCACGCCAGGGCTAGAACCTGGATCACCTGATCGCCAGCGCAGTGTGGTAACCATTACACCAGCGCGGCTCCCAGGTTATTTATAAGGCTGGCAACCGCATCATGTAAAACAAATACTGACTGAAACCATTCCTACCGTGGCACATGAATGCTTTGGTGCAGAGTTTCTGCAGACGAACCAGCTGCGGGTGGTAGCTCCATGAGGAGTGAAAAAGGGGAAATGATGATGATCATGCATCATCTACACAGTAGGACAGAGAATAACATGGTTTAGATGTCTTGTTTTGATGGCTGTTTAGTCAGCTACAATTGCAGACATTAAGTCCTTAACAACAGAAGATTTGGTTTTGGGATGAGGAACCAGGTTGGTTAGCATTACCAGGCAGTCTTTGCTCTGGAATCTTCAGGGTAAGAGAGGTAGAGGAGGATCAAAGAACACTTGGGAAAGAGAACTGGAGACAAGCAGGAAGGTGAGGAAGAAGACATGGAAAGACTTGAGCTGATGGCACGGGACAGAAAGACTTGAGCTGATGGTATGTGACAGAAAGACTTGGCATAAGTTTGTTGATGGCATAAGATTGTTGATGGCATAAGTTTGTTGATGGCATAAGATTGTTGATGGCATAAGATTGTTGATGGCATAAGATTGTTGATGGCATAAGTTTGTTGATGGCATAAGTTTGTTGATGGCATAAGATTGTTGATGGCATAAGTTTGTTGATGGCATAAGTTTGTTGATGGCATAAGATTGTTGATGGCATAAGTTTGTTAAAGGCATAAGTTTGTTGATGGCATAAGTTTGTTGATGGCATAAGATTGTTGATGGCATAAGATTGTTGATGGCATAAGATTGTTGATGGCATAAGATTGTTGATGGCATAAGATTGTTGATGGCATAAGATTGTTGATGGCATAAGTTTGTTGAAGGCATACTCTTCGTGAGGAGCTGAAGGGTGATGAGCACCATGTGTTACAAAGATCTGAAAAAAGAGCTTAGAATAGTAACTGTAACCTAACATGCGTGTCGTGACAGCTAAGGAGGGTTGGGCACGGGACTGGCTTCTTCATCCTGTAGAAGCTTCAAGCTGCGAGCCCTCATGGGTAGAGGGAAGCGCGCAGTTTGTCAATCCAAACACACACCCCATCCCCTTTCTAGCTCTAAACCAGATGAGAGGATCCTTTACACGCATGCCAATCCAGGATAGATTACCTGATGAAAGTTGAAAACAAACATTCTGAAAATGGTTTTTCACAATACTTTTAAATATACCAAGAAAAGCTAAGTTGGTTGTATAAAAACAAATTATTGAATGATGAACAGAAATATAATTATTTTAAAAAAAATTCAATTACCTTGGACTTCTTCAGAGAAGGAGAATATTTCAAAAATTGTCAGCTGAGGGTGGTGGCTAAAGAAGCAGAGGAAGCTTAAGAGAGAAGATAACGGACAGCTTCATTTTATGGGGAGCTGCGGTAGCACAGTGGTTAGCGCACTGGCTTCTTAGCTTGGTGGTCCATGGTTCGATCCCCAGTTGAGGTGGGATTTTTTAGACCGCAAACGGCTCCGGGGTCGACCCAGCCTCATGAATTGGGTACCAGAGCAACTCTGGGAAGGTTAAGGCGGCCGGCGTGATGTTGACCACATCACCCCTAGTGTGCCGATGGTCAAGAAAATATGGGCCTAACACCATATTCCCAATATGCATCAATGGGCATGTAGCGGGATCCTTTACCCCCCCCCCCCCCACCCCCCACCCCCCGGAAACCCCCCCCCCCCCCCCACCCCCCCCCCCCCCCCCCCCCCCTTTCATTTTATGGCACCAAATGAAGTCAGCCTGGGGATCTCTAAAAAGACAAAGAAAGAATAGGACTACTTCCCCCCCCCCCAACCCAAGGCATGTCAAGCAAAGTGACTAAAATGAGGTTGTACATGAGGCTGGCAACCTCATCATGTAAAACAAATTGCCACAGAAACCACTACTGTAGGAGCATGTGACTGCATGATACAGGCTTCCCGCAAGGGAAGTGGTTACAGTGGGCATTGCATGATCTGTAAGGAGTGTAAATGTTGATGATGAAATGAAGTAGTCAATAGATTTGACAGTCAGCACTCAAGATTGAGATTTGTAGAGAAGTGCTATCACCAGTGCCACCAGCATGGCACGTGATGATGACTCAATACAGAATCTTATCAGAAGCATTTATCCAGTTACAAAATGGTTCTATTATCAAATAGTTGAAATTATAACAGCTGTAGATCATTGCATCACTTAATAAAAACTTAAGTATTTCCGTAGCATTAGATCACTTGTATAAAGGGTGCTTTTTTATGTTTTTGTGGTAAAAACACAGAGATCTTCTTTTCTTCTTCTTCGTTCATACTGGAAAGGACGTTGGTTATGTTGTGTCCATTTTGCGTCCTTCAGCCGACACATCCGACTTCAGCACGGCATTTTTTGGGACCGGGTTAGCCTTCCCACTTTGATCCCTACTTTGTCAGCCAGATTGCAGTGATGCAGCCTGTTTCCAGGACCACCACTTGCAGGTGGAGTAGGGTCTTGGTCAGCTCGGGTTTGCTGACCCTGATGCAAGCAGTCAAGCTATGGGTTGCTGACTGCATTTATCACTGTTGGTGCGTCTTAGGTCCCAAAAAACACAGAAATGACAATAATCTTCAACTCACATGTCAAGTCAGTCCTATTGTACAGCTCTGAAACATGGAGAACAATAAAATATCAACCAAAAAGCTGCAGACATTCATAAATGGGTGCTAGAATAGAATAGAAGGATTGAAGTGGTATGATAAAGGCCACCAATGTGGAACTGATGACAAGAACCAGACAAGTGCCAGTGGAATATGAGATGAGAAGAAGATGCTGGCGATGGATAGGACACACATTGAGGAAACCTGTTGATAGCATTACAAGGCATTACTTTTAAGAGAAAAGGTTGATATACAAGAAGTGACAGATCGGAGCATGAAATGTTCTTGGGATAAGTTGGAGAATAAAGTGGCAGCACTTGAACGTGCAAATCAAGAACTCGGATGCCTTCAAAGTCAACAAGAAAAATTAACTCAGGATAAGGTGGCTAACTTTGAGAAATTACTCATGGAGGAGAGGAGTAAAATTGTAACCCTTGAAGAGGTGAATAAGAGGCAAAGTGAAGAAATTTTACTCAAAGATTTGGAAATTGCTAAAAGCAAGAAAAAGGGTTGATGGTTTACTGGATGTTGTTTTAAACAAGAATATATTGTCAAACACTAGTTATGTAAAAACTATTGTACAACGTGCCAGTGGTACTAAATGTGATTAAAAACAGACCGGATAAAGTAAAGATATCATGTCGAGGCAGATACAACTTCCCTCGACATCACTCTGATGCCAGCGATCTGTCTAACGCGGTCTTCTCTGTGTGTTCTCCAAGGCAGGTGGACGTGTGTGTTCTAAGCTCCTGAGAATTATATTACTTCACTACTGATTCATACCATGTTCGACCACTGGATCATCCATACACCTCCGTGGATGATGCCAGTTTATGTATGAAAGAAATTCTATTAGTGTTATCCAGTGTGAGTGAAATTCTGCTCCATCTCAGAGCGAAACAAGAAGAACGTAATGATGGGAGCACCGTAAACATTAACCAAGATTCTAGATCTTCACATTCTTCTCCATCTTCATCATCCCCACCAAATACACGATCGTTTTGTACATTGTCTCAACAAAAGCTACACCAGGTATACTGTCATCGACATTATAGTACAGACTCCCCACTTCCACCTTTGCAAAAGTTGAAATATGACTATGTTATTATTGGTGCGGGTTCAGCGGGCTGTGTGCTGGCTAATCGGCTATCTGAAGATGGGAAGTCCAGTGTGCTGCTGATAGAAGCTGGACCCAAAGATACAACCTGGAAGATTCGCATGCCAGCAGCTTTGATGTACAACCTTTGTGATGATAGGTACAATTGGTACTACCACACAGAACCAGAGCCTGGTATGAACAACCGAGTCATGTACCAGCCCAGAGGAAGAGTGTGGGGTGGTAGCTCATCCCTAAATGCCATGGTGTATGTGCGAGGGCATGCTTTTGACTACAACCAGTGGGAAAAAGAGGGGGCAGCAGGTTGGGCATATGCCAACTGCCTCCCATACTTTCGGAAATCTCAGACTCATGAACTGGGTCCTAATGAATACAGAGGGGGTGATGGACCTCTGAAAGTCTCCAGAGGAAAAACTAACCACCCTCTTCATCATGCATTCATAGAAGCAGGCTTACAAGCTGGCTATCCTTTCACAGATGACATGAATGGTTACCAGCAAGAGGGCTTTGGCTGGATGGACATGACAATCCACAACGGACAAAGATGGAGCACTGCTGATGCCTATTTATTACCAGCAACACCTCGGAAAAACTTAGACACAATCACAAAAGCCTTGGTTAACCGTGTTTTGTTTTCAGGACATAGAGCCATAGGTGTGGACTTTGAGCATGCAGGTCTGCATCAGAAAGTTGAGGCTGAGAAAGAGGTGATCCTTAGTGGAGGTGCAATAAATTCCCCACAGCTTCTTCAACTGTCAGGAATTGGTGATGGTGATCTCTTGAAGTCACTGGATATTCCTGTAGTGCATAACTTACCAGGTGTAGGCAGAAATCTGCAGGATCATTTGGAAATCTATGTCCAACAGGCTTGCACCAAACCTATCACATTGTATTCGGCTCAGTGGAAGTATCCCCACAACATGATTCGAATTGGCCTGGAGTGGTTTAAACATCAGACAGGTTATGGTGCCACAACACATTTAGAATCTGGAGGGTTTATCCGGAGCCGAGGAGGATTAGTCCAACCAAACATACAGTACCATTTCTTGCCTTCGACAGTTAATGACCATGGTCGTAAAATTGGGCCATGCCATGCATACCAAGTACATGTGGGTCCATTGAGACCAACATCAAGGGGTTCTGTCACCATTAAATCCAAAGATCCTCGTGAACATCCTAAGATTGTTTTCAACTACCTGTCCACTCCTGAAGATGTGAAGGAATTTCGGGATGGAATTAAACTTACTCGTGAAATTTTTGCCCAGAAGGCCTTTGATGAATACAGGGGCAAAGAACTTGCACCAGGTAAAAGTGTGACAACTGATGAGCAAATTGATGCTTTTTCTCGCAAAATGGCAGACAGTGCCTATCATCCCTCATGCACTTGCAAGATGGGCTCCCCCAGTGATCAAATGGCTGTGGTGGACCCCAGTTGCCGTGTGATTGGCCTGCAGGGTTTGCGTGTAGTGGATGCTTCCATAATGCCATCAGTGGTCAGTGGCAACTTGAATGGCCCAACTATCATGGTTGCTGAGAAAGCTGCAGACATTATCAGAGGAAGAGAACCATTGCCCAAATCTAATGCTCCAGTCTGGCAACCAGCTGATCCCAGCAAGCAACGATAATTGTTCATTTCTTGCAAATTATTGCTAAAAACGCATTTTAAAAGTGAGTCATAAAACAGCGACATTCATTTAGAACAGTTCTTCTTAACTTCTTAGATACTCCTCACCTCTTTACAGCATCTTAAGAAGCCTCCCACCCCAGTATCCTCTAGCTGGTTAAGTTAAGGTAGTCTCATAGCATATACTGCCATAGGGGAGTGAAGTGTAAGAGAATTAACCAGCAGTCGAGAAGACTGGAAGGGAGGCATGAAAGAAGATTTGGCTACCCAAAGAGCAGCAGCTGGGAGACTTTTTCAGGCCATAAATCGAGGATTCCTCAGCAAAAGATAAGTTGGCAAGAAGACGAAGATGGCTTTATACTGCTCCACCTATGTCCCAGTTTTGACCTTTGGATGCGAGTCATGGGCAATGACTACAACCCACAAAATACAGATTCAAACCTCAGAAATGAAGTATCTGAGGAAGGTGGTTGAACTAATAAGAAGGGACGTGGTGCACAACCAGATGGTACGTCATGGCTTAAAAACCCAACCCCTGCAGACCCAAGTAGAACAGTCCCAACTAAGATGGTTTGGTCATGTCTGCAGAATGGGAGATCGGCTACCACGACAAGTATGGGAAACTTAGAACCAGTGATCCAGACCTCCAGGACGACCCAGAGTCTGCTGGGAGGACAACATCAGACAATCTTTGAAGGACCGAGGACTAGAATAGAACCAGGCCAGGAGGAAGACAGCCGATATGATAGTATGGCGCTCTCTCTTCCAAACCTCTACACCTCACGGTAGAATAGGAAGGACTAAGTAAGTAATGTTATATTGTTGTGTTTGAGATTAATTTGTGAAATGCTACTTACATTTAACTAATTTATATTAAATTTTTTTGGCTAGGCTGACAGTTAGTATGCGAAGTAGCAAATTTGATATTGCTACCAGATATAACTTTCTGCCTTTGATAGTTTGTATTATTATTGTTATTGCTTTTAAGTTTCATGTGGATATTTGCTAGTATTCATGTGCAAATCTAATGGTTATAGCCAAAAATGAAAAAAAAAAAAAAAAAAGATCATTTACTTCATTTAAGTACCTAGGCAGCATTTTACAAATGGCATATGGTTAGATAAAGAAATAATGGAATATTATCAGCGCTATCTTCATAGCAATACTATGCTTTCAGAGCCAAATATGGACAAACTGGGTCTTCTAAGTTTGTTGTAAACTTTATATTCCCCACCCACTTCTGTGAAAAAAAAGTATGTTTAATGATGTAACAATTGACTCGTACTTAATGAACCCCAGCCAAAGGTAATTCAGATGAGTACTAATTGTATTATTGACTATGTATTTTAACATTAAACAAATCACAGGAACAAACAGAAATCACCACGTGAAGAATATGTCAAAGAAAAATGGTGACTAAAAATACAGATGGAACTAAATCATATGTAGAATATATAGATTTATGCCAGGTCATAAAGAGCATGATGCCCCATGTAGTTCTTGGGGTGTCTGTAAAGAGATAAAGAAAGAATAGGACTACTACACCATCAGGCCTGTCACACAAGGTGCCTAATATGAGGTTTTGTATGGGGACTGGCAAGTTCATCATGTGAAAAAAATTGGCACAGAAACCACCACTACAAGAGCATCTGAATGCTTGATACAGTGGTGACTTCATCCTCCATAATGAGCGCAGATGATGATGATGATAGAGAGCATGATAAATGTAGAAAAAAATAGATGTAATGAGACGGTGACGACATTTGAGTAAGGGAACGCGCTATTATAAAAATTACGCAAAACATGCAAGGCTAGCAATGGAAACTTCCTGTAAATCTTTATGGTAACAGTGGGAGGATTATATGATTTAAAATTATGCAGGTGGCAATGGAAAATCATAATAAATGGCAAATAAAGACCTTTTTTTTTTTTTTTTTAAATTTTCACTGATCTCCATACATGGCTAGGTCATTGGAAAACCAATTACATAGAGTACCTGATTGCATCTTTCACTCCTGTTGATTTATGCGGTGTCTGCTTTCTGCAAAAAAATCATTTCTCTTCATTCTGATGTTACCTACCAAGTACTTTTTAGGCTGTGAATTACTTTGATTTAGTGTTGTCAACAAAGGTGGGGCACTGGGTCTCACTGCAGATCGACTTTTTCACTGGCAGTGGAGGTTAGGGCTGTTGTCTTACTGCACTCAAGGCCATGGTGTAGCTGTTCCCTAGTTTTGGTTTGAGTCAGTTGGGTTCGTCTTCTCTTACCCTGGGAAATCCAGAACAAGTACTGCCTCATCAGTCTATCAGCAGGTTCCTCCATGTGTGTCCTATCCACTGCTCACATCTTCTCATGTGTCCTATTCCTCTGACACCTGTCTGGTTCATGTCATTAGATCCCACATTGGTGATGTTCTCATAACATACCATTCCAATCGTTCTGTTCTGTGCATACACCCATTTATTAAAGTCTGTAACATCTTGGTTGTTTATGTGTATTGTTCTCTTTAGAAATGTAACATTTAGACCATTAAGCCACATTCAGCTTGTCTCATTCAATTGTGCACATTTGTTATTGTCATTTAACGTCCACAGTGTGGCTGGTTTGAGTCTGTCTTAATTATATTGTTCAGGCTCTGTGCTTTTTTTAACCACTGGGTTTTTGTGATATTGTAACATGACTTTTGTGATACTTTTTTGATGTATTGCTTTAGTTTGTTTTGTTTTTTAAATTATAACCTTAACTTTTGATCTCACTTAGTTATATACATTTTTAGTGTATAGCTAAAATTAGTTTAATGAATTGTCTTAAAATTAAGTATAAGACTGTTGTGTGTGATAAATTTAACCGTGATACAACGTTAAAATATCTCCAAAGATAAAATGTAGGGATAAAAATAAGGCGTAAGCTACCAGAAGACATGATCGCCCATGCCGCGGTTCAATACCCGCCATGGAAACTAATTTGTTAGACGTGAAGACAAAACGTTTACCCTTGGAGACGGGATGAGAACGGAGATCAAAAAGAAAAATATGACTGAACACGTGCTTGAAACTAGCAAGGCTAAAAAGACGCAATTGGTGGGGAAAGGAAAAAAATTCACGTCCACAAATTGACACAATGTAAAGAAATGGACAAAAGGGACCTTAGCTATTATACGCAACAGTCATTTCTTGGACGCTTTTACGATACTGAGTCCTTTTATTTGAATTCAGCGGCAAACGCATTACAGAAGATGCTCGAACATATTTCAAAAAAACAACTAACCTTGAAAAAGTAACTTTTTCTTAATAATAATGTTAGGAATATAAAACCTAGCTAGTTTGATGGCCCATCTTGAGCAGTGAAATAATATGCTTTCATTTATACAGACGGATAGATAATAATGAAGATATTGACAAAAGACTGTGTTGTTCATACAGACGAGCGACTGCACTGTTAAAAAAATGTCACTAATTTTCAAAAATTGCGGCCTTGAGACTCAAGTGCTAAAATCTAGTTGGAATGAAAGAGAGGGGGAAATAGTGGAGCATTGTAGCTAAAAATAACTTAGACAGCAGATTCGTGTAGGAAATGCATGTAAAAACAAGTGTGTTTTTATGAAAAAACAAGTAGAGACAGACGGACCAACAGACAATAATACATACTTGACTGAGGTATGACTGAATTGACTTTTGGTAGGAGGTTTAAAATTTGAAAGGGGGGAAGTCGGTGATTGGCCACAGATAATCATATTATAGGCGCACAGACGCGCATTTTTGCCATTCAAAATAAATTGTCCAGTAGTAGACACAGTAATTCTTCAGTGGTGTAGTTCCCAGAAGCTAATTGCCATATTTAGAGGGACGCCATACTAGAGCCAGCAGCTCAGCTGAGTTTTGCTAGAATATAACTGTGTTCTCTATTCATAATTCTGGTAAGACTGAAAGTATTTCTTTGTATATTTTAAAATTGTTTAATGTTTCGAGTGATTTGATACTGCCATATCAAAATCTATCCCTTACAACAAGTAAGGATTCGCTCTAGATCCCCAGCCCAAGTTCAGGGTCTAGAGACAAACAAAATACATAAACGCCAGCAAAGATTATGAAGGGCGGATCAAGTGTTGAGATCAGTGGAACATATCACCTATCTTATTTAATAGCAGAAAGCTGTTGAACATATCTCAGATGTAATGTAATCTTGGAGAACTTATACTATGTGAAACCAACTTGGTAAGATGTGCTGTGTGGTCAGAGAGATCTGACCTAGTCTATGTGGTGTTGTTGTGTGTAGTGTTGTGTACAGAAGTGGTTCAAAGGATGGAATTCTGACACATGACCAATAATTTTGTTTCAGAACTGTGAGTTTTTATTTGGCACCAAAGCGGTGTCAAATGCTGTGTTAACATAGATACAAGAGTGGACCAGAGCAGTCCGTCATTGTGTCTGAGCAGCCATATATTGCCCCCTGCACGGAGAGGTGGGGCCGCCAGACTTCTGTACAAGATCGATGCAGGCAGATAAGTAACATCTGACCTGCTGGACGTTCACCAACGACATTTTCACAAAATTATTCCTAATTCAACCTTAACTAACACCATGACAGTGGGGAAATTAAATTATATATATTTATCCCTTACGTCAACGAACAATGTTGGGCTTTCATAGACTAGGAGTGATGACACCATCCCAACAGCATAGCTATAAATAAGTTCTCTGAGACTTTCTTAAGATAATTACTATTAACCAGTCATTTGAAATACATATGTACACATTTTCTATTTATTATGTCATATATTCATGCATTTCATTCATAATTTCAAAACCTTCCATATGTTCTGACCAAAATAAAACCTTGGTTCAGAACAAATAAACTTAAAGAAAATTTAATATCAAAAATTTAAACAACTTGAGTTAGTTCAGTGTATTATAAATTTTATTAATATTATTAGACTTATTAAATATCTGTGTGTGTGTGTGTATGTAATCTACCACAACACATTACATATCAGTACCCTAGATTTTTAACGTAGCCACATTCATTAGTAAAAAAGATATGTGTGAGGTCGTAAGTGGTAGCAAGAAGGGCCTTCTGTAAATTCACAGCTACATTTATCTCAGGAGCCTTCACAGCTGACCTCATGCATCACACTAAGTAACATCAACCATACAATACCATCAAAACCACTACATTGTGTCAGCAATTTAGGAGTAAACATGTTTGTTTGACTGTATAGAACGGGTCATTTATCAGCAGATGAAAGGTGGAGAAATCTAGAAACATAGCCTAGTTAATTTGTTGAAAATGTAAAAATTTTAATTGAAAGTTTTTATTATTCTTTTCTGTTTTATTGATTGATTTTGTTCACAAGCTTGTAAAGCTGTTTCAGAAGTGTTTGAACAGTAATTGACAACCATCATTAATTTTATTAAATATGCTTGAATTTTTAAATTCATGTAGTCTGATTTTAATGTTTATTTACATTCATAAAGACCCTTGAATGTTTTTTCATGTTGTTAATATTCCATTACATGATTAGTGCTACGCTCTACAGGAAGCAAAAGACAGGAGACGGAGAAATGTGATCAGTCCTCAATAATGACTGCTTTTTTTTTATGCGCCCTAACTGAAAATCCTGGCAGGTCATATTCCATTTCTTGAGCATATTAAATAAAATTTGCGTGTATCATTCATTCATTCTGCTGTTTTCTGTTAGGATTTTTACCATTGTTATAGCTATTTAAATTAATACTAAAAGTTAGTTCCATAGCAAATTCTGCTATAAGGGAGTAAAGTGTTAGAGACTTCACTATACTGGGTCCAGCACATAGAGATGGGGGTGACCAGTTCCCTACCTCAACAGCAAAGTCAGGTACCCATTTACAGCAGGGTAGACTGGATTGTGTCTATGCCGTGAATCGAACCTGGCACCTTTGCAACGAGAGAGCGGCGCTCTAACACTCTGTCAATCGGATGCACAAAATTAATACTGTGTTATGATTGACTGAATGTGATGTGATGTGGAAACAAAAATGCATACTGATTTTCTGCATCATTATTGACTTCTGCTCCCTATGGAGATGTTACAACCACTGCAGCTGGTACTGCTGAAGAAGCTTGCACCAAAGCATTCATATGCTGTTGCTACAGTGGTTTCAGTTGCAACATGTTTTACATGATGAGGTTTCCAGCCCAATGCATAACCTCATCAAAGATGCATGGAGGCATATCTGGAGTCATCCTTATATGACCACCACCAAGTAAGCACAATGCTATAGTATACAGCTTTGGAAGTGAAACTCTTTGTCTCTCTGGCTAATTACACCCTCATTGACTCTTGAAATCATCCACATGCTTGCAGGGGTTCCCCCCTTTGGTGAAACATGTCGAGAACCCAGCATTGCACACTAAGCTTGGAGGAGTCACTTGAGCCCCAGACGTGACTCTGACTTTTACCTAGTTGGCTTCATGCAGGAGGATCTCACTATGGACCCATGGGGGGGGGGTGGGGGGGGGGGGTGGGGGGGGGGCCTTCTGCTGAGACGTGGCTCTGTGTAGGATGGGACAATTACTTGGGTGAGCCCAGAACCAGACCAGTATTTTAGCTATGCATATTTGGAGAGCCCCCTTGGATGATAAAGAATGCACAGTATGCGACATACTTTTTTCCCTCCTAGCTTGGGACCAGATGTGATGATCCT
Organism: Oreohelix idahoensis; assembly: GCA_024509875.1. Lineage (NCBI taxonomy): Eukaryota > Metazoa > Mollusca > Gastropoda > Stylommatophora > Oreohelicidae > Oreohelix > Oreohelix idahoensis. The sequence continues at coordinate 137,964 of JAMPIV010010338.1, read as the reverse complement.
TTAATTGCCAGCCAAGCTGGAGAAACTGGAGCTCTTGACTTCCAGCTCAATACGTTTCAGAAAGGCAGAAAAGCCACAGGAAAAGCCTAGATCTACAGTGTAGATAATGCCAAGAAATCTTCAACTTGTTATTGGCTGCAAACGAGCGAGAAGCTCAGCAGCCCTAGTTGAACAGCAACCTCACTAGAACAACAGTCCTTTTCTTTCTTTGTCTCCTCAGAGACACCTGGGAACTACCGGGAGCTAGTTGATTTTAGTGTGACAGGAAGGAAGTCATGTATTCAATGTTAATGATATTTTTTTTTTTTAAAGAAAAGAATAGAAAATGTTGAGCTGGTTTTGACAAAAGCTGGTTGGCATATGGGGCAAACGAGTGTAAAGGTTTTGTTTTACATGTGTAAATATGCATGGAGCATATCTGGAGTCATCCTTATATGACCACCAGCTATACACAATGCTATAGTATTTACATTTGGATGTAACCCTCTGTCTGTGAGGCTAATTACACCTTCATTGACTTTTGAAATCATCCATACACCCTTCAGGGATTCCCCCTGTGGTTAAACTTGTTGAGAACCCAGCATTGCACACTAAGTTTGGAGAAGTCACTTGAGCCCCAGGCGTAACTCTTTGGCTTGACTTGATTGACTGCATGCAGGAGGATCTCACTGTGGACCCATGATAGGCAGGGGAAGCTGAGGAATGGCTCTGTGCAGGACATGACATTTCCTTGGGAAAGAACAGTATTTTAGCTCTGCAAAGTTGGAGAGCCCCCGTGGATGGCGGGGGATGCACAATATGCCACAAGCTTCTTACTCCTAGCTTGGGACCAGAAGTGACGAACCTTTAAATGCAAGCCGAGCTGGAGAAACACGAGCTCATGACTTCAACTCACCATGTTTTGGAATGGCAGAAAAGCCTAGATCAACAGTGTAGATAATACCAAGGAGTCTTCAACTTGGTATTGGCTGCTAAAGAGCGAGAAGCTGAGAAGCCCTAGTTAAACAACAACAACAACATGCGTATATATAGTGCACATGTGGTTGGTAAACTCATAATTTAAAACAAATTGTTATGTAAACTGTCACTGCAGGAACATGTAAATGCTTAGTGCAGGCTTTCTGCAAGATGAGCCGCTACAGGGGTGCCTCTATACTCCGTAAGGAGCTAAAAGAAAAATTATAATACACACTTCCCTGATCTTTTAGTGTTAACAAAATAATGATTTAAATTAAATAAGGTAATAATTATTTCTAAATAAAGAAATACCATAATCTAAATAATTTTGTGTTGAATGTTCCATGTAGTATTCGTGCACTGTATTGGTTTTATCACATCAAACAATAAATCATAATAATAGCAATCAGATAAATATAGATGAATGGGTAGGAATATGTAAACTTGTAGGTAGGCATGGTGAAGGATAGACAGACGGGTGAATGGTACAGAATACAACTGGGACGCAGGAAATTCTTGCGCCGGTCCTGCCGGGGGGGGGGGGCTCGTAAAGTGTAGTTACGCCACCGACACTAAACACTGGAGAACAATAAAAAAAACGACAACCAGGCAGATACAGACTGTCAATAATGGTTGCTTGCGCAGAATGTAATTACAATAGTATGACAAGACCATCAGTTTGGTACTGATGGAAAGGTATGGTACAGGTAGTCCCATAGCAGATAGTATCTGAGATACTGCCATATGGGAGTGAAGTGTTAGAGACTTCATCATACAAGTGTCCAGCATCGGGAGGTCAGGTGATCAATCATTTATTCGCTGCCTTTTACTTCCCTAACTCAAGAGAAAAGTCTGGGTACACTGGACCGTGTCGGTACCGTGAATCGAACCCGGTACGGTACCTTTGCCGCGAAGACCAGCACTCTAATCACATGTCAATCGGATGCTCAGGGACCAGTATAGTATTACAATGAACCAAAGCCCAACACAATTGCTACGTTTCTAATCCACGTCGTTTTCAGTAAAGCTGTGTTAAACACGTCACTTAAAAAAAAAAAGTCAGGTTATAACGAAATTGAAGCACATTTTAATGCTTATTAAGGTCTTTTATAATTGAATATGCGCTCTAACAACAAACCGACGGAAATCAAGGGGAAACTACCGTTGTATTGTCTCCTGTACAATCATAAACGGTCTGGGTTCCTTTTTCGATTGACTATCAAGACGCATCGCGGGAGCTACGGAAATCGTGCTCTGTCGTCGATACCTGCAACAAATGAAATGAGGAAATACAAATGCAGAAGGAGAGGTAGGGGAGAGAAGAGGAGAGAGAGAGAAAAAGAAGGGCAAGAAAGAGAAAGTTCAGAAAGAAAGCAGATCGCATCTCGATGAAATATGTGCGTATATGATACTGGAATTGTCGGAGTGCCAATCAACGTACAGCCATTATACAAAACAATCATCTACAATTTCGATATCCTCATGATCCAGGAGACAAATTTAAAAGCCAACAGTGCTATCACTTGCCCAGGCTACATATGCTACTCCAATCCACGTGGGCCTGGTGGACGAGGGCAAGCTATATATGTAAAGCATGAGCTCCCTCATTCGTGGCTGGATACAAGTTCCCAAACTAGTGAGGATGCGGAATTGCAGGGGATTGCTGTGAATATTGGCGGTCAGGAGTGGCGAGTCTACACTTTATACGCTCATGTTGACCATCTTACAGCAGAGAGTGATTGGAATTTTCTGGCGGAATTGTCTGAAGATTCTAACACAGGGTGTGTAATTGCTGGCGATTTCAATGCTAGATCCAAGGAGTGGGGGAACATCATGGAAAATAGATCGGGTATAGCTTTGAGCCAGGCGTTACTTAACATGAACCTTACCATCTTGAATGATGGACGCCCAACTAGACTGGCAACTAAACCTGGGGATACAAATGATGTCATATATCTGGCATTCATCTCTAGTGCTGCCAATACCATGGCATGTTGGGATGTATTAGGTGCACAGAAAAGTGATCATTACCTTGCGTCATACTCATTGCAAAGGGTAGGACCACTAGATGCAGGAAATCTAAACAGACCTTCAAGTATCCTACAGTCCCACTCGACTGTAACAACCCTTTACACAAATTACGTCAAAATGTCAAACAAAAGACAGCGAGAACACCTTTCACCCAACCTCCCTGATGGAATAAGACAGTGGAGGAAGCATGGATAGAAAAAGAAAGAGCAACAAAGGAATAGCATAAAGCGCAAAACAGAAGAATGATGATTGAGGGAGAAGTTGAAGAGATGAAGGAGAAAAAGCAAAGAGCCGTTAATAGATTCAAGAGCTTGGCAAAGGAGGCCAAGGATAAAGTGTGGGAGGACTTTGTGACACGGGTGGGCACGGAAAAAATCCTACAGAAATTCTGGTCCTTATAGCGAAGAACGAATGGGAAAAATGCAAGCCAACTCATCCCTAATATCAAAAGTTATACAAGACTAAGCCTGAAGACGGACGAAGAGAAGGGAAGAGCATTATTCAATCGATATGTGAAGCAAGCAGATAAATGTGACAAAAGTGCCTGCCTGAAAATAACGGACAGTGCTCTGGAAAATGCCCTAAGGGGCCAGATATACTTCGATCTCATTTCTGAAGAGGAAGTGATGTACCCGTTGAAAACCAGCAGAAACACTGCTCCGGGTCCTGATGGTGTACAATACCATCACATTAAACAAATCGACGGCACAGCCATTATAAATGTGGTGAGCGATTTCAATACCAGCATACAGAATGCTGAGGTGCCTGAAGACTGGCTACACAGTTACCTTCGGCCATTTCCTAAACCTGGCAAAGACCCCACACTGCTCAGCAGCTATCGAATTATCACACTACAGAATGTCAATGGTAAATTACTTGAAAAGATAGTTGCAAGACAAGTAATGAGCCACATCGAAAATGCACACATCCTTCCTGATACCCTGGGTAGCTATAGGCCTATGAAAACAACATGGGGTAACGCTGGAACGTTTGCGTACGATGTGTACGAGGGATTCCAGGGTAAAAGAGAAACGGTTGCTGTTGCAATTGACCTAGAGGATGCTTATAACAGTGTGGACTTTAACCGTAATAGACTGTATAATGGCATGTGGTGTAAACCCTTGGATAACAAGGTGCATAGCAACTGCCTTAATGGAGAGATCAGTTGCATTTCGCTTGGGAACTTGGACATCAGAACCAATGCGCATTTGCCCGGGACTACCCCAAGGTTCTCCACTATCACCAGTGCTGTTTGACATTTATGCAGCAAAAGTAGCAACCTTTCAACCAACAGGACTGGGACGAACATTAACTTTCGCAGATGACATACTCATGTACAGAACTGGCTCAGACAGACAGGAAATGGTCCAAGGCATACAAGAGACACTACATGCAGTTTCTAAATGGTGTAAGGAAAGCGAATCAGAGGTCAATCCCAACAAGTTCTGTGTCGCATGGTGCTCTTTGAACAACTCCATAGTGAAAGCAGACCTTCCAGACATCACTTTCAATGGGCAGAACATTGAAAGGCAAGACAGGCTGAAGTATCTGGGAGTAACGTTTGATCGTGGGCTATCGTTCAAGTATCATGTCGAACTGATCATACAGGAGTGCAAGCGAGGACTGGCAGCCTTAAAAACAATGGCTGCTGCAAGCTTGGAACAGAGACTATTGTTTCTCCTATATCATCAGCTTGTGATTTTAGTAATCGAGTATGGGATAGTAATACTCACGCTGTCAGTGTCAAAATGTGAACGTCTGGAACGCATTCAAAATGAAGGGATGCGATTAGTTCTGTGCTTTACACGTGGTACCCCCATCGTGACAATGAGATACATGCTCGGATTGCTGTCGATTAGATCCAGATATGCGATGGCTCAGGCAAAAGCATATATGCGGGTAACAACTGACAAAAGACACCCCCTACATGAGAACGTAGCTGACATCAAAGGAGCAAGAATCAAGAGGGGGATGAATGGGCAGGATAAACTACAAGCAGGTCATCATTAGCCTTGGCAGAGAGTGCAGATCTTGGGGCAGTGGAAAAGCAGAGAGCTGTAGTGGACTGACAGAGTTATAGATTACACTTTAGATAAGGTGTAAATAGGAGATGGACTTGAGACAACCTGGAAGAAGATTTATTCAAATGATCTCTCTCTCCAGGCCTCAACTCACTTTTACTGTCTAAGCATCTCCTGCTCTCACTCTTTTCTCTTATCGTACATAGAGATTATAGTAAAGAGCTAAAAATACAAATATGGATGGAAAGGTCGTGAACAGCGCATTAATAAATGTGTAAAATTTATTAACGAAGAAAAGCATGAAAATAATGCATATCATCACAACAACATAAAATTACATCAATAATCAACTAATCATCAATAGTCATCAATAATCATATACACCAACAACCACACACACAGATCACCATTCATAAAACCTGTAGAACACAGAGAGATGAAATAACTGAGTGTCAGCCCGTCCGTTTTCGGGACCATATGAAATAGCTCCAGTAAGTGGTTTTTTCGTATATATCCTCCATCGGTGATGGAATTAACCTGAATAAAATCACTGTATAGGCGCTATCATTGGTGATTCCTCCCTACTGGCGCGAGGTGAGCTGGAAGACTCTATTTACCTTCTGTTTACCAAAATGAATAAACTGCGTGGCAGTCCGTCCGTTTTCGGGGACCAGATGAAATAGTCCGGACAGTGTGTTACTTGTAGATCCTTCGTGAGGGACTATGCCTACAAAACTGTCCTTGTTGGTACTATCATTGGTGACTCCCCCCCCTACTGGCGCGAGGTGGGCTGGGGGACGCTGTTTATCTCCTGCAGACCAACTGAATGAACTTAGCGACAGCCTGTCCGCTTTCGGGGACCAAGGGAAAAGCTCCAGTAAGTGGTTTTTTCGTATATATCCTCCATCGGTGATGGAATTAACCTTCTCTTCTTCTTCCGTCCTTAGCCACCGACCGTCAAAGCAGTCAGTGGCCATTACGCCTAGTGGCGTCTTAGGGCAACAGCAGATAGGTTTTCTTTGCCATTGTTTCCCATCACGCCTAGTGGCGTCTTTAGGGCAACGGCAAATCAACCCATTTGCTGTTGTTTCCGTAATCGAAGTGACTGGCAAACGGGTGATCAGCCCGTTGTGCTAGGTGATGGAATTAACCTGAATAAAATCACTGTATAGGCGCTATCGTTGGTGACTCCCCCTTCTGGCGCGAATGGGGCTGGAACTCTGTCCATAGATGGCTGCTCATACGTGCGAAGTTCTACATAGACCCAGAAATAAACCATGGGACGAAGTCACTTGAGGACAATTGATCCCAAGGCGTGCTTATCCGGCGCTAGAATTGGCTTTAAATCCGGTTTTGGCTGGTTGACTGTGGCTTGGCTGAGTGCCCCGTTTAGGCACAAAAAAGGCGGGTGATATGGAATTCTGCTATAGGCATGCTGGGCGGTTTTGATATTCTGGAAGCCGCAATGCTCTGGCTGGTAATCCAAGAGGCGAGTAGAGAACTACTACTGCATTTGGTGATTCCAGATTTAGCGTTGGCTCCGTTGCACTGCGTGAGCTTAACTTGGCGTTGACAAAAGGGGTTTTGATTCAGGAACGGGGTGTGACACTCGTGGGGCTAGATATCCTCAGAATCCCTCTAGACGAAGAGACGGTGACATTCTTCGTCTGACTGGAAACTAGACTAGCAATTCGGTATCCCCTGAAACTGAGACCGAAAAGAGACACCCTTTTACATCAAGCAAATAATAAATCACACTAACTTTATACAGAAAGTTTCGCTCCACTATGGGATTAAATTTATTGTAGTTATTGCTATGATAGTTTAGGGCTGTCTTTAACCATGTCTCCTGTTCCTTAAAAATATCAATTATCAACACGCGCCCGCATAGGCTTAATATCTTTTGCACACCCAGGTACCTGTCAGTAACTGTTTTGACAGCAACAATCTACTCCTCTTCTCCCAATCTCAACATACAGGAAACCTAACCTGTAGTTACAGTTAAATGAATATGCTTATTCATCTTACAACATTAAATGAATTTACATAAACAGATTACAGCATTTGACATTACACAAATAAATCATATGTCCCTTTTGGGGAAACAAAATATTAATATCCCACAAATGAATACATAGAAAATGCAATGTTCTAGCTATAATAATACAGTTGTGGCTGAACCATAAGATATAATTATATCTATGCCTGGTGACTGCTTTCAGTGAAAGTTATAGACTAGTGCCTAGCCACACAAGTAAGCATAAAATGATCCTCCCTTGCCACTAGAAATATCTATCAAAAAGGAATAAGTGACTATCTCCTATAATCCAGAGTTATTACCTGCATCTCACTATTCAGTTTTAAAGTGAACAATCCACACCTGACATTATCTTACAGAAATGACAGTTAATTTTGCTGACTCTTAACCCAATGGTAAGCATTCGTGGACTGATTCTACGCCTAATATCTGTTATTGTAAGTTTAACATTTAACCCTTGATAAACCGTAACAGTTTAAGCACCCTTACTAGGCCGTAGACAGCGCTACCTTATCACTGAATAATATACTAGGAGAAGTCCTCAGAAATAAATTCACTTTCCTAACAGATATATAAAAGCTAACATGAATCTAATAATTATAAGATATGTCAACTCACCCCGAAAATGACTAGAACATAGGCAAACACATTCTAGTATTGTGTTAAAGTTTGCCTTATCTCATGATGGTCATCTACGGGCCAGGAATATTTACGAATGTCTTTGTCTATTAAAACCAGTCTACTCTTATAGATCTCAAAGGACGCTCCCCCCGGACACCTGGCCTGCATATTTCTACAGAAGTTCGGCGAAAGACGTAATCTAGAGTAAGACAACAGAAATCGTGCGAAAGTTCCCCAGGTAGAGAAATGCATAACATTATGCTCTATCTTGTCTAAGGGGCAAAAACCCAAAGACTGACCGCGGGTTTGTCTCCCCCTGTTTCCAGGATGCATAATATTATGATCCGAAGCAGCGTTCTGGAAGCCAAACACAGGGACCCTTTCGCTCGTGATCAAAGGCTTAGCGCGACCAGAGAAATTCCCCTGGACGGACCAGGTGCGTGTTGTAATATTGCCGCTACGCTGACCGTTTCAGGCCGGAACGTAACCAAACCTCGGGTGGGGTTTGAGAAGGTGAAAAAGTTTGGCCACGAAGGTAGAAAATGAAAGAAAAAGAGAATACAAAATGTCCAGGAAAAACAGAACATTTAAAGGAGTAATCAAATTGAGAAGAGATGGAAAAATAAATTAAGTCACTGTCTACGTGACAACAGGATGGCTGGACATATGTGTATAAGTGGTATGGAGGACAATGTTAAGATACGCGAATGTCATGTAGTTTTAGATTAAGACTCCGTAGCCATCACACACACTTCAGCAAACGTAAAAAGTCAGGAACCGTTGAAACTCCTGGTAACGTTATACAGTTTATTACGACAGACTCACGTAGACACAATTGCAAGACGGTTCACATCATAAACATGAAGCAGCAAATAAGTGAATAGGCTGCAGGACATAGCAGCATATATTTCATTTCATAATAGTACAGCAAAAGTATCCGTAAAATAAAAACTGCATTCATTGCAGTTCACAATAGTCCATGACTTTGAATCAATATGAATACAATGCATTAACAAGCCAACGTGATCCGGGGCTTTGAATAATAAGTCCCCTGGGAGAAAACAACATTCTCTTCAACACTCTATCTATCTGCAAACAATCCATCACAGGAATATGAATATGGAATAATGGCCTGTACAATCCGTGGCCTCATAATATCTTCAATAAAGTACATTCTGCAATTATCAAATATTCCCTTTCACAAAAATCTCTGGTACACACTAGCGAAATGGATAACGTCCATTCCGAAGCTCTGCCAGAAACGTACTGTCACGAGATTACTGAATCTCAGAACAGCTCAATAAAAAATCACTCATGCGCGGACTCACCGCATGAGACTATCGCTCAGCCCAACCGTCTCTCCCCAAACTAACACTAAGAATATTCGGCAACTTGCTTTATCATATTTTTAAAAACAAACTAGTAGCAACTAGACAGTTGAGCTATGTTCAAGAATTACTGAGCATACCGCCCCCAACTACAAAATACTCTCATCACACAGAGCGTGTTTACTACCGTGTTTACAAAAATCCAACCTGTACATACAAGTCTTTAACCCTTTACTCCCCTCAATTAACACATGACTTAACAATGGGTCTGTAGTGCATGGTGAGAAATCAGGATGGGGCTTCTCTGCGAGAATAAAGGGAATGATCGTCGCTGAACAGAGTGGAGCCTACATGGCAACAACCTCCAGCATGAGAATGGAGGTAGCGGCAGTTACTGCAGCACTGAGGTGGCTGTCTGAAACTCCATCAACCAGAGCAGTTATATTGTCAGACTCTCAAGCCATGCTTCGGAAAGTTCAGAACGGATGGCTTCGGCAGGAATGGAAAACATCAATAGAATCCTCAAGTCTTGAAGAACTGGTGTGGATCTACTGTCCTTGTCATGCAGGAGTACGTGGCAATGAGAAATCTGACAGACTGGCTTCGAGAGCACTCATAGTGGTGACACTGGGCATGGACAAGGGAGAGATACTAAGGGCAATTAATGATCGCCTGCTGGATAATGACACTGCAATTGATGAATCAACAAGGCTGAGGCTGTTGAAGTTTGGCATCAAACGTGGGACTAGCAGAAATGGTAGTGAGAGAAGATGCATCCGTCGTATGTACAACCAGCGTGCTACAGGTACAATTAGCATTCATACTCTTCGACATTTGCTGAGGGAGACTGAGCACCTATGTGTTTGCCCGGAGTGCTGTGAGGTCGATTCTGATTAACAATATCAATAACAATACCGTTACTTTTTTTTAGTTTACAAATCAGATGCAAAAAATCTGGCATTAATTGTAAAGTGCGACGTTACACCGTTAATACAGTTTAGGGACACAGATTCTGCTGGAGGGCTAAACAAAATCCATGACATTTTCAAGGTTAGTTACTTTAATGAGGAAAGAAGAAGGCCAAAAATTGAGATTGTGAAGAGATAGAATCACCGTTTGCCTCAGAATAATAGGTTTGTAGAAACCTAATTAATTATCTCTTTTTTTTCTTTAATCATTGTGATGTAAATCGCTTCGGAATGATGTTTCACTAGATCGAGCATTTATTTCAGATCTGACTCTTGAATCAATGCACACATTGGATGTTTACGAAGTTTAAGGCTAAACCAGAATTTGATAGTACTGTATTGAAAGGGCTGTACAATACATGCTGACATGTGATAAAGCCGTGTTTAACTGGTGCCCGAAAGAGGCGCAAAGAATAGTAACAGTGTACTCTATCAGGCATGTAAAGCGACTAAGGCGGGCAGAGCATGAGGCCCACTACCTCCGTTACTGTAGAAACTTAATGCCAAGAAACTTCAGCAAGATGAATAAGTCATCTGTAGCAAGTAATTCAGCTTAGCTATGCAAGAAGGAGGAAGGTGCTGTCTCAAAATGAAGATGTAAATGCTCCTCATAGTGAAGAAAGGCAGAACCGCTTCGTGGGCTCTACGGGCGCATCGACAAGGGAGAGTCGCAGAAATGCATTAAAAATAATAAAAACATAAACATTCTAAAAGAACAAGAATGATGAAACATAAAATTTGGTAAAAGTTCTCTTTAGGCTAGTAAATTACAGAGTGACATCCCCTTGAATTCCTCGCACTTCAAGGGGAATTACTAAGAATCGTTTTCAGTGACAACCATAATTTACTAGTCCAAAGAGAACTTTACCATCCATATGGCCAGCTCTGTTCAAAGGAAACGCAAAACGCACCTATAGAGTAGGACCCAAATTATATCAGCTACATTCGAAACTGGCAAAAGGAAAATAAAGATGAACGCCGTCCAATATTATGCACCAACAAATAACAAAAATGAATCAGCGAAGTAACATTTTTACAGACAACTTCACAATCTGGATTAAAAAGATAAGTAAAGAAAATGATTGTGTAATCACTTCCTTATATCAACATTACGTTAAATGGACAAACGTTAGAAGTGAACACCTTTAAATATCTGGGGTCCACTATATGTAGTGATGGAAGATCAAGTAAAGAAATCAAGACAAGACTTAAGATGGCCTCAGCTGCCATGACAAGGCTGAATGTGATCTGGAAAAGTAACATCAGTTTTCCTGTGAAGATCAAATTATACAAATCACTTGTATTATCTATTCTCTTGTATGGATGTGAGGGCTGGACACTCACTGCAGATACGGAGCGAAGGGTTCAGGCTTTCGAGTATAAATGTTATAGAAGAATTTTGCGCATTTGCTATAAAGAGCACAAAACAAATGTCTATGTTAGAGAGAAAATAAACACGTATGCAGGCCACCAAGAACCACTTTTGTCAGTAGTGAAACGTCGAAAGCCTGCCTGGTTTGAGCATGTAACTCGTCATGACTCCCTTTCGAAAACGATCCTCCAGGGAACAGTCGAAGGTAGACGGAGAAGAGGAAGGCAAAGAAAATCCTGGGCTGAAAACATCAAAGAATGGGCAGGGCACGGTTTTTCCACACTTGTACGCATTGCTGAGGATAGATAGCAGTGGAGGACCCTGTCTGCTGATGCTTCCACCATGGAACCCCTACGACCCATGATGGGTTACGGGTTGAGATGATGATATCATCTTTATGGATAATATCAAAGATACAAGAGAACAATCATATGAACCTAATGGGCCATGTGATCTATCTGAATTGCTATTTGCTGATGAGCTGTATATATTTTACAGAGATGGTGTGCAACTACAGAACATATCTCCTAAGCAATAGCCACCCAGAGCATGACACAAAGATTAGCAAAAAAATGATTAACAATAAGTAAAGTGCCAAGAGAGAGAAACATCAGAGCTGGTAAAAGCAACTGAAACTAGTAAAATTCATTCATTGTCTTTCCTAAAATATATTTATTTTTTTAGTGAAAAGTATTTTCATTTATGCTTTGTAGTTTTTTTTTCTTCAGAAAAATGCTTTTTCTTAAATTGCTTATTTACTATGTAGAGAAAGTTTCAGGGTTTTGCTAAAATATCATAAATTTTTTTTTATAAACAGTATTGCTATTAGATATTTGCAGTTTTTAAAATAAAGTCTTTGGCATGCTTAGTTTTCTTCTTGTTTGCCATGTGGAGATTTCTCAGGATGTATTCAAAACATCTTATTGACTTGTTGCATTTTAAATTAGCATTTAACAGCCTTTCTGATTTTGTCATGTGCCATGTACAAATATTAGTATGATCTTATTTTTTTTTTCAAATCACGTGTGATACCTGCATTTGGTAGTCTCAAGTTTAGCTGTAGTAGTCCAAATTTAATTCACATAAAGAATTCTGTGATAAAACTAATGCACATATATAGTCTCAGTTTAGATATTTTGATGTTCCAGTCTCAAGAAGACGTTGCAGTCTTTCATAAATGGGTGAATATGTAGAATACTTACTTACTTAGTCGTTCCCCTTCTATCGTTTGGAAGAGAGAGCGCCAGACTATCCTATCGGCTGTCTTCCTCCTAGCCTGGTTCCATTCTAGTCCTCTGTCCTTCAAAGATTGTCTATGTTGTCTTCCCAGCGGACTCTGGGTCATCCTGGGGGTCTGGATCCCAGGCTCTTTGTTTCCCATGCTTGTCATGGTAGCCGATCTTCTCCCATTCTGCAGACATGGCAAAACCATCTTAGTTGGGACTGTTCTACTTGGGTCTGCAGGGGGTGGGATTTTAGGCCTTGATGTATCTGGTTGCGGACCATGTCTCTTCTTGTTACTTCAACCACCTTCCTCAGATACCTCATTTCTGAGGTTTGGATCTGGCTTTTGTGGGTTGTAGTCATTGCCCATGACTCGCATCCATATGTCAAGACTGGGACATAGGTGGAGCGGTATACAGCCATCTTCGTTTTCTTACCAACCTCTCTCTTGCTGAGGAATCCTCGATTTATGGCCTGAAAAAAGTCTCCCAGCTGCTGCTTTTCGAGTGGCCAACTCTTCTTTGATGCCTCCCTTTCGGTCTATAATAGCTCCGAGATATTTAAAGTGCTCGACCTGCTCCAGGACCTGTTCTCCCAGCTTAATCTGATGTCTTCTTTCTTCTCGTGATATCACCATGGATTTTGTTTTAGAGCTGCTTATGACCATCCCTCGAATGTGTAGAATAGAAGGATTGAAATGGCATGACAAGGTTACAAGGGTGGAACTGATGACATGAAGCAGACAAATGCCAGCGATGAGAAGCAAACATTGGTAGTGGATAGGACACACATTGAGGAAACCTCAGTAGCATTTCAAGGCAGTCGTTCTGAAATCCCCAGGGTGAGAGGTAGTCATAAATAACATTAAAAAAAAACACACACACAGACAACTGTAGACAGAAATGAAAGGAGTGATGAATATGTGGCAACACATTGAGCTGATGACACAGAACAGGAGGATTTGGTTTGATTCTGTAGAAGGCCTATGCCTCTTGGGGAGCTAAGGGGTAATGAATGAATGAATCTTACTGCTAGCATAATCCAGAAGGCAGCATAGAAATTATTTTTTAATGTTATTTACTAAACATAGACGTGATGTTTCTTATTTGTTGTAACCCTAATTCTGGTGTTATCCTATTACATGAAATACAGTCTGTTTCCGTAGGAGAGAAACATTGTGGCTCATGTCATCGAGGCGAACTCGTAGTGGTGCTTCTTTGGGCAGTTCTGAACCACGCAGACTTCGGAGGACCCCCAATAGAAAGCAGCAGGAATCTAAATCTGCTGAAGAAGTTAGCACACCACATAACCATGGCATAAAGGCTCATCATGGTGCATCCAATAATGCTAACTTAGATCTGAGTTCTGGAGAACCAGTGGAAGAGCATGATTTGCGAAAGACTAAATCCAAACAAGACTCGCCCAAAAAAGTCCAACTTTCTTGCTCAAATATTTGGGAACGTTTAGTTAAGAATGATGGAGAGCTCTTGGGTAGCACTGTTGTGAAAGGAGCTGCAAATGAAATACATAACCCTGTGAGCGATAAAGCTACAACAATGTTGAAGGAAAAAGCATCGTCATCAGACTCTAACATTACAAAGAAAAGTCGAAAACCTGAAATTTTGGTTTCCCTTCTGGAAGGAGAAAATGCGTATCAAATGTGCCATCGGAAGGAAACTGTGGGATTTGGGTCTGGTGCCTTTAATACCCATGAAGAAGGTTCAGATAGCTCAAAAAAAGCTAGAGAAAAGTCAGTTATTTCTGTAGGAGCAGCAGGTAGCTGCAATGCTGAAGATAATTCAAATACTTATCATGTTTCACCATCATCGGTTTGTTTCTTTCATAACTGTGAGTGTCGTAGAAAAGACAGCCTGGCTGATTTCTCAAACATGCCAGATGTTCCAGGCGAACCATTTTTTGTATCACTGTCGAAAGACAAGAATAAAGAATTAAATATGGTAAAGACTTCCTCAGGAACCGTTAGGGTTGGCTGTGGTCTTCGCAAGTTTGTAGGTCACAATCGTACATATGCTGAGTCATGCACACGGTCCTCATTGTTCTCAACCACTGACAAGCCTCGAAAGGTGAGGAGTTTGAATCATGTTACATCTGCAGAGCACAAATCTGAGAAACGTTCTGGACGCTGCTTGTATTCATCCAATGCCAGGAACCATAAAGTCAGACTTAATGAAAACAAAGATCATGTATGTCACCGAAGCAAGAATGGTCCAGATTCGGAGTCAAAAGTTGTTAAGAACATCATTGTTGACCACATGGACCTAGAGATAAATAGTGGACATGTTAAGACAGCATCCAACAAACCCACTTGGTGTCAAGAAATAAACATGCTGGAATGCCCTAGCTCTGAAAATTTTAAGAGTGCAACAGAAATTGCTCAAGACAAAAACAGTTCCTCCGAAGTAGCAAAATGGTCAGAAACAGGTTTTAAAATGGGTGACATCAACATTTCATTACATTACAAGCCTCTTACACCTTGCAAATCATCACAGTATCCTCTGATGAAAGAGATTCTAACTCAACAGAGCTACTTACCTTTATCGTCTGTTGCGCAGAGTGCAAAGTACTCAGTTAAACATTCAGAACGTCACAGTGAAGACACTGATAAGCCATCTTTGAAGTCTGTTAGGACCTTAAAGCCATGTGGTAAGTCCACATCCTCTTTGCCATCAGTGCTTGCTACTGACACAGACTCTGAGAGCAAAAATGTGGTTAAAAGAAGTGAGCGTATTCGATGTAAAAGTGGAATAGGAAAACCAGGAGGTATTGTGTTGCACCAGTCTGTGATATCAACCATGAAACCAACAGATATAGCATTAAAAACAAAACCTAAAAATCACAGTTCAAAAAAGAACTCTAAGGTCGATTTTGGCAGAGACCCTCAAAGAAAAAAAAGCAACAAGCCATTTGAAGGTGTCAGGAAGACAACGATCTTTAGAGGATCAAAGGATTTCCAGAAGGGCAAAATGGCCATGTCGCAGGAAGTAATGGAAGCTATCATTCAGTCAATAGAGGAGACTGTATCTGGTTGCAGTGGAGAAGAGAAAAGTGATGACATCCTGGATTCATCGTCCAATGATTTGTCTGTTAGCTCATGTACTACAGATTACATGCCTCACCAAGATACAATGCCTAGCATCACACATATATCTAGGGATTCGGTGATGGTTGATCATTGGTCAGACAGTGCAGTTGATCATGATTACAATGTTAGTATAAACTCCACTAATTTATCTCTTATGCCGGCAAGTAAACCTGCACCAGCATCAAAGGATTGTGTCCTCATGAATGGGAGCAAAAAGAAATCCAAAATGTTTAACTCTAAAAAAGCTGCATGCAAGGTAAAGAAGACAGGCAAGACTACAAATAAAATGAAAACGCTTAAAGTTAGGTCAGCCAGATCAAGAATAAAGTCTGTCATGATCTCTACCACTAAGGACGACACGCCATCCTCCACCACCAACATTTACTCTACTTCTGAAAATTCAACTATCGAAGAAACCAGTACTGCTGGTGTTGGCTTTGCTGCAGCAGTGACATGTACAACCAGCAAGAGATTTAGGAAGAAAACAAGAAAAGCTAAAGAGGCTTTTGGGGACGATGATGTTTTTGGTGATGAGAGCTGGTCTGTGAAGAAATACAAGTCAAAAAACAGGTAAAAGGAAAATATAATCAGTACTGTACAGAGCCTATAATTTTTTAATGCTATTTAACTTTTTCTGTTCCAGGCAGTTTGTAGGTTTTATTTAGGCATCAAAATGAATGCTAATTTTGTCCCTACAAATGATGTTTTAGAACAAGCAGTTGTTATTGTTGTTTAACTCTGGCTGCTGAGCTTCTCGCTCTTTTGCAGTCAATACCACTGCTACGATGGTGTCTTTAGATGCTTTAACACCCACCATATGCTCAGGTTCATAGGCTCTACTAGGGTAAACTTCAACACAGTACACACTGATACTTGCATATGCGTAAGTCATCGAATAACACGCTGTGTACAACAGTACCACAATTTATTTGACAAAACAAGGAATGAGGTTCACAGTACATCTACAGCAACGATAATCTCCTCTGGTCAGTCAAACATAAACCAGAAACTCGTGAGTGGTGTATCTACACCTCTACACCCACGCCCGTACTCCAACATTTCTCACAGCTCTCATATATCTCTAGAGCACTTAATCTAAATCACACAACTGCCAGAATCACACAGAAATGGCTCCTCTACCATTTCCACAACTCTATGTGAAACCACATCCTTACATATCCAAATCTCTCAGCTGACTGCCCCAAAATCTACCTATTCCAGCTGACTCACTGTTAACTCACTCACACCTAAAACATGAGAACAGTGATCAGATCTCTGTCCAACATCACGCATAAATTCTTCACACCAGTGAACACAACAAACTCTCAACAATAAATAACCCATACTCCTTCCTATTCCCTACCCACAATATTCCCAGTTACACACAACAACCACATTGAAGACTCCTTGGTATTATCTACACTGTAGATCTAGTTTTCCTGTGGCTTTTCTACCACTCCGAAATGTGTTGAGTTGAAGTCATGAGCTCCAGTTTGTGCAGCTTGGCTTGCATTTAAAGGATCATCACATCTGGTCCCAAGCTAGGAGGAAGAAGTGCGTGGCATACTGTGCATTCCATGCCATCCAAGGGGGCGATCCAAATACATAGAGCTAAAATACTGCGCACTGGTTCTGGGCTCTCCCAAGGAACTGTCATGTCCTACAAGGAGCTGTCGTGTCCTACAAGGAGCCACTTCTCAGCTATCCTAGCCTATTATGGGCCCATAGTGAGATCCAACTGCATGCAGCCAATCTGGCAAAAAGCCAGTTGTGTCTGGGGCTCAAGTGATTCCTCCAAGCTTAGTGTGCAATGCTGGGTTCTCTACATGTTTAACTACAGAAGGAATCCCTGGAAGTGTGTGGATGATTTCAAGAGTCAGCCTCACAGACAAGTTCATTTCCACATTTGAATACTGTAGCATTGTGCTTAGCTGGTTGTCATATAAGGATGACTCCAGATATGCTTCCATGCATGGACAAAGAAAGAACAGAATTACTGCAGCCTCGGAAGTTTGTGCAAGGCACCTAATATGAGGTTGTGAATGAGGCTAGCAACCTCATCATGTCAAACAAATTGCTACAGAAATAACAGCATTGGAATGCTTTGTTCAGGCTTCCTGTAAGTGGAGCAGCAGTTGTGGTGGCTCAATAAAGCATGTCAAGGAAAATGATGATGATGAAGTAGAGTGTCGCACTGCTCTTGGCTAGATAGAGTTAAGATAGTCATGGTCCCTTACTTTGCTCAAGAGGTCTTTCTGTGAGCACTTTTCCCCCACTGACTAGGCATGTTGAAAGGGGTTACTAAGCTGAGCTTGTGTATGGGGCTAGTGTCCCTTCCATGTAAAGCCTTTTGCTACACAAGCCACCACTGGATGAAAAAGTGCTAAGACATTGGCGTATAAGGACCAGCTGTGGTGTTGCTTATGCTCCTTCATACAAATTGATAAATATATTGTATAATTATTGCATACGGAGATGGCTTTTACTGTTTCACAGTTCTAAAGGATAAACACATGAAATAATTGACCCTTGTAGTTCCCTGGGGTCTCTAAGGAGAACTACTGTTGCCTCAGGCATGTCTTAAGAGGCAACTAATATGAGGTTGTGCAAGGGGCTGGCACCTTCATTATGTACAACAATTTGAAAGAGAAATCAGCCCAGTGAGAGCACATGAATGCTTTGATGCAGGCTACCTGCAAGAGAGCAAGCTGCAGTGGTGGCTTCAAGTGCCATTAGAAGAAAAAAAAGGTAAATGAACGACAAATATCCTATATATAAAATCCCAGCTTTTTCTGTCAGTGCGTACCGCTAAGGGATGCAACTTTGGTTGAAAGTTAGACATTAATTGTATTGTTTCCCTTATTTAGGTACTCTCCCGAAAATATTAACACTTACCAAAGAAGAATGCGCAAATGACGGTGTGCACAAAAATATTTATAAAATGTGGGATCCCGTATACACACATTGGGATCCTCGCTGCAGCTACATAGTTCGTGTTTATTTTGTGATGCATACTGGTTTTTTAAAATACTTTTGAATAAGTAAAATTGCTGTTAGGTATTGGTGCTTTTGAATTTAATTCCCGTCTTATGACGGGCTTTTACACTAGTGATTAAATAATTACAAATCTTGTAAGGTTTAATGAGAATAAATGATAGCAATAAAATCCAGTAATGATAAATGGTCAGATGAAACTCTGGAAAAGCTCTGCGGAGATGCAAATAGCCTCAAGCTGACTACTGCTTTCTTTGAAAACATTCAAGTGGACATCTGAGAGTGTATGAAGAAGAAGATGACGGAAGACATGCACAACTTTACCTGCTTGGTAAATAACATTGACAGATAGGAGGAACAAACCAGGGTGTAAATGTCAGGATAAAAAAACTATGAGATTTGCTTTTAAGTATCACTGACAAGTGTGGGACTCTGCATCTCATAAGTTTTTATTAACTTCCACCGTAAGCAGGTCAGTTCTATGCTAGCCCTGAAACTGGCAACGTAAAACAACTATTTCTCATTGCCACTAAAATATTTGTCAGATTGCTTCAACATATTAATTCTTAAAATTGTTCCAGTGAATAATTTGTCCTCAGTTTCTTTCAAGTGACTTTTCACATAATTGTAATCATTTGTGCGAACTGATTTCAGAGATGTTTTGTGGGCATCATGTACAGGTATTGTTTTTAACTTCATGCAGTTCTCACGTAGTGCTTCCTCACTGGTTATTTTAACAGAATATGTGATTGAAATTAATCCTTATGTTTTAATGGTCTGTTCAGATGTCTTTTGATAACTGGGTGGCTTTGTCTAAGATAAATCTTGAAAAAGTGAACTTTGATACTCTGGACATCATCATTTGTCAGTGTTTTTGTAATCAAGCATTCTTATTTTTTCTCATTTGCTGGCTCACTTTCCGATTCAGTTGACAGTGTTTTTTCCCTCATCTAAAATGTATTTAAGTGTGTCATGTGTTCAGTTATCTTGAAGATATTCAGTAGATTTTGACAGCAATGAAATGGCTTGCAACATATGTACGCTGACAGCTTGAAGAGCTCCACTTGTGTTTGCATTTGGCTTGCAACATCATACTAAACAAAACATCTCAATGCAATGATAAGTCATTACCAACAAATGATGGATTTTAGTGGCAAGTTTCATGCAGCCTGATCATGCCACCTTTTGATCTAATCTTACTCAGTTTTATCACCCACAACACATTATAACCTTCATTAATGATCATGTCTCACCAGGCTGTTATACGGCTGCACAAGTCCATTGTCTTTTCATATCAATTGATCAGTCAGTACCCTTCAGTTTCCCTAGGAGCATAGGCCTTCAAGAAACACATGCCGAGTGAAGTCCTCCTGCCGCGTGCCATCGGCTGAAGGTGTTTTCACATTTTCCACATCATTTTTAATTCCAGTTCTTCTCTCCGCGTGTTCTTTGGTCTACCCTTACTTCTTTTACCTAATGGGTTCCAGAACAAGGCCTGACTTGTAATGCTATTAACAGGTTTACTCAATTGTCTTCAGTTCATCGTCATCATCTTCTTTTGTATGCAGTGCTTTAATTTTGGCAACAATATCTCAAGGGGGGTGGGGATTGGGTATGGAATGTCTACCTAGTCATTCCTTTTGAGCATTTAAAGACTACAAGTGGCGGTGTTTTGTATAATTTTTTGTGGGAGTATTTCCAAGAAATGAAATTTCCAAACCAGTTATATAGGTCGCACATTTTGCATTTTTCAACTCCACCTTTTGGTGCCTTCAAACATTAGTGCCCCAAATCAGTGTCACATTGGCTCCCCTCTTCAGCTAGCCCTGGGTAAGTATATATATATATATGTGTGTGTGTGTTTGTTAATGTATATGTAAACAAAGAATGTATACTGTATGTATGTCCATATGTATGTAATGCATATTTGCATGTTTGTATATCTGTATATATGCTTGTTTGTTCTTATGTGTGTAGGTATCTGTACATGAATGTATTATGCACATGTGTATGTAAGAGTGCAGTGTATGTTTGTATGAATTTATGTATACGTGCAATAAGGTATTGCTTTATTGAGTTCACATGTGTTAAATGGGTAATCTTTACCTTTAGACTAGTAAATTGTAGAGTGACCTTCCCTTGGAGAGATAGACCATAACATTTACAAAGTCCAAGACTGACATTACCTTTGGATGTCTCTATAATTTACTAGTCTAAAGGTAAAGATTACCATATAACGTGTGTATGTACATACCATTGTTCATTTTTTTAACTTCTGTATGTGCACAGTCATGGAGATATTTCATTCAACCTCTTTTCATCTCAGAAGCAGCAGCCCCAGTTCTGATTCCAGCAGCAGCAGTAGCCAGCGGAGACCTCGCCGATCTAGTCAAGTGAGCAGACTCGTCACAGACCCAGTGCTTGAAGAGCATGCCTTTATTCTGTGGGCAAGGTATGCCAGTTGATAACGATACATGTTCAGATTCACTAGCAGGATATCCGAAGAAAATCTTTGAGCATGTTTTATTTGTTCTTTTGTTTTTCTTCTCAGCGTCTTGCATGTTTTTGATTGCTATTGCATTTAGTATTGTTTGTAATATGTATATATTAATGTCAGTTTGTTTTCCTTTTTTTTTAACTTCTTAAGAGCATATAGCCGCTAAAGCAAAACTAAACAATTAATTTACATTTGTGTATGTATTATTACTATAAAAAAAATATAAGCACAATCTCGCTTATATCAGCACGTTGTCGAAAAATACTTTCTTACACACTTCTATAACATAAAAACATCTTAGAGCATTACAAAATATGTTTAAAGAAGTACTGTATATCTGCTCATACACATCTTTGCATTATAAGCAAACTACAGTGTTACATACTTCTAAAGTAGTGACAAATGGTTACATTCTTCTTGTAGCATGCCTGCACTAAAGCACTTAT
This sequence comes from Oreohelix idahoensis, assembly GCA_024509875.1. NCBI lineage: Eukaryota > Metazoa > Mollusca > Gastropoda > Stylommatophora > Oreohelicidae > Oreohelix > Oreohelix idahoensis. The sequence goes on along the minus strand of JAMPIV010010338.1, from coordinate 116,364 downwards.
TTAATTCTTGCCGTGCTGGTTTCTGCAACAATTTCTTTTACATGATGTGGTTTTGCCAAAATCTTCCATTAGCTTGCATTAGTCGTCTCAAATGAAATGCCAGACGAAGAGCAGTGGTCCTGTTATTACCTTGTCTTCTCAGAGATGGTAGATAAACACACAGAGAACGTACATTTTAAGTACAGTCAATCCTCACTATTCGCTTGTTCCGGATTCGCTTTGTGCAAGATAAAGTGTAACCCATTTTTTTTGTCATTTGTGGGCACCTCACGGGTATTCGTGGCAGTGCACAGTAGGAAAAAAATTTTGAGGCCTCTACTGCCCAACGTCACAGATGGGGTCCAGCAAGGAGATGCTGCCTCCTTGTTCTTGCGGCTTTCGTTGTGTTTACACGTCTTTTTGTCGAGCATCTTTTCATCCACGTTTTTGCAGTTTTACGCTGTTTCTGATTACAAGGTATTTTTGTAATTAATAATGGCATCTAAGAGTAATGCAAGTGTGTTGGCAAGTGTGCCTAAGCGAAGAAGGCTTTGAAGAGTGAAGAGCCTCAGTGATAAAGTACGTGTGTTAGATAAGCTTCGTTCTGGGATGTCTGTAGCGTTCGTTGACCGCAAATTCAGTGTGAATGAATCCACCATCCGGTTGCGTGTGGATATGTGAATGAGTGACTGAGTAGTGACAGTGTGAGTGAATGGGTGAGTGAGTATTGGTACACCAAAAGATTGTACATACTGTACTATTACAAAGAATTAGTTTATAAAATACATTTATAAAATGCACAGTTTAATAAATAAGCTGTTGTTTACCATAAGGGTACATGAAATGATGAGTTTGTGGTGTTGATCGGTAGCAAAAGTGAATTTTGAACAGGGTCCTGCAGGAACCTAACCCCCTTTTTAACATAGAATCAGTGGTTCTGTATTCGCGAATTTCCAAATTCATGGTGTTTTCAAGGAACCTAACCCCCGCGATAGCTAGGATTGACTATATAAAAATAAAAATGGAGAAAAAAAAACATCATCAGTTAAGAAGTTACAGATATCAGCACACTCAAGAACAATGGAAGGGCTATAACAGTTATACAGGACCATAAGTGTTAACTTGAGGGGAAGTACTAGAGAAATGCTAGTGGAGCACAATGTGCAGAAAAAAACATTTGAGACAATGTTTGACACATTCGAGAAATTATTTGGTAGGCATTAAAAGGTATTCCTTGTTTTCTAACACTTGGGAAGAGAAGATGCAAGGACTAGAGACTGGGTGGCACAAATCAGGGCAGAGAAGCCCATGCAGATGGTGGAGAGATCTGCTTGAATAACTATGCTCCACAAAAAGATAAAAGGTGGAACATTTTATATCATCATCAAAATCCATAATTCTTGCCGTTTGTACGTCAGTCACATCTAAGGGATGCAACTGTGGTTGAAAGTTAGACATTTAATTGTTTTGTTTCCCTTATATGTACTCTCCCGAAAATAGTAACACTCAACGAAGAAAAGTCAGTGTAGAACCCAGTTTCATTCCAGAAACGGATTTAACTCATCATTTTGTTAAAAATAACCTTAAAATGTAAGTTTTTGAATTGTTTCTTCAAGACAAAATTTTTATTTAAAGTATTGCAGACTTATTATTATGGATAAAAATGATAAGATGGCTGCAAAACGAGCTGCAGATGCTAAGAGGAAGAGACGATCGCGTCAATCACAACGTGCCATTCAATAGTCCGTTTTTTGCGTTCAGATTTCGCAATAGCATGATAAATGCAGCAACCTCTAATTTCAGCAAATGCAGTGGCATTCCTGATGGGCACAGTGGCTTCAAATGGTTATCTTTAACATTTTTGCTTTGATAGCCTGTGTCCTGAATATATACTTTAATACTGACTGGGTTCCTTCCTCATGTGAGCGAGCACTACATAAGTTGACCATCATCAAAGACTGCTTATAGTAGGTACACACTAAATGATCAAGGGATTGTCCATCTGCTTTGTTGATTGTCATGGCAAAAGCTAAAATCACAAACTGATGACATCTCTAGATGACAGGAGAACTGGTAATGCTTGGCTCTAAATTGATACCATGAATGAAAGCTCATCCACCTTAAATACCACCTGTTTTTGTATTTAAAAAAAAAATTCAGTCTGTGCTTGCTATTTCCATATTTTCCTGAAAAGCTAGTGAAAATCCCGAATCTTAAGATGCTATGAAGAATAATGCAAGGAATGACTTTTAGTTGTCTTGCATCACATGACAGGAGGCTGAAAATGTGGAGAGATATTATTCATTGATCATTATACACAGAGTAACACTGTGAGACAACAGGGAGTGAAATACTTTGTTGAGTCTAGGAAGTATCCTTACATACGTACGTACATACATCACCATATTTAAACAGTCAGTCAGTAGACACATTAGCAGATATGTATGAAAGTAGCCAGTAAACACATTAGCACATGTCTATGTATGTACATACTTATGCATATGTGCTAATGGTGTTTACTGACTACTTGCTAAAATGTAGTGATGAGCATAGAGTAGATTGAGTAATACAAAATGATTATTCCATTTGAAAACTTAGTGAGAACCGCAGCCAGTTGGAGCAGCAGCATCCTGGTGCCACATCCAGCGAAGTTGATACTTTCTTGTTCTCACGCTGGTGCGAAGTCGCAGAGAGTTTGAAAACCAAGTTCTTTCTCAGGGCGCGGGAGGCCTTCAGTGATGATGACAGGAACATGCTCCGCTCCAGCTCAGTAACAGGTTGGTGCAGTGAGCAAACAACATGTCTCCTTTACTGTCCTCATCACCATCTTACCTGTGATCATTAAAATCATTGTCATGGTCATTACCCTTATTGTCATCATCTTTATTCTAATTGTCCTCATTAGATGATAAATGAAGATTGTTGTGAAGCAATGATAATATGAACCAAAAGAAAATAGATAGCAGTGACAGTCTTACTCAGGGACAAGAAAAACATATCCCATGTTTATACCACAAGGTCTTTCAGGAATTGGAGGCACAGTATCAGTACAGAAGGAAAGAGTCATGTAATTTGATTACCCCTTTGTTTTCTCTATGTTTTTTTTTCAGATGCAGGCAAATAACAATGGTCAGTAAGAATACAATAACAATAACTGGCAGGTTTTTTACTTTTGATTCCATTTTCAGACCTGGAAGCTAGCATGTTTGGTGACTTCTTCAATGACAGCGATCCAGTTTTTGCTGAATTCATTCGTCTTCCCATAGAAAGGCAACGAGATATGCTCAGGAAGTGGCTCAAATTTTTCCAGAAGACTCTGCCCAAGAGAGTAATACTTTTCTTTTAATGCTCAAATAATGAAACTGCTGGGGAAATTTATCTTCAGTTTCCATTAATAAATGTCCACATTGAAACCTGTTGTCCTTTTTTACGTTTTCTTGTACTCCTCCGATATGTTTTCTTTTGGGTCATCCTTTGTCTTAGCCACTTCTGCTGGAGTGTTATTTGCCAGAACTAATGGTTCGTTGCCCCGTGTACTTCCTGGGGGTCTCTGAAGAGAATGGGACTACTGCACCCTCAGGCATGCCATACAAGGTAACTAATATGAGGTTGTTCATGGGGCTGGCAACCTCATCATGTCAAACAAATGAACACATAAACTACCATTGCAAGAGCATGTGAATACTTGGTGCAGACATTCTGCAGGACCAGCTGGCAGTATTGGCTCCATGCACCATAAGGAGCACACAGGAAAAATGATGATGATAAATGGTTGGTTAGATCCATGTCATTATTTCTAGGCTACATTATTTTGTCTTTTGATTTATTCCGTCACTGTAATTGTTGCAACATATTATCTTATTGCATCTAATATGATCTGTATGAATCTTGTCAGCAACTTTCCATTTCATGTGTGTTAACTTTTTTATTCTTTTACGGGAAGTTAATCAGTCAGTTAATCAGTGCCCTTTGGTGTTTATTATCTTTTGGTGTGTTAACCACATATATAGAGTCGCAGAAGTGCACATGCTCCTAGGAAGTGTTTACTGCATTTTTGTTGTTATTGTTGATCAAAATCGACGTCACTGCACTCCAGGCAAACCCATAGGTTCTCTGTCTCCCTCAGCTAATGTTGAAGGGCATGGCTGCTAACTGTTCCTGTATAAATACTGGATGCATCCTTTCATACATCGATCCCTGGTGGTCTTATGTTTGATGCCAAATTCCAGCAATATTAGCCTTGATGATTCATTGATTGCAGTGTAATTCTCTAATAGGCGATCATTAATTGCCCTCAGTATGTCTCCCTTATCCATATTCAATGCACCTTCTGTGTGTGCTCTTGAAGGTAGTCTGTCAGCTCTTTCATTGCTGTGAACCCCTGCCATACCAGGACAATAGATCCACACCAGATTCTGAAGATTCGAGGCTTCTATGGAGATTTTCCATTCATGCTGGAGCCATCCACTTAGGACCTTCCGAAGCATGGATTGTGAGTCTGACACAATAACTGCCCTTGTCAATGGAGTCTCAGACAGCCACTTTAAGGCTACAGTAGCTGCCTTTACCTCCATTCTCATGCTGGAGGTTGTTATCTTGTAAGCCCCACTATGTTCAGCAGCGATTCTGCCCATTACTCTATCAGAGAAGCCCCACTCTGATTTCTTACCACGGATTACAGACCCATCGGTGTACACAATGGCATCATCATTCCCAGCATGATCATTTATCGGTTGATCAATTTCCAGCTCTGCCCTCTCATTGGCCCAAGTTCTGCACTCTCTAACAAAGGCTGATGATGACTTGTTGGGTAGTTAGTCCAGTTCTCATCTGACTTGCTCCACTCTTCCCCTTTGAATATATTTTCAACTTTGGTCACCTGCTTAATCGTTGTCTCTGCCAGTGCCATCCATGACATACCCCCGTTTTATTCTCGCTCCGTTAAAGTCAGCTATATTTCCTTGCATGGGGCACCTTTTGTCTGTGGTTACTCACATATAGGTATTTGACTAGGCCATCACATATCTAGATTTAATCAACAGTAATCCAAGCATGTGCCGCATTGTCATGATGGGGGTATCTCGTGTACAGCCCAAGACTACACGCATTCATTCATTTTGAATGCGTTCCAATTGTTCACATTATGATTTTGACAGCATGAGTATTCCCAGACCAACTCGATGACTAGCTGATGATACAGGAGAAACAGTAGTCTCTGTTCCAGGTGTGCTGCAGCCATTGTTTTTAAGAGGTCTCTCTGTTGCATTTCAGTATGATTAGATCAACATGGTACTTGTATGATAACAGCAATAGAATGCTTTTCCATGGTATTTCAGCTTGTCTTGCCTTTCAATTTTCTGCCCACTGAAAGTAATGTCTGGAAGATCTGCTTTCAATATAGAGTTGTTCAAGGAGCACCAAAGCACACCAATAGTGTCCTGTGTATGCTATTGACCATTTCATGTTGGTCTGTGACATTCCTGTAAAAGAGAATGTCATCTGCAAAATTCAATGTTCGTCCCAGCCCAGCTGGCCGAATGATGGCTACTTTTGCTGTGGAGATGTTAAACAGCACCATTGATAGTGGAGTCCCAGGCATATGCACGTTGGTTCTGATGTCCATGTTCCTAAGCAAAATGCAACTGATCTCTCAGTTAAGGCAGCTGGTATCCATCTTTGTTAGCCAAGGGTTAACACCGCAAGCTATTACACAGTTCATTAACGTTTCAAAGTTCACACTGTTATAAGCATCCTCTAGGTCAATTGCTTCAGCAACCGTTTCTCATTTACACTGGAATCCCTTGTACACATCATACACAAATGTTCCAGCATTTCCCGATGTTGCTTTCATGGGCCTTTAGCTACCCAGGTTATCAGGAAAGATGTGTGCATTTTCGAGATGGTTCATTACATGTCTTGCAACTATCTTTTCAAGTAATTTACCATAGACATTCTGCAGTCTGATAATTTGATAACTGTTGAGCAGTTTGGGATCCCTACCAGGTTTAGGAAGTGGCTGTAGGTAAGTATGTAGCCAGTCTTCCGGCACCTAAGCATTCTATATGCTAATGTTGAAATCCTTCACCACATTCATAATTCCTGCGTCTTCCAGCTGTTTAATGTGTAGATGCTGTACACCATCAGGGTTGGGGCTGTGTTTCTACTGATTTCTAACATGCGCACAACGTCTTGTTCAGAAATGATGTCGAAATATAACACATCTTATGTCATTCTCCAAAACATGGTTCTTAATGTTTAGACGGGCAACTTTGTCTCCGTTATCTGTTTGGACCAGATATCGATAAAATAATGCTCATCCCTTCTCTTCATCTGTCTTTCGGCTTATTCCTGTCGAGCTTTTAATGTTGGGGATAAGTTGGCTTGTGTTTTTCATATTCATGCTTCTGTGTAAGGACCAGAATTAATATAGAGTTTTTACCGTGCCAACCTGTGTCACAAAGGCCTCCCATACTGTATCCTTGGCCTCCTTCGCCAAGCTTTTAAATCTATTGATGGCTTGCTTGTTTACTTCCTCCTTCTCTTTAACCAGTACATCATTCCTCATATATCTCTTTTGTGCATTCCGCCATTTATTGGTTGCCCTTTGCTTTTCAACCCATGCTCTCTCCGCTATCTCATTCTACCAGGGTGTCTGGATGAAAGGTGTTCTAGCTGTCCAATTTCTTGCATTTTGACACAGTGTATGTATGGGTTGTTATGATCTTGAAGGCCTGTAGGATATTTGAAGGCCTGTTTCGGTTTCTTGTGTCTTGTGGTCCTCCCTTTTGCAGTGAGGACAACGCAGGGTATTTGATCACTGCCCTGTGCCCTAAAACATGCCAAGGTGGCAGCAACACTAGAGATAAAAGTCATCTATGACAACACCATCTGTGCCCTCTGGTTTAGTCGCCAGTCTTGTCGCGCGGCCATCATTTAAGTTAGCAAGGTTCATATTGAGGAGGGCCCAGCTCAAAGCCATGCCCTGTCTATTGTCAGTTATGTTTCCCACTCCTTACATCTAGCTTAAAAATCACCAGCAGTTAAACATCTTTTGATAGGTTCCTTTGACTATTCCACTAGGAAAGCCCAGTTGCTATCTTCTGGAAGGTGATCTACGTGGGCATATAAATTGAAGATTTGCCATTTCTGACCATCTATATTCAATTCGACTCCCTGCAATTCCTCATCTTCATTGTCATGGGCACTGGTATCCAACCATTTATGAGGGAGCTCGTTCATCACATATATAGCTTGCCCTCATCTACATGGCCCACTTGGATTTGCACAGCATTTGTAGCCTAGGCAATTAATGCTTACCTGCTCTTTTAAGTTTGTTTCTTGGAGCATTAGGATATCAAAATCATACACCACAATTTGAATTGTAACCACACGTTGATTGGTGCTCCAAAAACCTACATGTATATACTTACTCTATAGCCTGTCAGCTTTATTCCTAAGTCTCCTGTTGCCAGCTCTTCTCTTTCTCTCCCTCCCTCTTCTCTCCCCTACCTCTTCTTCTACATCCAGTTTTGTCTTTAGCTGAAGTTGTTGGCGACAGAGCACGTGCATCGTAGCTCCGGCGATGATTCTGGTTTAAAAAGTTTTCCATTACGTCATTTTATTTATTGGTGGAAACATCCAGTCACCCTAGTAGAGCCACCATACCAGGGAAGAGGCAAGGGATGTCCCTTAAGGAGTCCTTCTGCCTGGTGCCACCCTGCCCTCCCCCCACAGACCACGTTAAAAACTGCTCACCCAGCAGCCATTCATTCTCTGGGCACATTGGATCACCTTAGACTTGGGGTTATTCTTTATGACTCAGATCCTAGTGTATGCTTCATAGCTATTCCAGCTTTAAACATGTCAATGCTGGCTTAAACTTAACACATTAACTACCGCAAGCCGCTGTCAGCGGCTCACAAAATAATCACATTTGGACCGCAAGCCGCTCAGAGCGCCAATCTAATTTTAGTAATAAAACAAATGAAAAATGTACTGAAACACTCTCTGATCTGGTTCGAGATTTTAAGTTGCCACTGGAAAACAAATTCCCAAAGCATGGTTGTTGTAGAACACTGGAAAATTGATATTATGTTCATATTTTTCAGCATTTTGGGTTAGTTACCAAATCGTGTAAAACTGTTTACCGTGGCAACTAGTGATAGGACTACAAAAAATGCGTGTACATCTCGTCTAACGGCTGAATAGGATAGAAACGTGTTTCAACAATTGACTGATAGATCTAGCGACGAGGACAAGAGTGAAAACGGTGTGCACATTGATTAAAATTGTGATTTTGATAGAGATGGGGCGCAAGCAGTTATAATTGTGAAAATATTGCAAGTCCTCGGCCATCGGAGGGCCGTTAAATAGCAACAACCTCTATTAGAGTTACAACCGGTGTTTATTGTAATAGTACATTCATTTATCTTTAAAATGACGTGTAATTCATAAAAATCTGTAAACAATTACGAACACTACAGCTTACTTTGTGTAAACACCTACAGGATGAAAAAAAAAAAAGTTTAATTCGGCCACAGTGTGTTTTTCAATTCGGTAGTTAATGTGTTAACAAATGGCAATACGAAACTCCATCAGTTAGTTCCAAGAAGGTATAAACGAAGCTTCTTCATCAAAATTCTGCATCATAAATTCAACGTTCACAGTTCGACGGTGCACACTTATTGACACATTAGTTGTCAGTCTCTTTCTACTTCCATTTTAGTGATGCACATAATTAATTAGGTTAATGAATCTTTCCATTCAATTTGAGGGGGTGACAGCATCTAGACACCATGGTGGTTACCATGCATCAAATCGCATAAGTACCACATGGCTTTTTCTCCAAATCTAATTTTATTGTACTACCGGTTTTCACTTTCTTCTCTTTCTCTGGTGGTTCCATGTCATTGATTATTGTGCTAATAATACTCAGAATGTTCAATCATTTGAGAGGTCCGACTGGCAGAGCGGTTAGCGTGCTCGTCTCTCAAAGCAAATTTAATAGGTTCCAGGTTCAAAACTGTGCAGTTTGAAAAAAAAAACATAATGCAAATTATTCTTACTTTTATACACCTATGAGGTAGCTTGTATTAAACATGAAAACTGTCATGGAATCATCAATATTTACAGTTTTAAAAGCATTATTGTGGGTTTTATCTTATTAATTTGTGTGTGCATGTGGGTGGATTTGGGGTCAGGGAGAATATGGATCAGAGATGTGGTAGAAATTTGAAAGAAGTACAGTTTAAGAATATACTAGACTTCATTCTATGTGCTGAATTATATTAAAACGCCCCTGCAACTTGAAAAAAAGGTCAAGGTAGCCCCATAGTATGAGATGAAATGTTGAAGACTTCAAATTATTAGATCCAGCTTTATGAGGTGGGGTGACCAATCCCCTTCCTTGCTGCTTCTGTGTTCCCTAACCCATGTCCATTTACAGCTAGGTTGACTGGGGCATGATGCCACCAAGTTCCGATCACGTAACCCCGTAACTTGCCATGAGAGACAGGCGTTCTAACTGCTTAGCCAATCAAACACTCCTCTGCAAGTTAGCAGAAAGAAATAATGAGGAATTTTTTTTAAAAAGACCTTATATTGTGAAAACATAAATAAATCTAGGGAATCTCTCCAGTTTAGTTATGAAGTGTAATGCCAATGGAATAGTGCATTTTATGAGTTGCTGAAGTCCAAATTATGATGCATGCATACTATTCACTTTAAATTGCTGTATAATCTAATAGTTGTTATCAAGAAAATTCTAGTGTGCATTGATAGTAGTAGATTTCCTTGTTCTCTTGTAGGAGTACATAGACTTCATCACTACCTTCAAGAGGGCGTGTAATAGGGACACCAGCAGCTCTTCAGGTGGACCAACGAGGACCAGGATGAGGTGTCTTGATCCTTCTCACTACAAGATGCTCTTTGATATGATCAGGCTAACTAAACCCAGGGTGTTGGAGGTGTACAAGACCAAACGAGACAAGGACAAGGCAACAGTATCAGATACTTACAGGTTAGGCTTTGAGAGTTGAGAGGTGGTGTACGAATTCAGGTCATTGGATATGTTTGCCGAATACAGGCTTTGGTGAATGTATGATCTCATTACATGTTTCAGAAAAGGTGTAAGCTGATTACATGTGTTGGAGGTGTGCCTTAAATACAGACTTTTGAGGAACGTAGTTTTGTTATCAGTTTCAGAGATTGTGGTAAGTGATACGAAATACCATCACCAGAACTGCTATGCAATGGACCGCAGAAGAACGGCGAAAGAGAGGCAGACCAAAGACAACAAGGCGGAGAACAGTGGAGGCTGAGATGCAAAGCATGAACCAGAGTTGGGGCACGGCATGAAGCAAAATGGGGACAGTTTGTTGCTGCCTTACAAGACGCCACTAGGCGTGATGGCCACCGACTGCTTTGTCAGTCAGGGGGCTAAGGATCCAAGAAGAAGAAGATACGAATATAGATAGTGAGTGTTACAACAAAATTGTCTGCACCTCAGTACCATAGTCAATACTGCCATAGAGGAGTAAAGAGTTTGATGGGGGTAAAGGATCCCGTTACACGCCCATTGAGGCATATTGGGAATATGGTGTTAGGCCCATATTTTCTTGACCATCGGCACACTAGGGGTGATGTGGTCAGCATTACGCCGGCCACCTTAACCTTCCCAGAGTTGCTCTGGTACCCAATTTTTTAGGCTGGGTAGACCTTGGAGCTGTTTGCAGTCTAAAAAATCCCATCTCAACTGGGGATTGAACCATGGACCACTTAGCTAGGAAGCCAGTGCACTAACCACTACGCTACCGTGGCTCCAAAGTGTTAGATACATCACTATAAAAGTTTCAGCTTTATGAAGTGGGGTGACCAGTTACCTTTCTCACTTCCTTTGTCTTCCTTAACTCAAGAGCAGATTCAGGTACCCATTTACAGTTGGGTTCCACTTAAATGTGATGTTGCCTGATAAGTTTGCCTTGAGAAGCAAGTTTAGAAGAAGATAAAAAGCAAAAAGTGCTTATCTGGCAAAAATACCCATTGAACGTGGCACTTCGAACGACGTAGAACATGAAAGCTCAATTAAAAATAAAAATAAGGAAGCAAAAAACTAGAAATGAGAAAAAGAAAGAAACAAAATTGAAGCTGACAAGGGAATCTGATTGGATGAGGAGAAGAGAGAAGGGAAGAGAATAATGAGCGATAACAGTGAGTGGGAGAAGTAAATAGAAATTAAAGCAAGGAAAATAATAGAGGAAGCAGTAGGAATAATAATAATAATGCCGTATGGAAAGATAGGTAAAGTGCATAAACAAAAGTTAGATCTTTAAAGAGAATGGTAATTATTTTTTTTAAATAGTGGATGTGGATTTACAGGTTTTAAAGGTGTGTAGTGATTAAACATCTGGTAATCTGGTTTAATGTGTTAACCCATGTGTTACTGGCATTCAAAATGGAATAAATAAATAGTAATACTGTATCCAACCATGCATGTTGTAGGAGATGACTAAGGAGCTTTGGACATGGGTTAACACATTAACTACTGAATTGAAAAACACACTGTGGCCGAATTAAATTTTTTTCCCATTTTCATCCTGTAGGTGTTTGCACAAAGTAAGCTGTAGTTTTCATAATTGTTTACAGATTTTTATGAATTACACGTCATTTTAAAGATAAATGAATGTACTATTACAATAAATACAGGTTGTAACTCTAATAGAAGTTGTTGCTATTTAACGGCCCTCCGATGGCCGAGGACTTGCAATATTTTCACAATTATAACTGCTTGCGCCCCATCTCTATCAAAATCACAATTTCAATCAATGTGCACACCGTTTTCACTCTTGCCCTCATCGCTAGATCTATCAGTCAATTGTTGAAACACGTTTCTATCCTATTCAGCCGTTAGACGAGATGTACACGCATTTTTTGTAGTCCTATCACTAGTTGCCATGGTAAACAGTTTTACACGATTTGGTAACTAACCCAAAACGCTGAAAAATATGAAATAATATCAATTTTCCAGTGTTCCACAACAACCATGCTTTGGGAATTTATATTCCGGTGGCAGCTTAAAATCTCGAACCAGATCAGAGAGTGTTTCAGTACATTTTTCATTCGTTATATTACTAAAATTAGATTGGCGCTCTGAGCGGCTTGCGGTCCAAATGTGATTATTTTGTGAGCCGCTGACAGCGGCTTGCGGTAGTTAATGTGTTAAGCTGCCCCATCCAGTAGAAACTAAACTTGAGCAGAAATGGAATTTAGAGGATAAATCTGCTTGACGATCTCAACTTTGCTGATGACCTGGCTCTTCTGTTCAATTACCGTAACCAGATGCAAGACAACATGAAAATACTCGATGAGAGGTCATAGGTTGGTGCGTCTGAAAATACACATGGAAAAGACAAAGATTTGAGAATAAATGCTGGAAATGATAACGCTTGCACCTGGAGAAACATCTAAACAAGCTGAGAACTCGTACATGTATCTTGGCAGCAGTATCTTGTATCTTGGTTTTGTATAGACATACATGTATCTTGTCAGCAGTATAGACATACATGTATCTTGTCAGCAGTATAGACATACATGTATCTTGTCAGCAGTATAGATATACATGTATCTTGTCAGCAGTGTAGACATACATGTATCTTGGCAGCAGTATAGACAAAGTTAGGACAGACAGACAGGGATATCAAAATAAGGATACAAAAAGGCAAGAAGAGATTTCATTGCTTTGGAAAATCAACAGAAATAAAGTCCAACACAACAAAATAAGAATCTTCATTTCATATGTCAAGCGGTCCTATTAGATGGCAGTGAAACATGGAGAAAAACAAAAAAACAACAAGCACGCCCACCTCTCAATGCTGAACCTAGTATAGTGAAATCTGTAACGCTTCACTCCTCTACCGCTGTATATACTATGTTACTACCTATGCATCCTCAGGGATGCCAGAGGGTATGCATGAATGAATATGAATTACAGTTGTAGGAAAATGTAGTCTAATATAAATTTAAGAGTAGCATAAGTAGTCCAAGATATGGCACCAGGAATGTTCATACTTTGAACTAATAAGGGGGCATGGAGAAGAGAATTGGAGACAAATGAAATTGATGAGGAAGACAGAAAGACCTTGAGCTGATTGCATGTGACAGGAAGACTTAGGATATGTTTGTTGAAGGCCTATGCTCCTTGGCGAGCTGAAAGGTAATGAATAAAGAGTCCAAGCTCTGAATTTTAAAAAAAATATGCTAATTTTTTTTTTTTTTTTGTGAAAACGTTGATGGCTCAGATTTTGGGGACATTTTTGTTTTATTGACACATAAATTTCCTTGGTACTGTCTTCATTTCTTGATTTTCTTTGTCCAGTGTAAAACTTGTTATATTTGTATCCCATTTCCATGATTGTTTCCAAGTTATGGATTAGTTAACATTTCATGTAACTGCTAAACAGAAGTTGTGACCAAAAAAAAAAGGTCTTAAAATTTTATGTTGTTGTTATTGATCCAGCAGTGCTTGGTCTCTCACCCTTCGACCCAATGCTGTGTAGTGATATCTGTATCCTATAATTTTATAAAATAGCCTTGATACAAGTCATGGAGTTGTTAACAGTTTACCTTACAGCTAAAGAGAAGTTGTGACCAAAGAAGATGTTTTGGTTTTATAAAATAGCCTTGATACAAGTCATGGATTAGTTAACAGTTCATGTTAGTGCTAAACAGAAGTTGTGACCAAAAAAAGGTGCTATGGTTTTATAAAATAGCCTTGGTACAAGTCATGGATTAGTTAACAGTTTATATTAGTGCTAAACAGAAGTTGTGACAAAAAAAGGTGCTATGGCTTTATAAAACTACAAGTCATGGATCTTGTGTCCAGGCTGAAGTGGTCGTGCCTGGTCAAAACTTGAGATACTGCAGAGTGGCTGAAAAGGCACTGCCTATTTTTAAATTGTTATATAATCGCTTGTAGCTATTGGACATGCATAAAACAAGAAACAATAACTGCCATGGGACAAATGTTTAAATTTTTTGTTACATTTTATTTATTCCCAGAAACAGTCAAATAAAATAAAGAATCTAAAATGGCCAATAAACTGATGTTACAACAAACAGCAACAAAATTGAAATGACGTGTTGAACAGACTTTATCTGGCAATGAGTTGTGATCTTAATGTCACAGCATTTTATTTTAAAAAATGGCAGTTAATTTTCTTTGTTTTGACGTTTGTTTTACATAAATTAGTTATGAATGGAGGCATGTCTGGAGTCATCCTTAAATGACCACCAGCTACGCACAATGCTACAATATACTTATGTGGAAGTGAACCTATGTATGTGAGGCTAATTACATCCTCATTGACTCTTGAAGTCATCCACACACTTCCAGGGATTCCCCCTGTGGTGAAACTTGTTGAGAACCCAGCATTGCACACTAAGCTGGGAGAAGTCACTTGAGCCTCAGTCGTAATTCTTTGACTTGGTTGACTGCATGCAGAAGGATCTCACTGTGAACTCAGTGATAGACAAGGGGAAGCTGAGAAGTGGCTTTGTGCAGGACGTGAAAATTCCTTAGGAGAGACCAGAACCAGAGAACACTATTTTAGCTGTACATAGTTGGAGAGCCCCCTTGGATGGTGGGGAATGCACAGTATGCCACGCAGTTCTTACTCCTAGCTTGGGACCAGATCCTTTAAATGCAAGCCAAGCTGGAGAAACTGGAGCTCATGACTTCAACTCAACACATTTTGGAATGGCAGAAAAGCCACAGGAAAAGCCTAGATCTACAGTGTAGATAACACCAAGGAGTCTTCAACTTGGCATTGGCTCAGCAGCCCTAGTTAAACAACAACATAAATTAGTTGAATAGGAGTAAAGACATAACAATTTAAACGTTGGAAGTTTCTTTTCAATCACCATTTCTGCCTGGTTTTAATGTTTGAATTATTTACACTTAAATAATGCCTAGAATGTGACTGCGTAATTGAAAAATATTTTGACTCTGTCTGCAAAACTATTTAAGTGCTTTTTTTTGTTTATTCAAAACATCTGACTTAGCATAATGCTTCCTAAACTGGTGAGAAACGAACCCTTGCCACTTGTGGAACCAGGCTGCAGGTCACAAGTTCTGACAGAAGTTCTCCAAGATCTAGGTATACCAGACAGTTTGGATGTAACCCTGAACACAAATGTTGGCATGCCAGTGGTCTGTTCCTCGGTCAGTGACAGCAGCAACAAAGATGTACTCATCAACAACGATGATGACAGTGAAGAAACTGGGAGTGCAGAAGAAACCGCAGCTATGAGATATGAGTGGAGGACAAGCTCTGATGTTGTCAGTAAGGTGGGAAAGACTGACACAGATACACTTCTGTATACTAGAGACACAGAAACAGAGGGTGAGGTTGGAAAGGGTGTCAGAATGAGAAATGATGCAGAAACAAAGGGTGGTGCTTAGCAAAGATTGACAGTGCTATGGGTATTATTGGCAAAGACAGCTTTTGAAACAGAAACTGAAGGTTAGGTGTTCATAAGTAGAGATTAACACATACTATACTCAAGGTATGACATGGAAAACAGTGAAAGATCATCAACATTTTCAGTTGCACTCCTTACGGAGCATGGAAACCACCACTTTAGCTGGTCCTGCAGGAAGCCTGCTCCAAGCTTTCACATGCTGTTGCAGTGGTGGTTTCAGTGTTTGACATGATGAGGTTGCCAGTCCTATACACATCCTCATATTAGCTGCCTTGAGTAGTTCTATTCTTTCTGTCTCTCTTTAGAGATCCCTGGGAACTTCATGAGGCAACAGTGAAGAGATAGAGAATTAGATTCAGTGTTGGTGATAATTATTGGTTGTGCAGCTAGTTGACTTCTTTCCAGAGGCAAGGTGATGCACCTGACTGCAGGTTGTTTGTTCAGATATCCTTTGTTCCCTTACAGTTGTTCTTTCGTTTCTGTTATTCTGTTGATTGTCTTTCGAATGCTGTTAGTAAACATGTACAACCAATAGCTGTTGCTGTTAACTGATGATTGTACAGCCTCTCCTTCCTTCATTATTATCATCTTAAAGAGAGTAAAGCACTTTTCCCCTCTGTTGTGAAAAATATAGATTAAGTTTTCCTAAACATTCCATGGGGCACGGACTAAATTTCTCATCAATATAGGCAAACTTTTCTTCCCGTATTGGCTACAGTTTCCATGCATTTGCTGACTGACCCTTCTGTACAGTACATTACAAAGTTGTGAAGTCTTTCCAAACGAGTCTCAAGTCTCTTAGTACAAGTCTCAAGTCGAGTCACAAGTCTCAAACACTAGCTTCAAGTCAAGTCCCAAGCTGAACCTCATTTAAGATCTAACACTGTTTATAGCCATAATCGCGCTATCAAACTATCACATCAATCACTACAAATAATAATGAAAAATATAAATATATATTTTAGTACTTTTATTATTTTGTTTACTGACTTTCTATTCGACTAAAGTTATTTTCAGTATTACATTTTAGAAATATTATCTTCTCAAGCATACTTCTTGACTCCAAAAACATAAAAGCTTATGCAAACAAACTTTTTTTTTTTCTAGTTATGTACACAGAATGTTATGAAATTAATTTATCGGAAATATATAAAAGGAGAGAATATAACACCAAAGTGAAACAAACAGCCAACAACAGCAAATTATTATTTAACCAAATTATGAACACAATATCAAATACTAAGCTTGTTAAAAAATGGTGTCTAATGGTTGATGACTGTCATGGTATGTTTTTGCTGCCATGGCTGAGCTGCCCCTCCACCTTGCAAGGGCACAACAGACCAATCACCTGTTTGCTTTACAATTTGATTAAAAGAACCAAAGGAGAGAGAACCGGGCTGATTTTAAAGGCGATGAACTAGCATGAATTAAAGACGACGATTTATGGACAGTGGAATTGTAGAAGTATAAACGGGAAAGAGGAGGAGATGAGGAAAACAAAATTGGAAATCCTGGCTCTGACAGAAACTAAGAAAAAAGGGATAAGGAGTTATGGATCTCAATGGCAACATGCTGCTCTACAATGGAGTCTCCACAAGTGAAAGAGCTAAAGAGGATGTGGGCTGTATTGTGGCTAAAAGCCAAACAAATAACATTAAAGGATGGAACTTTGTACCTGAGCACATTATGGTGCTAAATCTAAAAGAAGGAGAGACCATAGTCAACCTTGTCATTGTGTATGGGCCAAACAAAGATGAGTGAGCAAAGGTCAAAGAATTCTTTGAGCTGCTTCAAAAGACAGTGGATGACTGCATGGATGAAATTATTCTTCTTGGAGATTTGCAACACCAGAGTTGGAAACGATCTTGCTAGATGGGATGGAATTATCGGAAGATATGGAGAAGAAACATTTAATGACAATGGAAAGCGACTCCTTAGATTCTGCACTGAGCAAAACCTTGCAGTTACAAACACAAAGTTCCCCCATAAGCGCATATTTACATACACCAGATGTGAACCAAAAAAGAATGAGAAATCAGTCATCAACTATGCCATTGTTAGGAAGAGCTCATTCAAGTATGTGCGGGATGCTAAGAGTCTGGAGAGGGCCAGAGATTGGAAGTGATCACTACCTGATAACAATTAAAAGAACAACTGAAAGAGTAGCTCGACCTAGGCATTGCCTATCATCATGCAAGAAAATAAATAATCAAGTGGGAGAGATGAGAGTTAACTCTTACAATCCGGCAAGCCCCGTGAAGTGGCGCGGGTGTAGTACCAATTTTACGGCTCGCCCCGTGAAGTGGCGCGCGACGGTAACGATAGCTAAACTAGCGCGTAAAAACGCGGTTTTAGTTCCCGTATAGTAAGAGTTAAGGCTTACAGGCTAAGAGATCCAGAAGTTATGACCAAGTATCAGGGGCTTATTGTAGCAGCAGTGAGAGAACCTAGAAGAACGATCACATGACACAGAAACTCTCTGGCTTAAATTTAAGGGCATCATAAAAACAGCTGCAGCAGACGCATGTGGTGAAGTTCCACTTGGGAGGAAGGGAACAAGGTCACCTTGGTGGACAGAGGAAGTTAAAGAGAAAATAAGAGGGCATGGAAACAATACTTAGATGCTAAAAATACAGAAGGAAAAACAGATAAATATAGAGAATATGTGATACTCAGAACAGAAGCAAAGAACAAGGTGCTAGCAGCAAAACAGAAATCCTGGGAAGAATTTGGAGAAAAGCTAGAAAAAGATGCTCAAGAAAACTAGAAATTTTTCTAAAAGACCCTAAAGAACACGAGGAAGGAAAAACAATGCCCTGTTACATTTATAAAGGACAAGCAAGACGAATTGGTTACTGCTTCAAAGGAAAGATAGAAAGATGGAAATAATACTTCTCAGAGCTCCTTGAGTGTGAGCAAGGTCAAACCTTAGAAATGATAACCAATATCACAGAAGAGGAAACCAATGCTGATGAAGAGGGCATCAAGATGGAAGAACTGAAGGCAGCACTGGAGAAAATCTAGGTGGGCAAAGGCAAAGCAGCAGAACATGATGGTATAACCCCAGAAATGGTCAAGTACATGGGAGCAGCAGGTGACCTATTTCTTCTGAGGGTCCTATTTCTTCTGGCACCACAAAACCATACCAAAGGATTTGTAGATTGCCATCATAACACCCATATTCAAAAAGGGTGACAGCCATCAGTGTGGAAATCATAGAGGCATACCCCTGCTATGTGTCCCTGGTAAAATTTACTCTAGAGTACTGGAGCAGAGACTCAGACGCCTGGCTGAGCCACAAATGGATGAGGTTTCCGAGCAGACTGAAGTACTCGGGACCTTATCTTCACACTCAGGCAACTGAATGAAAAAACCCTTGAGTATAAAGGTGAGATGCATCTTTGTTTCTTGGACCTATAGAAGGCATTTGACAGGGTTCCCAGGAGCAAACTTTGTGACTGCTTGGCGAGGAAGAACATTCTAGCAACTCTGATCCAAGCTATTCAGAGCTTCTACAAGACCTGCAGAAATTTTGTGAGGAGGGCAAACTATAAGTCAGAAGAATTCAGGACCACCACTGGTGTAAGACAGGGTGATATTCTGTCACCTTATCTTTTTATACTCCTCATGGATGATGTCATCAGAGTATGTAAGGAAAGGACCAAAAAGTATTCAGTGGGGTACTGAAAGATGAGACAGGTCTGTATTTCAGAGCTGGCATTTGCCAACAATGTTGCCCTGATTGCTAAATCAGAGGCACATCTTCAATCCAGCCTGCAGTATGGAGGGAAGAGCTGGAGAAGAGAGGGATGGTCATCAGCAGCTCCAAAACAAAAAAACATGGTGATGATATCATGAGAGGAAAGAAGGCATCAGATTAAGCTGGGAGACTTTATCAGACCATAAATCGAGGATTCCTCAGCAAAAAAGGACTTGAGTGGTGGCCAGTTCTGACCGTGAGGATTATTTGATAGTTTAAATCTATCTAGTGATTTGTAAGAGTAGCATGCATTTTGTGTCTCACTATGCCAGCATTTGGCCATGTTGTTACTCTGTGAATAAAGGGATAGTTGCTAGTTGAAGTTTCCTTTTACTTGTGACACCGTTGTTCGTATGTCCCTCTAGTCTTGTACGAGCCTGATGTTCCTGTCCAGTGTAAGTCCAGTACGTTCAACGTTGATAGGGTGTATACCTATTGTTACGTGTACCTTTACTGGGTCAATAACAGATAGTGATAAAAATGCTTCTTGTGTAGCAGAGCGCCCAACAATTTTTGAGAGAATTCAAACTTTCTAGCAAAATCATAAGGTTTGAACGGATTTGATTGGTTGCTGGGAGAGATCTTGTTTTAAAAAATTTACGGCGAGAAACCCCAGAATTTAAAAAAAAAAGGATTTTTAAAAAAAAACATGGATTAGGAAATTTTTATTCTTCGAGAAAATCCATAAATCAACTTTGTACGACCGTACACAGCTAAAAGTGTCAATTTCCTGTACATTGTACAGGAAGCCTGTACAGTTTGATGGGTATGCAACTCGTTTAAGTATCACATAACTGGTTACCTGGCTGCTCACATAATTTCATACTCACAAAGTCAAATAAGCAAATGACCTGACTAACATAATTTGACACAGTGTCGTGTGAGAGGTTATCTGGCTACTTGCATAATTTCATACTCACAATATCACATCAGTGAGTACTTAACAGATTCACACACAGCATCAAATAAGCTATTTCCCAGTCATTCACATAATTTCACTTCTTCTTTGATCCTTAGCCGCCAACCGTCAAAGCAGTCAGTGGCCATCACGCCTAGTGGCGTCTTGTAGGGCAACAACAAATTGATTCCACTTTGCTTGGTCAGTGGCCATCCTTCGTACAGTGCCCCAACTCTGGTTCATTCTTTGCATCTCAGCCTCCACAGTCCTCCGCCAGGTTGTTTTTGGTCGGCCTCTCTTTTGTTTTCCTTCAGGGGTCCAAAGCATAGCTGTTCTTGTGATGGCATCGGGGTCTCTTCTGAGGACATGGCCAACCCAGCTCCAGCGTCTGCCAGCTATGATGGTGTGCATGTCCTCTTGCTTGCTTCGAGTAAGCTGATCTTGGTTGGTGATGGTATTCGGCCAAAAGATTCGGTGAATTTTTCTTAGGCATGTTGTGTGAAAAGAGGACAATTTCGACATTTCCTTCTCTGTAACTCTCCAGCATTCTGCACCATAGAGAAGCACAGAAAGCACACAGCTCTGATATAATCTTAAGCTTGTGCTGTATTGAGAGGACTTCCAGATGTTGTTTAGGCTAAAAAAGGCTGTTCTTGCCTTATTCATTCTGATGTTGATGTCTTTGCCTGCCCCGCCGTCAGGTGTTACTATGCATCCTAGGTATGTGAAGGTGTCTGTCTGTACCAGTTGCGGATTCCTTACTGATATGGGCTCAGGGCTGCTCACATTGAGCGTCGTGACCTCTGACCTCCTTAAATTGATGTTCAAGCCCACCTGCTGGCTAAACTTATTAAGTCTGTCCGTTTTTTCCTGGATGTGTTGATGTGAATGTGCTAGCAGTGCAATGTCATCTGCATATTCCAGATCTTCTAATGTAGAAAATGTAATCCATCTTATTCCTCTTGGACTGCCCTCTGTTGTCTGTCACATCACCCAGTCTATGACTGTTAAAAATAGAGTGGTTGATAAGGGGCATCCCTGTCGTACTCCTGTCTTCCCTCAAAGGTTAGGTTGCTCTGCCCAACACTACACGTAAAGTTGGCATAGAGGCTTTTTATTTCATTTCTCCGTGCTGCCTCTTCTGCCTGTCTTGCAAGGTCATCCAGAAATGTCCTTTTGTTAGCACGGATTTGACGTTTAACTTCCTTGTCCAGCTGACTGTACTGTTTCTTCTTTTTGTGGAATGTCTGTATTTACATCTAGATCATTTTCAGCCTCAGGAACATTCAATTGTGTCTCTGGTGGTTCCTTGTTCAGATTTTCTCTGAAGTGCTCTGCCCATCTTGTTTCCTGTCCCTCTGCAGTCGTGATGAGATTTCCTTGCTTATCTCTTACTAATGTAATATTGTTTGCACCTCGTTTTCCGCTGATGAATTTAGTTATTTTGTATACTGTGCTTTGTTCATTTTTCAGTGCTGCCTCTTCTGCCTGTCTTGCAAGATCGTCTAGGAAATTCCTTTTGTTGGCTCGGGTTTGGCGTTTAACTTCCTTGTCCAGCTGACTGTACTGTTCGCTATATAGTTGCTTTAACCTGGGAGACTTCACTTCTGTTTTCTTTCTTTTCATTTCCTTTCTCAGTGTTATGGTGTTTAATGTTTCTGGTGTTATCCAGTCTTGCTTCTTCCTTTCCTGGAATCCCAAGCATGATTTCCTGACTTTTGGCAAATTGATATCGTTTCTTTATGTCAGCAGCAAAAGCTTTTCTGGTAAGGGGGTCCTTCAATTTGCTGATGTCAAACCTTTTCTGTGTAGTTACAGTTGGTCCAGCCCTTCTTAGTTTCACTTTCAGTTTTGCTACTACTAAATGGTGATCACTTCCCACATCTGCACCTCTTCTTACCTTCACATCTTGTAATGCATGTCTCCATCTACCGTTAATCATGATGTGGTCTATCTGGTTTCTGTCCTGACTATTTGGTGATTCCCATGTTAATTTGTGAATTTCTTTATGTGGGAAAAGTGTTCCTCCAATGACCAGGTTGTTAATACTACAGAAACTTATTAATTTATCCCCATTTTCATTTGCTGTTCCGCTGCCGCATTTCCCCATTACTCTTTCATTATATGGTATGTATTGTGTGTACCAACTTTCGCATTGAGGTCTCCCATTACTATAATAAGATAATATCTAGGTGTGTCTTCCATTTCTTTCTGCAGTTGTTGATAGAATTCATCCTTGACCTCTTCATCGCTGTCATTCATTGGTGCGTAGCATTGTAGTATTGGTGAATCTACCTCTCAATCTTAATGTTATCAGTCTGTTGTTGATGAGTTTCCATTCTAGTAATGTCCTTTCTATTCCTTCCTGTAAAATAATGGCTATGCCTTCATTGTGCTGTCCATCCTCTCTTCCAGAGTAAAGTATTGTTTCTCCTGTTGCTGTTTTAACTTTTCCTGCCCCTGTCCATCTGCTCTCGCTTATCCCTAGAATGTGTAACCTATAGTTTCTCATTTCTGCCGTGACCTGTTTTAGTTTACCCGTCTCATTCATTGTCCTGACATTCCAAAATCCTATTCTTGTATTATGTTTTGTGGTCAGGACGTCCTTTCGGCTTTCACCATTGACAGTCATACGAGCCTCAGACTCCGGATGTCCGTCCCGCAGCAAAGTTTGTTTATTCGTTGTTGTTTCCGTAACTTCAATTTTTTTTACATAGACAGGGGTACATAATTTGACACTTTAAATATAACTAAGTAAGTACCTGACCCACCCTGTCCCAGTTTCCAGGGGTCTCTAAGTAGACAAATAAAGAATATGTCTACTGCCCCCACAGACATGTCATAAGAGGTGGCTAATATGAGGTTGTGTATGAGGCTGACAATCTCGTTGTGTAAAAGAAATCACAACAGAAACTACCGCTGCATGAGCACATGAATATTTTGGTGCAGGCTTCATGGAGACCAGTGGTGGTGGTGGTTCCATACTACATCAATCAATACCCTTTAGCTCCCCGAGGAGCACAGGCCTTCAACAAACACATGCCAAGTCTTCCTGTCACGTGCCATCCGCTCATGTTCTTTCCATGTTTTCCTCATCATTTTCACCTCTGTTTCCAGTTCTCTTCTCCATGTGTTTTTTGGTCTACCTCTGCCTCTCTTTCCCTGTGGATTGCAGAACAAGGACTGCCTTGTAATGCTAAACGGTTCTATAAGTTGTCCTTCATGAAGAACTCGGCATGTCATGTCTTCATAGGTCTTCCTTATTAAGTTAAGGATCTTCATGGGAACTGCCACGAGCACATGAATACTTTGGTGCACGCTTCATGGAGACCAGCTGCAATGGTGGTTACATACTACATCTTTTTCTTTCTTCTTCTTTGATCCTTAGCCGCCGACCGTCAAAGCAGTCAGTGGCCATTACGCCTGGTGGCGTCTTGTAGGGCAACAACAAATTGATTCCACTTTGCTCGGTCGGCGGCCATCCTTCGTACAGTGCCCCAACTCTGGTTCATTCTTTGCATCTCAGCCTCCACAGTCCTCCGCCAAGTTGTTTTTGGTCGCCCTCTCTTTCGTTTTCCTTCAGGGGTCCATAGCATAGCTGTTCTTGTGATGGCATCGGGGCTCTCTTCTGAGGACATGGCCAACCCAGCTCCAGCTATACTACATAGGGAACAAAAATGATAAGGTTAACCTGACCATTTTCATTGTTTTCATATTCATAATGTCATGTAACAACTGCTTGCCTATTCACTTGACTTTCAGGCTTTAACCTGAATATTCACTTAGCAGTCACCTTATCAGATTAGTGGTTAGCTTTTCTGTCACACAGAGAATATCACATGAACTATGAATTCAACACAGTAAGGGTACAGTGGATCTTTGCCCACTGCATGATATATAGAAATGAGAAGGCTGATAGACTTGCAAAAGAAGGCGGAAGAAAAATAATTTTCAGACGGAGAACTGGCTATTGCAGACTCGGGTGCTATCTGTTCAACAAACTAAAAAATGTACAAACAGATATGTGTCCCTGTGGGGAAGACAAACAAACATTAGAACCTGTCCTCTAAAACTGTCAACTTCATGAGGGGGGCAGTGTGGCCGTCTTCAACCCATTTGAGGGAGAAACTGTATGGTGATGAGAGAAGCCTGAGACCGAATGCAAGCTTTATGAGAGAGAGAGAGAGAGAGATGTAGTCAGGGCCGGATTAAGAACTCCGAAGGCCCTAGGCTATTTAGATATTTTGGGGCCTTTCTCCAATCTTCTAAAAGGTAAAATTAGAAGAAAAAAACTTATGGATTTCAGATAAATGTTTTTAATAATATATAATAATATGTTAAAAAAAAATTAGTGTTCGTTACTTTTTCTTCTTTGATCCTTAGCCGCCGACCGTCAAAGCAGTCAGTGGCCATCATGCCTGGTGGCATCTTGTAGGACAGCAAGAAATTGATTCCACTTTGCTCAGTCGGTGGCCATCCTTTGTACAGTGCTCCAACTCTGGTTCATTCTTTGCATCTCAGCATCCATGCTCCTCCACCAAGTTGTTTTTGATCGGCTTCTCTTTCGTTTTCCTTCAGGGGTCCATAGCATAGCTGTTCTTGTGATGGCATTGGGGTCTCTTCTGAGGACATGGCCAACCCAACTCCAGCGTCTGCCAGCTATGATGGTGTGCATGTCCTCATGCTTGCTCCGAGGAAGCAGATCTTGGTTGGTGATGGTGTTAATTCTGCCAAAAGATTCAGAGAATTTTTCTTAGGCAGGTTGTATGAAAAGAGGACAATTTCGACATTTCCTTCTCTGTTACTCACCAGCATTCCGCACCATAGAGAAGCACAGAAAGTACACAGCTCTGATATAATCTTAATTTTGTGCTGTACTGAGAGGACTTTCAGATGTTGTTTAGACTATAAAAGGCTGTTCTTGCTTTGTTCATTCTGTTGTTGATGTCTTTGCTTGCTTCGCCATCTGGTGTTACTATGCATCCTAGGTATGTGAAGGTGTCTGTCTGTTCCAGTTGTTGATTCCTTACTGTTATGGGCTCGGGGTTGCTCACATTAAGTATCATGACCTCTGTCTTCATTAGATTGATGTTCAGGCCCACCTGCTGGCTATACCTATTAAGTCTATCCGTATTTTCCTGGATGTGTTGATGTGAATGTGCTAGTAGTGCAATATCATCTGCATATTCCAGATCTTCCAGTGTAGAAAATGTAGTCCATCTTATTCCTATTGGACTGCCCTCTGTTGTCTGTCGCATCACCCAGTCTATGACTGTTAAAAATAGAGTGGTTGATAAGGGGCATCCCTGTTTTCACCACAAAGGTTAGGTTGCTCAGCCCAAAGCTACACGTAAAGTTGGCATAGAGGCTTTTTATGATTGACACTATGCAGCTTGGAATTCCATAAGCCCTCAGTATTTTCCATAGACTGTCAGGTAAATCCATGTATACTGTCAAAAACCTTTTCGAAATTAATGTACAGCTGTCTCTGCCATTCTGAGCACTGCTCTATAGTGTTCCTGAGGGTAAATATGTGATCTGCACATCTTCTGTTCTTTCTAAATCCTGCAGTGTTCGTTACAGCCCCTAGATTTTGTTACAGGTAGTGGGTCCTTTGCAAAGAAAATATAATAAAACGGGGAAAAAACTGGGGGTGGAAGTAACCTAATCAACTAACTGTTGTACAGATACTATTACCCTGCAAGCACGAGCATACTGTCATGCCGCTCCTGTAAAGCTTTGTGTGACATTCCAAACAAATTCTTAGGTACCTTTAACTCTGGAGATTAAAGCTGTTCTGAGCGGCAGTGACTCAAACTTTGATGAGAGTGACTACAGCATGCTAAACTCTGACCTTGCCCTTGGATTATTGTCAGGTTTGAATGAGGTTGGTATAGATCTAAAACAAATCACAGTACTTTTCCCCTTTCCGTCTTTTACACTTTTTATTTGATACCTTCAGATGTCACCTTGGATTTACCTGAAGAAAGCAGTGGTCAACCCTAGGTTGCTGGCATCTCCATAGAGCTTATCCTGGACTGGTACTGGTGATGGCCATATGTTCTTTCTCTGTTCTTCATATGTTAAATGAATGTTGGGCACTCATATTCATCAGTACCACAGTTTCCGGAGGTACATTCATCAGTAAAGCTCCTGTCTTTAGCTTGTTGAACAGAGAGTATTTTTGTCAGTTGGGTATTTCAACCATTTGTGAATTATGCTGAATTTGAAGATTATTATTTGTTCTTTTCTGTTTACCTGGTGGTAGGTATGATTTTTGTGTGTGTTATTAAATGGTGTTCTGGATGCTCTGGTGCTATTTGCCAATCCCTCGTTATTTGTATGGGTCTGTCATTGATAAAATCTCTTCTGATCTTATGTCCAGGTGTAGTCACTTTGATCTTATGTCCAGATGTTGTCACGTTAATCCTATGTCCAGGTGTTGTCATGATGATCTTATGTCCAGATGTTGTCACTTTGATCTTATGTCCAGGTGTTATCACTTTGATCTTATGTCCAGGTGTTGTCACTTTGATCTTATGTCCAGATGTTGTCACTTTGATCTTATGTCCAGATGTTGTCACGTTGATCCTATGTCCAAATGTTATCACTTTGATCCTATGTTCAGGCATTGTCACTTTGATCTTATGTCCAGATGTTGTCACTTTGATCTTATGTCCAGGTGTTGTCATATTGATCCTGTACAGGTGCTGTCACTTTGATCTTATGTCCGTCCAGGTGTTGTCACTTTGATATTATATCCAGGTGTTGTCACTTTGATTTTATGTCCAGATGTTGTCACTTTGATCTATGTCCAGGTGTTGTCACTTTTGATCTAATGTCCAGGTGTTGTCACTTTGACCCTATATCCTTCTTCTTCTTCCTCGTTCGTCCTGAAAAAGACGTTGGTTGTGTTGTGTCTGTTTACGCTGGAGCTGTCATATCTGCGCCTTTCGGCTGACACATCCGACTTCACAGCATTTTTTGGGACCGGGTTTGCCTTCCCTCTTCGATCCAGACTCTCTCAGGCAGACTGCAGTGATGAAGCCTGTTTCCAGGACCACCACGTGGAGGTGGAGTAGGGTCTTGGTCAGCTCTGGTTCGCTGACCTTGATGCAAGCAGTCAAGCTATAGGTCGCTGACTGCGTTCTCTATCGCTGCATCTTTGGGTCCCTGACCCTATGTCCAGGTGTTGTCACTTTGATCTTACGTCCAGGTGTTGTCACTTTGATCTTATGTCCAGAAATTGTCACTTTGCTCTGATGTCAGTTTGAACGCATCGAGAGTTATACTATTTAAGAAGCTGGTCATATACCATTTGTTGTTTGCAAATGTGTTTGGGCCCCCGTATAGTTCCTGGGGAATAATTGTCAAATTGCCCAAGAAGGGAGATCTTGCAGACTGCAATAATTGGAGAGGAGTCACTCTTCTCTCAGTTCCCAGCAAAATACTAGGCAGGATAATTATACAGAGAATTTCAAAAGCAGTAGACCACAAACTGAAGAAAGAACAAGCAGGATTTAGAAAGAACAGAAGATGTGTAGATCATATATTTACCCTCAGGAACATTATAGAGCAGGGCTCATAATGGCAAAGACAGCTGTACATTAATTTCGTTGATTTTGAAAAGGCTTTTGACAGTATACAGAGGGACAGTTTATGGAAAATACTGAGGGCTTATGGAATTCCAAGCTGCATAGTGTCAATCATAAAAAGCCTCTATGCCAACTTTACGTGTAGCTTTGGGCAGAGCAACCTAACCTTTGTGGTGAAGACAGGAGTACAACAGGGATGCCCCTTATCAACCACTCTATTTTTAACAGTCATAGACTGGGTGATGCGACAGACAACAGAGGGCAGTCCAAGAGGAATAAGATGGACTACGTTTTCTACACTGGAAGATCTGGAATATGCAGATGACATTGCACTACCAGCACATTCACATCAACACATCCAGGAAAAAATGGATAGATTTAATAAGTATAGCCAGCAGGTGGGCCTGAACATCAATCTAATGAAGACAGAGGTCATGACACTCAATGTGAGCAACCCCGAGCCCATAATAGTAAGGAATCACAAGATGCCATCACAAGAACAGCTATGCTATGGACCCCTGAAGGAAAACGAAAGAGAGGCCGACCAAAAACAACTTGGCGGAGGACTGTGGAGGCTGAGATGCAAAGAATGAACCAGAGTTGGGGCACTGTATAAAGGATGGCCACCGACCGAGCAAAGTGGAATCAATTTGTTGTTACCCTACAAGACGCCACCAGGCGTGATGGCCACTGACTGCTTTGACGGTCGGCGGCTAAGGATCAAAGAAGAAGAAGATAGTTCCTGGGGGGTCTCTGGTGAAACAAATAAATAACATGACTACTGCTCCCTCAGGCATATCATACGAGGCAATAATGAGGTTGTGCATGAGGCTGGCTACCTGGTCGTATAAAACAACTTGATACAGAAACCACCATTACAAGGCACGTGAATGACTGGCTGCAGTGGTGTCTACATGCTCCATATGGAGCAAAAAAAGAACATACATTTTGATTTTATGATGATGATGAAATATGTGTAGCTTTAAGATTTCAGGGAGCCGTGGTAGCACAGTGGTTAGTGCACTGGCTTCCTAGCTCGGTGGTCTTTGGTTCAACCCCCAGTTGAGGTGGGATTTTTTAGACCGCAAACGGCTCCGGGGTCGACCCAGCCTCATGAATTAAGTACCAGATCAACTCTGGGAAGGTTAAGGCGGCCGGAGTGATGTTGACCACATACCCCTAGTGTGCCGTTGACCACATCACCCCTAGTGTGCCGATGGTCAAGAAAATATGGGCCTAACACCATATTCCCAAAATGCCTCAATGGTTGTGAAACGGGATCCTTTACCTTTAAGATTTCAAGCATATTTGTTTAGAATTTCAGCGGGACTACTTGAACAAAAGTGCAGCAATTTTTTGGGGGGGTAAAATTTGTCAGTAACCAATGATGTGACCAGTATTTTTTACACATGAAGTGGTAAAATGAAAATGGTGCTTGAAAGTATGACACGGCAGTCGGCCAAGCAACTGCTGGAGTATATTTCTGTTGGGACAATGAGGTATTTTCAATGATACGGCATGTGGCAAACTGAATTTCCTGCCATCCAAGGCGGCTCTCCAAATATGCAGAGCTGAAAGACTGTGCTCTGGTTCTGTGCTCTCCCAAGGAATTGTCACATCCTACACATAGCCGCTTCTGAGCTCCCCCTGCCTGTCATGGGTCCACAGTGAGATCCTCCTGCATGCAGCCTAACCAGGTAAAAGCCAGAGTTATGTCTGGAGCTCAAGTGACTCCTCCAAGCTTAGTATACAGTGCTGGGTTCTCAGCATGTTTCACCACAGGATGAATCCCTGCAAGTGTGTGGATGATTTCAATAGTCAGTAAGGGTGTAAATTAGCCTGACAAAGTTTCACTTCCACATCTGTATACTGTAGCATTGTGCTTAGCTGGTCATATAAGGATGACTCCATGCATGTACCTGTAGTTTGCATATATAGTTTTTATTTAAACATTGCTTAGAGGGTTTTTGTTGAGAACCTGTGCTTCACTGGGAGATGGAAAGTACTGAATGAATCTTTAAATTATTTGTCAGAATTTCTTGTATGTATGCATTGAAAGATGCAACTAATATGAGGTTGTGCTTGGTAGGTGGCAACTTCATTATGTAAAACAAATTGTTACAGAAACCACAGCTACAAGAATTTATGCTTTGATGATTACATTCCAAATTATGTCACTTCCTATTTTTCCTGGCAGTTTTTTGTTTAAACCAACCTTTTGCTGAATTTAGAATGCAGTACAATGTTTGTGGACTGTGTAATGAATTTTGTTGACACATTATGTGTTTATTTAATACCAGATGATTGAATTGCCTGTACTCGACCAAGACACTTTGGACCAAGTATTTCTTGCCCCACCTCGCATCTCGACATCATTCAATCAGCTAAGGCGAGCTGTCAATCTTTATGGCAGACGCCTTGAGACATTCCCCGAAAACCTGGTCCCAGTTGTGAGTCGTCCATCATCATGTGTGTCTCCTTGCCTGCCACGTCTATTACCGACAGATACAGTGTCTTACCCAAAAATAAACATTCACTATTCACCCACTGCGGTATCTTCAGGCAGTGTCATACATCACCTTCCTATCAGGCACGCCAATGCTGTTCCACAAAAATACACCAGAAGGGACACACGGGAGGCTTCTCCAGTCCGAGGGGGTTGGTGTAGAAAAAACTCTCCCATGGACATGCATACCTATAGCACATCCTTGGAAAACACGATTCAGAGTCCCGCTCATTTCAATGGGCCTCATAGCAAATGTTTCAAGGTGCACGCTAAAGTAATGTCACCCCAAATTAAGCTCAATTTGCAGCCACTGCAACTTCCGATCAGTTCTCGGAGTCACCAGCAAAACAAACTTCACCCCCGCGTCATCCCTGTATCTTGCGGCCTGCAGCAAAGGTTCCCTACAATAATCTATTCTCCAACAAATCCAACATTGTTGGACAAACTTGCCGCTCATCACATGAATCAGATGGGAACTCAGTCTCTGACAGCTTCATCAGTCACATCTTCTCGCATGTCCCCCCAGCCCATTGGTCTCAGTACTCCAAGCCCACTCATCACTTCCTTGTCCCCTCTTCGGAGTGTTAAATACAGCCACAACAGTAAATCATACAGCCCACATTGCCAGATGGTTCCATACAGACCACGAATGCAGCTCACAACTGGAAACAGCAGTGGTCACAGACGACCTACCCACGCAGTCCCCATTAGCACAACAGATAAGACAAATAACCTTAGAGGTCATGGTGGTATGCAACAAATTAAGGTCTGTTTGTCAACACAAACGCTCAAAATTCCAATTGCAAAATTGAGAGAACCAAGGAAAAGTTCATGCATTAAAGGGAAAGTTAAAAACTTCAACATGCAACCCAGTTCTTTGGAGCAATATGGGAATTTGCCATGTACCCAGGCATGCCAGTTCAGTGTTCGAGCAAGTAGTCCCTCTACCAGTGTTCTCGCCAAAGTGCTGAACTTTCAAGCAGTACATGAGATGGAACACTTGACCAAAATGTCCCTCACAGATGGTCTGTCTACAAATACAGTCTCAGGCTCAAGGCCAGTTAATTCAACGTTCGTTGGAACTATGAGACCCGTTACTATGCAGCCAGTCTCCACTGGGTTGAGATCCACAACACAACTTCAGTTGGTGTCTGTAGTCAGTAGTCCTTCCAATGTTGCTGATGTCAAGACAATAGGGTCCACTCAGACTGCCATAATGGCCAGTCCACTCATGGTTAATAGAAGTGCTCATGTGGCTCAATCATCTTCATTGGCCACATCTATCCAGTCAGATTCTGATGTCTCAAATGGCGGTTTTACATCTTCAGTTTACTGTGTTAGTTTAGCCAATGCAAATGCCATCACAACACAAAACGTCTACATGGCAGTTGCAGACACAAGTGTTTCCGTCAAGAATATTAACCATGGGGAGGCTCGAATGTTCTCTGGAGCTAGTTTTACTTCTGAAAGCAATTATGCAGACTCACTCTTTAATGATTCAGCAGAGATGAATGACAGCGCTTGTGAATTTAGAATTGTGGGTACACGTACAGTGGGTACCACCAGCTCAATGAGAGGAAACACTTCTGACAACAATGATCATGCAATAGATGCCTTGGTGCAAAATACTGAGTCATCTGTATATTCGACCTGCTGCTCAGACCTTGGCACCCCTTCAGCGGAATATACTGAAACACTTGTTAGCAAAGTAGCACCAGAGGATTCAGCAGAATTCAGTAACATGAAGTTTGCAAGTGAAGCCAAAGGGATCAAACCATTTGTCCATGAATACAACCAGGAGATAAGTAAGGAGGAAATTACTCCAACTAAGGAAGCTTCTGCAGTCTCCTACAGCAGCCAGTGTGTACCTCAGCATTTGTTAAATCATGAACCAGACATTGTGGGCCAACTACTGATTACACCACAAACTAGTCCAAGGTCATTTTTGATTAACTCCCACCCCAGTGGAGATACTGTAACACATGGTTGTATAAATGCAGACATGTCTCACAAGCCTGGCCCTGCACTTTGTCAGGGTTCTATAGAAACATTATCAGCTCCCATAGATTGTGACTCAACAAATTCCCTTGATTGTCTCTCTCAGATGTTTGTTGCAGATACTGCTGTGGGCGCAAAAGACATTCCATGGCAATGCATGTGTATGACTTGTAGATCTAGCAAAGATAAGGCTCGCCAGTCTAGGGAAGTATACGAGTCACTCATTTATGCAAGTAATATGAACAGAATCTCTGATGTTGAAAGTGATTATTCTCAGACCTCCAGCTCTTTGGTTGAATCCTATGATGATGGGGAAGAAAATGAAAGTAAAGTTAGGATTGCAATCACTAAGGACAGTGGCCTATCTGCTGCTGATGTGCAGATGTGTAGTGGAAGCTTGTCAGTGGAAGCCACATCTACATGTACCTTAGCTGGAAGTAGTACCACAGCCAAAAGGAGTGGAAATGTTGACCTTTCTGATGGCGTTGGTAAGATTCTAAATGAGATAAGACAATCGAGTCTGGAAACTGCAGATGACACAAGTGAAGTAACATCAGAAAGAAATACCAATGAGGTTTGTTTGCCCAGGTTAGGTGGAAACCTAGAATTCTGTGAGCATGAATATTCAGTAGGAAAACTGGGTTCCTCTAGGAGTATGATTAAATGTTTTGGGTCTGTACCAGCATCTCTTTCTTCATCTTATACCTCAGGAGCATCGGGTCTGCATATTTTAGCTGAGACTGCCACATCAGCACGTTCATTGCTGTCCAGCCGAAGATTTTTGCGGCCGACAAGTCAGACCGCGCAAGCTGCTGATGAGAGTTGGACATCTAGGAAGCCGGACTGTGTAGAAACAGAGGCTCCTGATCCTGGGCCAACTGTTAAAAAAATGACCATGTGCGCTGTAACAGTTCAGTCAGACACCGGGTGTATTCTTGTGGAAAATGTTGCCTCACGGGAAAGGAATTCGAATCACCCAAAAAGAACAAGCAGAGACCATCCGGTATCTTCTGGTAATTCTTGCAGAACTGCATCTCCACCAGGTTTGGCAACAAATAACGTAGAGCCAGGTACATGTGTCCCTTCCTCTTTAACCACAAGTATCACTCAGTCACTGAACATACAGCTTCCCTTAGCAGGCAGCTCAGCCCACAACAATGTTGCAGCTACTCTAAACAAAGCATCAGCAGTGATACATTCGCCTGGCACTGGTCAACAGCATCCTCACTACACACACGAGTATCTACCCACATGAAATTGCAGGGGTCAGATCACAAGCACTTTTGTCATGCATATCCCAAAATTTTGATTCGCTAACATTTGTAAAACCAATAACTTTTTCAGTGCTTCATTTCTACGCAGAGAACCAGATGATACTCCTGTCTTCTGCGTTTTATTCAGTTTAAAGCAAACTCAATTATTGCAAGATGTGAAAGATCTCAAGATAATCTTTCATAGTGACTTCTTATATGTATTTCAAATTTTTTCATATAAACATATGAACATACTGCTTGTTTTAAAACGTGAAAATATTTTGGTCCCTGGTTAAACCCCAAAAAAATGCAAGTGGCAGAAAAAGTTATGCCTTTGTTAATAATGTAAAAATGTTTTTAAAGCGTAACTACATATTTTGGTGGAAAATATTGACATGTGATATCCTAGTATTGTTTGTTTACTAAAGAGGGCACTACAATGTTGGTGTAAACACATATATGTGAATTTGGTAGGTGGTATCTGTCGGTTTGCACGTGGAGCATGTGCTCGTAGTGCAGTCGATTTGCTGTTTGGTTACTTTCCTACAGTGCCTCATCTACCTGTTTGGTTGTCAGTAGGTTTATAGAAGTGTTGTGTTTGTCCTCTTTGTCATATTAGTGGCACTGCTGTATTATTTATTGTGAATATTTGTTCACACAGTTAACTGTTCAGTTTATCTTTGAGGTTCATAGTTCACTTTGTTTGCGGTAAAGTTAAGAATTTAAAAAAAAAAAATTATGTTTACAATGTCCTGGCAGTTTATTGACAGATTCAGAGCCTTTGAACCTGCACTTTTGAAGTGATGTTATTTTCCTTGATGAGTCTAGAATGCTAGCCGTTTTGTAACATGTGAAACAGGTCCTAAAGCTTTGGCAGTGGATATTATTCAGTTCGTAGATTTTGTATGTGGCCTTAAAGTCACTGCAAGTCCTTACATTACCAATAAGTTTTGGCACGACAATGAATAGGGCTGCTCAGTTACTTATTTGTATTGGGTCTAGCTTCATTATTAATTCAGATGTCCAGCCTACTTTGTTGTTCTCCCACCACCAAGCTATGTTGAAACTGGGATATGGCAGATGATTACATTTCCTTCCCTTTGTTTTGCAAGTTTAGAAAATCATTCTAATTATTTCTGTATATATATATATAAACAAATAAAATGGTATTGAATCAGTTTTACAAATTAACGGCACACAGGAAACAAAGGACGTTTCGGGTTTCACCCCTTTTCAGCCAGTTACAAACAGGCAACAAGGACAAGAAATATCGACTATAGACACAGCAATCACGTAATATATATTAACCCAGATGAAGAGCAATAATAAAGCAAGGAACTACACATCTGTACAGACATAGAAGACAAGTTAAATATCACAGGTATATCAAGCTTTACGAAACCACAGAAGCAAAGTAGGTGAAGTTATCAAAAGATATCTTTTATCAGTGCACAAGAAGACAGCAGAAAAGAGTTTATTAGTAATATTTTACGCTGTTCATTGTGAAGGGCATTCTCTATTCTAAAAATGTTAGTACTTTTGTTCCCTTCATTATAAAAGAGTGAAAGAAAACTTTCATACTGCAGAAAGAGAAATGCAACTTCCATTTCTGTTTGACTCCAAGTCCTCAGGTAACCTTTGTTAGTTGAAAACTGGTCTCTTCTAGTGAAAGAATCTGGGTTCAGTTCCATAATTCGTTATCAACATTGTATGACATTGTCAGTAACTTGGGGAAGTGACAGTGCCAAGAAAAATATCTTTACAAAGTATTATGTAGTGATCATATTACTAGGCTCCTATATAGTGTAGTGGTTGACCTGCTCACTTTCCAATCGGGGAAACTGGATTGAATCCTCACTAGTACCCCACCATGGCAGTTGGCAGTTTATAACAGCTAAGAGGTAAAGTGCAGTACTTCGAACACTCTCAGATGCCAACTTGAATATGTTCAAAGAAAGCAGTGGTCAGCTTGAGGCTATTTCTATTTCCATGGTGCTTTTCCAGGAATGGTACTGGTGATGGCCACATGTGCTATCTCTGGTCCTCATATGTTGGGCATCTTTGAAGCAGATGTTCAGCAGTCATTTTATAGGTTCCATAGTCACACTCATCGGAAGTTCCTATCTTTTGTGGTTGATTATGTGGTATCCCAATCTGTTGTGCCTGTGTGGAGTCTGAAGATTATCACTTGTTCTTTTCTGTTCAGCAGGTAATATGCACCATTTTTTGTGTAGCCTGGATGTTCTGTGTCCCATTTGCTCCTGTATCCACTACTGATAAAGCTCTTTGCCTCTAAACAGTAAAGAGACTCTACATTAGTGCGTTATTACCTATCTTTTTCGCTGTGCTCACTGAAATCATAATGATAGGTGCTGATGATGTAAGAGGAGTAACAATAGTACATCAGATATGCAGACAACGGTTTTATTAACAGAAAATAAAAGGAAGTTCCACCTTCTACTAGACACTCACTGCCAGTAGCACCACCAAAGGTTTAGTGTTACCACATCAAGAAGGCAGAATAATGGTTACATCAAGGGAAAAAAAAACCAGAATGTAAAGGAAACTATTAACACAGGTTATTATTATTTTTCTTCAGAATCCACGTCATCGCACTCCAGGAAAACCCATGAGCTCAGTCCTCCCTCAACAAATATCGAAGAATATTAACGTTGTTTGTTTCTGTAGCACACTGGTTGTACATATGCCTGATGCATCCTCACATCCCATCCCTGCTAGTCTTATGTTTGATCCCCAATTCCAGTAATCTTCGCCTTGCTGATTCATCAGTTGCAGTGTCACCCTCTAACAGGCTATGGTTAATTATCTTTAGTATTAGTCCATTATCCACACCCATGTGTCCACAATCTCGAGATCTTATATACTGAGTCAGGACAAAGTGATATGGTTGAACTACCTTGGATCTAGTATAATGGCAGATGTCAGGATGAAATTAAGGCAAGAATTGCTGAGGCAAAATAAAGTTTGCCACAGTTGGATAAATTTCTTACTTACTCTTCTTATCAATTAAAACTGTCATTGGCAGTGAAGAAAGCAGTTCTACAATGCTATATACATCTTATATTTCTTTATGCATGTGAGACATGGACAGTGAACAGATGAAAGAGAATTAGGAGCAACAGAGATGTGGTTCCTAAGAAGGATGCAACTGAAATAATGGATAGACAGAAAATCAAATGAAGTTCTCGGGGAAATAAAAGGAAGTCATGAGTTAATCAACATGATAATGTGCAGAGTTCTTTGGTGAAAAGAAAATCTAGAGAATCTTGCTACGGGTAAATTGGCTCAAAGAGAAGAGAAATACTTCAACAAACTGCCCATGTGGCATGGGAAGAGAGACCCCCACCTAGTTCTGACTCAAGGTTGTTGTTGTTGTTTTTGCCTGTACACAGGAAATAGGTGTTTCTCATGCATGGAATACCTGTCAACCTGTACGAATCTTTCGTACAATGTATGTTTTTTTGATACTTTTAGCAGTGTACGGCCGTGCAGACTCGTTGTACTTATAACTTGGTTAAATATTGCTGTTGTTTTGCTTTGTTGCAATTTAATCGCTGTTTTAATCTTTCCAGTTATATCTTGCCCTTCAATATATTTCTGATAAATTAACACATTAACTACCGAATTGAAAAACACACTGTGGCCGAATTAAATTGTTTTCCCATTTTTATCCTGTAGGTGTTTGCACAAAGTAAGCGGTAATTTTCGTAATTGTTTACAGATTTTTATGAATTACACGTCATTTTAAAGATAAATGAATGTACTATTACAATAAGCACCATTTGTAACTCTAATAGTGGTTGTTGCTATTTAACGGCCCTCCGATGGCCGAGGACTTGCAATATTTTCACAATTATAACTGCTTGCGCCCCATCTCTATAAAAATCCCTATTTCAATCAATGTGCACACCGTTTTCACTCTTGTCCTCGTCGCTAGATCTATCAGTCAATTGTTGAAACAAGTTTCTAGCCTATTCAGCCGTTAGACAAGATGTACAAGCATTTTTTGTGGTCCTATCACTAGTTGCCACGGTAAACAGTTTTACACGATTTGGTAACTAACCCAAAACGCTGAAAAACATGAATATAATATCAATTTTCCAGTGTTCTACAACAACCATGCTTTGGTAATTTGTTTTCTGGTAGCAACTTAAAATTTCGAACCAGATCAGAAAGTGTTTCAGTGCATTTTTCATTCGTTTTATTACTAAAATTAGATCCACGCTCTGAGCGGCTCGCGGTCCAAATGATAGGATTTCAAAAGCCGGTCCCACCGGCTTGCGGTAATTAATGTGTTAATGTCATAATATTCTGTGTAGGCCCTACATAACTAGAAAAAATAAGTTTGTTTGCGTTGAGTAGGCCTACCTACTTTATTCCAGCTGTCGAGATTCACTGCTTTATTTTTTAATAAAGTGGCGATCTATTATCACTGGTCTTGGCTACCAACTTTTAAATAATAATTTTGTAAATTTTTGGTAGTATGTTTTTTCTTCCTAGATTTGATATTCTGTTCATAATTTGGTTAATTTTTTGCTTTAGCTGTTTGCTTTGCTTCGTTGTATTTTATTTTTGTCGTTCTCTTTCCAGTTATATTTTGACCATTTAAATATTTCCAATAAATTAATATCATAAAATTATGTGTCTGCCCTACATAACTAGAAAAAAGTTTGTTTGCGTAAACTTCGCTGCTTTATTATTCAATAAAGTGGCGATCTATTATCACTCTTCTAGCAACTTTTTAATAATAATTTTGTAAATTGTGGTAACACGTTTTTTTTTCTTCCTAGATTCGTTATTCTGTTTATAATAATTTTTTTGCTGTTAGCTGTTTGCTTTGCTTCATTGTAATTTTTAATCATTCTCTTCGTCTACAAAGATTATTAGTTGAAATATTTCATCCATTGAATGATGGCTGAGCCTAATTCAAAGAAACAAAAGCTTGCAGGTCATGGTAAGTTTCAGGCCGAATGGGTTAAATTCTTCCCTGACATTGTAGATGCATCCAAGCTTTGGATCAACCCAAGCTTTTTGTAGATTATGCAGCAAAGATATTAAAATAGCAGCTTCAGGATTATAGGATCAGAAAGTAATTTTAAATTGAAATTGCATGAACATATGTTTGCAATGAAGAAGGGGGCATCTATTAAGACCTTTTTTGCTCAGCCAAAGCAGGAAGAGGGTGGCATTACAAGGGCTTAAGTTTTATTTGCCAATTTCATTGCCCAGCATAACTTAACTGCATCTGTTGCTGATCACTTTTGTGACTTTGGCGCCTGTAATGTTTCCTGACAGTGATATTGCCAGAAAGTTCCAGTCGAAGAGGACCAAGACAACACTTATCATTAAAAACTGCCTGGCTCCATCTGCAACAGAACCAGTGATAAAGCTGTGCAGGGAAACACCCTTCTCATTAATGGTTGATGAATCAAATGACAAGAAAACAGAAGTGGTTAGCTATTATGTATTTTTTACAGTGTTAGATTAACATTGATACATGCTGTGCAGACTTTAAGCCCACAAATGCAATTCTGCAAAGTGCTAAAGTGCATGTGTTGATTATAATACAAAACACTGTAAATCGAAAGAATAGTGTACACTATTAGATCACTAAGTTTTTTTATATGTAAAGAACAGCATGAGACTATTAGCATGTTTTATATCACAATAATTCAAATGCTAATAGATTTGTATATGTCATTTCTCATTTTAAAACTGAATTTGTATAATTTATTAATATATTTTTTGCGTAAGGATTTTTGGGTGTTTGTAAGGATTTTTTTGGTCCGTCGTACAGGTTTTTGTCTCAGGAGGTTGACAGGTATGCTCAAGATATAAGACCGCTTTGCCATACCTGCTATGGTTTACCCATAATCTGTACAAGGTGTTTGCGTTTTCATATGTGTACACCCTGTACATAATTTCTGTACAGGTTTTCTAACCCGTTCCCCTTATTACTGTGTCTCAGAGTACTTTTATAAGGTCCTATTGAACACAGGATTTTCTAGTCTGTTAGTGATAATTTAGCACAGAAACAGACTAAATGATGACACCATCACATTATTTTTACAGTGTAAAATAAACTCAAGACACTTATTGTTTGGGTTTTAAAATAAGAGAAGACCTGCTTTAAAAGGCAAAGTCCCCGTGCAGCCCACTGTAATAGAAAATATTTTTACACGAATTAACTTTTGATATGTTTTTTTTTCAGTCTTTGTATAGGGTTTTGGGTTTTTTGTACAGGTTTTTCATCTCCGAGGTGTGGCATGTATGGCTTTGCCGTGACTCGAAATGTACTGCCACTTTGTCCTGACTCAAAATATAGGGCCACTTTGTCTGCTGACTGAAGATATAAGACCACTTTATCTTGACTCAAAATATAAGTGCCACTTTGTCCTGACTCAAGATATAAGACCACTTTGTCCTGACTCATGATATAAGACCTCTTGTCCTGACTCATGATATAAGATCTCTATTCTGACTCAAGATATAAGACCATTTTGTCCTGACTCAAGATATAAGACTTGTCCTGACTCCAAGATATAAGGCCACTTTGTCCTCTGACTCGAGATATAAGGCCACTTTGTCCTCTGACTCAAGATATAAGACCACTTTGTCCTGACTCAACATATAAGACCTCTGTCCTGACTCGAGATATGACCTCTTTGCCTTGACTCAAGATGTAAGACCACTTTGTCCTGACTCAAGATATGACTTTTGTCCTGACTCAAGATATAAGACCTCTGTCCTGACTCAAGATATAAGACCACTTTGTCCTGACTCAAGATATAAGACCTCTGTCCTGACTCAAGATATAAGACCTCTATCCTGACTCAAGATATAAGACCATTTTGTCCTGACTCAAGATATAAGACTTTTGTCCTGACTCAAGATATAAGACCTCTTTGCCTTGACTCAAGATATAAGATCATTTTGTCCTGACTCAAGACATAAGACCTCTGTCCTGACTCAAGATATAAGACCTCTTTGCCTTGACTCAAGATATAAGACCTCTGTCCTGACTCAAGATATAAGAACTCTGTCCTGACTCAGGATATAAGACCTCTTTGCTTTGACTCAAGATATAAGATCACTT
Organism: Oreohelix idahoensis; assembly: GCA_024509875.1. Taxonomy (NCBI): domain Eukaryota; kingdom Metazoa; phylum Mollusca; class Gastropoda; order Stylommatophora; family Oreohelicidae; genus Oreohelix; species Oreohelix idahoensis. Next base: position 75,781 of record JAMPIV010010338.1, on the reverse strand, counting down.
TGTCCCGACTCAAGATATAAGACCACTTTGTCCTGACTCAAGATATAAGACCACTTTGTCCTGACTCGAGATGTACGACTACTTTGTCCTGACTCAAGATATAAGACCACTTTGTCCACTGACTTGAGATATTGTTTCCATGTGTGTGTCTAGCAGTATGCTAGTATGTCGCCGTTTTTTTTCTGCTGGCCACCTTCAGATGTTGCGGATTCTTCCTGGCCTGGGAATTCTATTTCATGTTTTAGGGGACTGTTCTAAAAAAAAAGCAAATATAACAATAGGCCCACCCTAATGTAGTTTCTCATGTTGAGTTTATTCTTTAAGTAAATACCAGCTTTATAATAGTAAATAGAGGAACAAATGATTAATCTAATTAGGACTTTGGAGTATCCGTTGTAGTAACACAATGTCAACTAATTAGAAATTGGTACTATCCATTGTAGTACCGGTAACTTAAATTTCATCTAATTAGAAATTTCGGCTATCCATTCCTTTAATATAAATGTACATAAATATAAATTTAGACTAGCCAGTGGTGTAACGTAACTAGAATTCAGACTACCCATTATTGGTAATATAATTTCTTATAAGTAGAAGTTTCGCATATCTCTTACATTCATGTCAACGGAAATTTAGACTACTTGTTGTGGCAACAGAATTTCAGCTAACTAGAAATTTGAACTACCGGTATGCATTGAATTAATATAAATGTACGTAAGCCTACATTGAAAGATAGGCTACCCATTGTGATAACATAATTTCGACTAACTAAAAAGTAATTAGACATTTTGGCTATCCACAGTATAAACAGAACTTCATTTAACCGTAACATACACATAACTAGACACATAGATTATTCATTGTTGTAACATACAGTTTTTTTCTTTCTTAGGAATAGATTCGCATTTTTTAAAAATGGCTTTAAAAATATTATGTCAGGTTGTAATATTATTACGTTGTGTCTGACGCCATTAAACCGTGATGTGTTATTCATACTAGCCCTTGTTCAAATCATTTTTTTTTTTTAACCTCCTAATGCTACTATATCAAATGGGTGATAATCTGGAAGTTAGCCAAGGTATGTATTTAGGCCAGTTTTTTTCCCCCATTCAGAAGATAGAACAAGGAGAATAACTTTACCAAGAATAATTCAAGGATACAAAGGAATATGCGCTGCCCTTGCGTAAATTCCAGGGTTAGATCTCTTAAGACCCTAAAAGCACCTCTTCATTGTCCATACTGGAAACAGGCAAATTTCGAGTTGCCTGGCCAGCGTTTCTGAAATCGACAAAACGATTTCCCCGCCCTCCCTTTTTTTGTTGTTGTGAAACATGTTGAAAACCCAGCATTGCACACTTAGCTTGGGGGAACCATTTGAGCTCCAGATTTAACTCCGGCTGTTACCTGGTTGGCTGTGTGCAGGAGGATCTCAGTGAATATGTGACCGGGGGGGGGGGGGGGCGCTGGGACAGCTCTTTGCAGGACATGAGGATTCCTTGAGAGAGCCCAGAACTCGTAATTTTATCCCTTCATATTGGAAAATGAACAGTATACCGCCTCCTACACCCCCCCTTCTTTTCTAGCTTGACACCAGATGTGAGGATCCTTTAAGTTTATGCCACGCCAGGATAGAATATCCAGAAAAGAAACTGAAGCTCATGACACCCTGGCTCAACAAGCTTCGAAATAGCAGAAAAGCCAAACCAAAAACCTACACCTACAATGTAGATAGTGCCATGGATTCTTCAGCTTCGCATTGCCTGCGAAATAGCGACAAGCTCAGCAGCCCTAGTTAAGCAACAATAACCAACGACAAGCTCAGCAGCCCTAGTTAAGCAACAATAACCAACGACAAGCTCAGCAGCCCTAGTTAAGCAACAATAACCAACGACAAGCTCAGCAGCCCTAGTTAAGCAACAATAACCAACGACAAGCTCAGCAGCCCTAGTTAAGCAACAATAACCAACGACAAGCTCAGCAGCCCTAGTTAAGCAACAATAACCAACGACAAGCTCAGCAGCCCTAGTTAAGCAACAATAACCAACGACAAGCTCAGCAGCCCTAGTTAAGCAACAATAACCAACGACAAGCTCAGCAGCCCTAGTTAAGCAACAATAACCAACGACAAGCTCAGCAGCCCTAGTTAAGCAACAATAACCAACGACAAGCTCAGCAGCCCTAGTTAAGCAACAATAACCAACGACAAGCTCAGCAGCCCTAGTTAAGCAACAATAACCAACGACAAGCTCAGCAGCCCTAGTTAAGCAACAATAACCATCGACAAGCTCAGCAGCCCTAGTTAAGCAACAATAACCAATGACAAGCTCAGCAGCCCTAGTTAAGCAACAATAACCAACGACAAGCTCAGCAGCCCTAGTTAAGCAACAATAACCAACGACAAGCTCAGCAGCCCTAGTTAAGCAACAATAACCAACGACAAGCTCAGCAGCCCTAGTTAAGCAACAATAACCAACGACAAGCTCAGCAGCCCTAGTTAAGCAACAATAACCAACGACAAGCTCAGCAGCCCTAGTTAAGCAACAATAACCAACGACAAGCTCAGCAGCCCTAGTTAAGCAACAATAACCAACGACAAGCTCAGCAGCCCTAGTTAAGCAACAATAACCAACGACAAGCTCAGCAGCCCTAGTTAAGCAACAATAACCAACGACAAGCTCAGCAGCCCTAGTTAAGCAACAATAACCAACGACAAGCTCAGCAGCCCTAGTTAAGCAACAATAACCAACGACAAGCTCAGCAGCCCTAGTTAAGCAACAATAACCAACGACAAGCTCAGCAGCCCTAGTTAAGCAACAATAACCAACGACAAGCTCAGCAGCCCTAGTTAAGCAACAATAACCAACGACAAGCTCAGCAGCCCTAGTTAAGCAACAATAACCAACGACAAGCTCAGCAGCCCTAGTTAAGCAACAATAACCAACGACAAGCTCAGCAGCCCTAGTTAAGCAACAATAACCAACGACAAGCTCAGCAGCCCTAGTTAAGCAACAATAACCAACGACAAGCTCAGCAGCCCTAGTTAAGCAACAATAACCAACGACAAGCTCAGCAGCCCTAGTTATGCAACAATAACCAACGACAAGCTCAGCAGCCCTAGTTAAGCAACAATAACCAACGACAAGCTTAGCAGCCCTAGTTAAGCAACAATAACCAAGAAGAATTTAAAGTTTTTAAAAAACAAAACAAAGGAAAGACAATTTTCTAGAAAGTGGACAAACTTTAGGGATTACATTCGTCGAAGAAGCATAATAAAGGTACACAACTACACCAACACGATTGTGCATTAAACACTAGTGCTGTTATTGCCCCTGCATTTCAATACATTACCGTAATCGTCCGTCCGCCTTTATGAGTCTTAAGTACGCTTGCTTTCTTTGTGGTGTGTATGCCTTGTTTTGAAGTAAGAAAAAGACGCTGCAGTTGGATAGGATACACATTTAGGAAACCCTATATATAGACAGAGTATCCTTATCTGATCCCCAATAGTTGTAATCACCTCAGTGCTTTATTCTTTATATTCTCAATATGGTTCTTGAGGCTGAGCTGCCGATCAAGTGTGACTACAAGATACGTTGTGTGTTCTTCTTTTGCCACTTGGTGTTTATCTAGCAACAGGTTTATATTCTTCTTGGTAACTTTATGGCTTTTGGTAAAGATAGTGTACACAGTCTTTGTATGGTTCACCTTTAGTTTCCATGCTTGGCAGTACTCATGCAGTCATCTAAGGTCACCGTTTAGTCTCTGAGCTCCACTTTCAACATTCTCATGACTCTGCCATATTGCCAGGTCATCAGCGTAAAGAGCTTTATTTCGGCTTTGATCTGGTCTGCTAAGTCATTGATATAGATGAGAAATAGAGTGCAGCTTAATGATGAGCCTTGTGATAAGACTTCTTTAGATGAGATTGAATCGTTTATCTTTGTCTGGATTGATCGATCAATCAAAAAATACTTTATCCAGTTGTATAACTTGCATTGAATTCCTATGCCAATCATCTTCATCAGGAGGCCTTTTCTCAGAGCAGACAGATGCGCAAAGAAGGGAACAAGACAAGAACAAGCACACACAGCAACAACAACTCTCCTAACAGCCAAATCACTCATACGAACAACAAAAGAAACTTGTCTGAATAGATGGGTCATGGGGAAACACCAGGAGAGAGGTTTACAGACATATGACCGGTCCTGATCCTAATGACAGCATCGGCCACCTTACAAGGAGGGATCAGAGCTCCATTGTTCGGCTCATGACACAACATATACCACTCAACAGTCACTTGAACAGAATCCACACACAACACTCTCCAGAGTACCAGCTATGTAACTACCCCTACGACACTGTTGACCACCACCCCTTTAAGTGCCTGGCACTCGATGATGTTAGTAACATGCTCCTTTCTCCGATAAGTGGAACACCCTGTACTTGTGTGAAAACATGCAGATATCATTGCATGGCATTGGGCCGAAGGGCGAGAGCCCCAAACGCCACTGGGTCAATAATAACAACTTAGGGGTTTGGGGCAGAGTTGGAAAAATGTTGATTGCGCTGTACCGCTAGACCAAAAGGGATGCTTTGGTAGATCTCCGATGACGAAAAAAAAATGGGGAGAAGGGATAAAGAATTGTTAAAATAGGAAATTTTCTTATTAGCTCTTTCGCTATGACGTACAGATATTACGCTTTTTTGTTATATGTACATCCAGAGAAATTCAAAGGGAACGGGGAACAGAACTAGTCGCACCACCTCATAAAGCTGGATATAGCATAGTGAAGTTTCTAATACTTCACTCGCCCTTCAGCAATGTCTGCTAAATGACAGCCATCACCTGAAATAAAAACTGACATGGGCAGAGGCGTCCCTAAAGTACTCGGCACCCGGGGCGGATCATAACTTTGAAATCCTCTACCCCAAATAAAGAAACACACTAGCAAGTATATTTTTAACAGTAAGTATTATCTTTATACTGTTCGATGGTACCCCCTTCCTGGCTGTCACCCAAGGCGGACCTCCTCCCTCCTCGCACCCCCTCCCCTTAGTACGCCACTGGATATGGGTAGTTCTCATGGGTCTCTGAAGAAACAAAGAATAGGACTATTGTATTTTCAGGCATGTCGTACAAGGCACTAGTATGAGGCTGTGAAAGGGCTGCCAATCCCATCATTTAAAGTGAATTGTTACAGAATCTTTCACTGCAAGAGAATGTGAAAGTTTGGTGCAAGCTTCCTGCAAGGAGACCAGCAGCAGTGGAGGATCCATGTTAAGTAAGGAGAGCCAAACAACGATGATGATGAAATAGACATTGATTTTTTTTTGTCCTTCCAGGTTTTTGTTTTCATTCCTGGTTTTTGTTTTCATTCCTGGTTTTTGTTTTCCTTCCAGATTTTTGTTTTCCTACCAGGTTTTTGTTTTCATTCCTGGTTTTTGTTTTCATTCCTGGATTTTGTTTTCATTCCTGCTATTTGTTTTCCTTCCAGGTTTTTGTTTTCCTTCCAGGTTTTTGTTTTCCTTCCAGGTTTTTGTTTTCATTCCAGGTTTTTGTTTTCCTTCCAGGTTTTTGTTTTCCTTCCAGGTTTTTGTTTCCATTCCTGGTTTTTATTTTCATTCCAGGTTTTTGTTTTCATTCCAGGTTTTTGTTTTCATTCCAGGTTTTTGTTTTCAATCCTGGTTTTTGTTTTAATTCCTGGTTTTTGTTTTCCTTCCAGGTTTTTGTTTTCCTTCCTGGTTTTTATTTTCATTCCAGGTTTTTGTTTTCATTCCAGGTTTTTGTTTCCATTCCAGGTTTTTGTTTTCCTTCAAGGTTTTTGTTTTCCTTCCAGGTTTTTGTTTTCCTTCCAGGTTTTTGTTTTCCTTCCAGGTTTTTGTTTCCATTCCTGGTTTTCACGAAGATTTCACAGTTCGTCTTTAAACATTTTTTTCCACTTGTTAATGATTACCTTACCATTATCTACAGTGTAGAGCTAGAGTTTTCCTGTGGATTTTCTGCCATTTCACAACTTGTTAATTTGAAGTCATGAAATCCAGTTTCTGTTCCAAGTATTCCATCCTGGCTCGGCATCCTAGGTTAATAATCCTTACAACTGGTTTTAATCTAGCAGGCAGTGTTGCCACTCCTAGGTTGATTCACCTAGATCTAGATTTTTTTTGGTGTGTGTGTTCATCTTTGGTTCATCTTTCGTCATCTTTTGTTCATCTTTGGTCATCTTTTGTTCATCTTTGGTCATCTTTTGTTCATCTTTGATCATCTGTTGTTCATCTTTGGCCATTTTTTTGTTCATCTGTGGTCATCTTTGGTCATCTTTTGTTCATCTTTGGTCATCTGGTCATCTTTTGTTCATCTTTGGTCATCTTTTGTTCATCTTTGGTCATCTTTGGTCATCTTTTGTTCATCTTTGATCATCTTTTGTTCATCTTTGGTCATCTTTTGTTCATCTTTGGTCATCTGTTGTTCATCTTTGGTCATCTTTGGTCATCTTTGGTCATCTTTGGTCATCTTTGGTTCATCTTTGGTCATCTGTTGTTCATCTCTGATCATCTTTTGTTCATCTTTGGTCATCTTTTGTTCATCTTTGGTCATCTTTTGTTCATCTTTGGTCATCTTTTGTTATCTTTGGTCATCTTTTGTTCATCTGTGGTCATCATTGGTCATCTTTTGTTCATCTGATCATGTTTGGTCATCTTTTGTTCGTCTTTGGTCATCTTTTGTTCATCTTTTGTTCATTTTGTCTTTTGTTCATTTTGTCATCTTTTGTTCATCTTTGGTCAGCTTTTGTTCATCTTTGGTCATATTTTGTTCATTTTTGGTCATCTTTTGTTCATCTTTGGTCATCTTTGTTCATCTTTGGTCATCTTTTGGTCATCTTTGGTCATCTTGTTCATCTCTGGTCATCGTTTGTTCATCTGTGGTCATCTTTGGTCATCTTTTGTTCATATGGTCATCTTTGGTCATCTTTTGTTTATCTTTGGTCATCTTTTGTTCATCTTTGGTCATTTTTTGTTCATCTTTTGTCATCTTTTGTTCATCTTTGTCATCTTTTGTTCATATTTGGACATCTTTTGTTCATATTTGGTTCATCTTTGATCATCTTTGGACGTCTTTGGTTATCTTTTGTTCATCTTTGGTCATCTTTGGTTCATCTTTAGTCATCTTTTGTTCATCTTTGGTCATCTTTTGTTCATCTTTGGTCATCTTTTGTTCATCTTTGGTCATCTTTTGTTCATCTTTGGTCATCTTTTGTTCATCTTTGGTCATCTTTTGTTCATTGGTCATCTTTTGGTCATCTTTGGTAATCGTTGGTTCATCTTTGGTCATCTTTTGTTCATCTTTGGTCATCTTTTGTTCATCTTTGGTCATCTTTTGTTCATCTTTGGTCATCTTTGGTCATCTTCTGTTCATATTTGGTCATCTTTTTTCATCTTTGGTCATCTTTTGTTCATCTTTGGTCATCTTTGGTCATCCTTTGTTCATCTTTGGTCATCTTTTGTTCATCTTTGGTCATCTTTTGTTCATCTTTGGTCTCTTTTGTTCATCTTTTGGTCATCTTTGGTAATCTTTGGTCATCTTTTGTTTATCTTTGGTAATCTTTTGTTCATCTTTGGTCATTTTTTCGTCATCTTTGGTAATCTTTTGTTCATCTTTGGTCATCTTTTGTTCATCTTTGGTCTCTTTTGTTCATCTATTGTTCATCTTTGGTCATCTTCATCCTCATTTTCCTTTGCGCTTTCTACAGAAACGTTGACCACCACTGCAAGTGGTACCTTTGGGGAAAGTCTGTCCTAAGCACTAACTCGCTCTTGCGGCCGTGGTTTCTGTGACAATTTGTTTTACATGATGAAGTTGCCAGCCCCATGCACTACGTTATATTTGTCGGCTTGTACTGGATTAACCATTAAACAAAATAAGCATATGCTTAGGGCACCAGGGGAAGGGGGCACCACACTTGACTTTAGTGGTTTCTGTGACAATTTGTTTTACATGATGAAGTTGCCAGCCCCAAAATAAGCATATGCTCAGGGGAAGGGGGCACCACATCGTTTTTTCCCCTAGCTATTATGCCCCTAACTTTCAACTCTTTCACTGCCAAACTTGACTTTAGTCGATTTTTTGTTGTTGTAATTATCTTTATTGATCGTGTTTTCCTAATAAGTCAATAATTTGCTTATATTGCTTACTGCTATTTAGTGTTAAACAACATTAAAGAAAAAAAACTATTCATTTAATATAGTTACGAGGTCTGGCCTAGAAGAAAACTGAATTTTCAATCTCTTATTTCACCATCAGCACTTACGGAGTTAATGTCTCGTCAGTTAAGCACTGGAAGGGCTGGGGGGGGGGGGGGGGAACCATTGTTGGGCTGTGCTTAAAGCATCAGTTGGCCTTAATCCGGCCCTGCCTGAGCTGCAGTAGTCATATTCTTTGTGTCTCACCAGTCACCCCCGGGAAATACACGGGGCGGTCGTATTTATAGATTTTCAAACTATTTCTGACATGATAAGAATAAAATAATTCATATTTGTCATTTGCTCTATACGGTAAGTTTATATAGGCCAGTAATAGTACGTATCACCTGTACAACATCACACCACAATGTCTGTTATTATATTTGGGCAAGCGACTAATATAACCGACGGATTCTATGTCTAGATTGAACCGGGGTGCGCCTCGCTATAACAAGGTAAACAAAAAATAATTTTTAATAGACAAATAATGCTTTGCTTGTTTGGTTTTTTTTTTCGCTTATCAAATCACAAGCATTTTCATGATAAAATTAACAGTCTTCAAAAATATTTCTTTGCTTTGACCTCAAAATAATACTTTTTAAAGGTTTTCTCGAGGAAGTAGACGGTTCTGGAAGCGTTATTTTTCGAGATTCTCCACCAAATGATTAAAACGCGTCCGGTAAATTAATGAAAATGGCAAACGGCTTCGTCTCATCGGCTCACCATTTCAGCCCTTTCTTCTGAGTCCCATGTTTGTTTGCTTAGCGACATCTCACTATTCTTTCGCGCATGCGCGCGTTGGGATCGGGTTGTGAGAGGACATGACGTAAAGCGGGTTGCCAGCACGTCACATCAGCAGCTATCTGAATCTCGCGAGAGTTGGCGAAAGTAACCGTTGTAAGGCTTAGAGCAAAGATGCCAGACTTGAACAGAAAACAGCCAACGAATTCCGAGCATTAGCGAGGGAGTCAGGTTCATGCTGGAATCGAAAGCCAACCTCGGACACGAAGAAGGAGTTTCGTGTTAGAAGCAGAAGATGAAGTTGTTTTGACGAGCTGAGACCAGGAATACTGAAGATAAGCTGGCTCAGGGATCCCCCATTCTGTCTGACATGATCTGTGGCCCCCTGGTCTCACCTCCGCCACACAGGCAGGGATTAACCCCACGTATGGATTAGAAGGGGCGTGATGTCGATCGCAAGAAAGCGCGCGAGATGTCAGAGCACTTTCAATATCTCCTCTCGGATAACAGATTTGGTCGGCACATAACAAAACACACACTTTTGATTTCATTTCCGGGACCCGCTATGCGAAAGATGGTGAAGCAATTTTTCTTCTTTCAGATATTGCAAACATTTCATGAGAATTTTGTGAAGCTGAAATTAGCAACAATGGCGTATGCTCGGCTATTTCGGATGAATTTAGCTTCTGCAAATCAACTGAACGCCCGAAAGAGGAACAAAGGAATGGTAACACTGAAACCTAATATTTATGCCGTAAATGGCGACTAAGAAGGCTTGGGCATGGAATCCACTACCCCATCCTTTTGAAACTGCATGCCACAGAAGAGTCAACAAAACAATATGTGAAACCTGTTGATAACATTACAATGCATGCCTTGTTCTGGAATCCACAGGGTTTGAGAAACGGAGGTAGACGGAAACACGTGGGAAAGAGAATTTGAGAGATACATGAAGATTACGAGTAAGACATGGCACGACCTTGAGCTGACGGCACGTGACAGGAGGACTTGGTAAACGTTTATTGAAGGCCTATGTTCCTTTTGGAAGCTGAAAATGAAGAAGCAGGGGCGGATTAAGACCAACTGATGCCCTAAGCATAGCCCCCGATGATGCCCCTTCTTCCCCCCCCCCCCTTTCGCGGCGCTTCTATTGCTTAACTGACAAGACATTAAAACTCAATAAATGCTGAAGAGACTGAAAATTCAATTTTCTTCCTGGCGAGACTCCACTGAAATTCGTGCAGAAAAACGTTGGTAAGACAGGCAAACGTACTGAACTCTAGGTCTATGTCTGACACTTTCAGTCACTCACCATACCAAAGAAAACTTTTTTTTTTTTTTACAATTCGGATTAAAGTCGAACACGGCAGATATTGAAAATTACAAAAAAATTAGACTAAAGACGACTGTGGCAGTGAAAGAGATGAGAGTTAAAGGCATGATAGCTAGAGGGAAAATTTTATGGTGCCTCCCTTCCCTTGGTGCCCTAAGCAAGTGCTTATTTTGCTTAATGGTTAATCCAGCCCTGTGAAGAAGAGATCTGTACACGTTGCACTACTGGTCGCACTAAGCCAATTTGTATAATAACTGCACTGTTATGAAAGGTACCTGTATTTACAACGCGGTGTAAGTTACGAAGTCAGTGCAGGTGTAATAGAAGTTCGGTCATGAATATTGAAAGGAAAGAATCCATTCAGGCATATTGGAAATATGGTGTTAGGCCCATATTTTCTTCACCATCAGCACACTAGGGGTGATATGGTCAGCATCACGTGGGCCGCCTTAACCTTCCCAGAGTTGCTCTGGTACCCACAGTTCATGAGGCTGGGTCGATGCCGAAGCCGTTTGCGGTCTAAAAATCCCACTTCAACTGGGGATCGAACCATAGACCACCGAGCTAGGAAGCCAGTGTACTAACCACTGCGCAACCGCGGCTCCCCCTGAATACTGAGCAGAAGCTATTCTCTTGCTCATACAACGCCTGTCCCGTGTTCACCTCCCTTCTCCTCTTCCCCCCCCCCCAATAAAAAAATACGTAGATAATATTTGTAGTATAAATGTACACTGTATATAAAAATATGACAGACAGCTTCATGTGCAACGAAGTTTTGTTAACGAAAAAAAAAAAGTTTACAGCCTATCCTGTCATGTGGGCAAACATCATGGTCAATCATTAAATAAGCAAGAAAATGTGTGGCGATAACAGAGATATGGCTTTACAACAGAACACTAACAATCCCACGGACAGCCCGAATGAGGCCCGACATTCTGTCGCCGTTTCTTGTATAAATCGTATAAATGAAAAAAAAAAAAAAGCTAACAATCAATATGTTCTGAAGGAGGTTACTGTGAAATTGAAGCTTACGGTACTACAACGCACCACAAAGAGGAAGTGCACGTTTATTTGGCATGTAAGAGGAGAACTGGTGGAGCATACTGCGACAACAGCCAAGATGGAACAAAAATTATTTATATGACAATAAAAAGAGAAGAAACTCCGCCTGAAAAAGTGAGGAAGGATTCTGACTGACTTGGGTGCTTCATGCGTCTAAGGAAATAGCTGAGTAAAACTGTGAACCAGGCTGGGTAAAGAGGCAGCCCCTCCACCTTGCAAAGGTACAACAGGCCAACCACTTGTTTGTCTTACAATTTGATTACAAGTGGGAGAAGACTGGCCACCACGACAAATATGGGAAATCAAGAGCCCAGGATCCAGACCTCCAGGACGACCCAGAGTTGGCTGAGGGGACAACATTTGACAGTCTCGGAAGATCCGAAGACTAGAATTGAACCAGGCCAGGAGGAAGACAGCCGATAGGATAGTATGGTGCTCTCTCTCTCTCTCTCTCTCTCTCTCTCTCTCTCTCTCTCTGGAATACCTCTATACCCCAGGGCAGAAGAGGAACGACTAAGTAAGTTTTGGGGGGAAACGAAAGAAGATGAGAAATAGATGCTGAGGATGGATACGACACATTGAGGAAACAAATGTTGATGACAATATAATGCAGAGAAGTAGAGAACGATCAAAAAAACACGCGGAGTAGAGAGATGGAAACAGAAATGAAAGAAGTGAAGGTGTGGAACGAACTTGAGCGGATGGCACGAGACAGGAAGACTTACCTGCATGTGTTGAAGACCTATGCTTCTGGGGGAGCTGAAAGGTAATAAATAATAGAAAAGAAAATCGAGTGAAGGACGTTTCAGAAAACAAGCTGATAATCTGCATCAGTTAGTGACAAGCAAGAAAATATATTATAAAAAGAAAACAAAAGTAACAATACGGTCGTTTTTCCTATAACGCGGTATACGCGTTCTTATTAATCACCGAGTTGTGCAATTTCGTGCAATGAAAATAACAGGGATTATTGGAGAAAATTGGGTTAGGGGGAAAAACACTCTACACACGTACAGTCTCGGTAATGTTATACAGAAAAATGGAATTTTTTTATTATTGTTTTTAAAAAAAAATAAAGTGTTGCCTCGTTTTGGGGAGGCGCGCCCCGTTCAACCTAGTCGGTTATATTAGGGCGCATCTCCAAATACCCAGACTCCGATAACTCTGGCTTTTACCTAGTTGCCTGCTTGCAGGGGGATCTCTGTATGGACCCCATGATAGGCAGGGGGAGCAGAGAAGTGACTCTGTGCATGAAGTGACAATTCCTTGTGTGACAGTATAGCCTCCCCTGCTTTGCAGTAGTGGTTCAACAGTGGCCAAAACTCAAGAGTATCTAATATGGGCTTCAAAGGTATCTACCTTCGCACAAGATTACTCTTGGCAGAGATGTAGATAGAAGGGTGATGACACTTCTATTACAAAGGGAAGTCTTCACAAGATATTCAGAATAAGCGAGAACAATACTGCTTTGGCTGAGTATGTTAACTCTGTAATTCTGCCGACGATTTTGTGAAGGATTTAAGCACTTATTACTTTCAGCTCGTTTAAGCCCCCACCCCTGATTTACTCAGTGGAATTCTATTATTTTAGTATAGCTATGTTTAGAGTGTGTGTAGTTATGGTAAAAGAAAAGAACGAAACGCTCTTCTAAGAATGGCGTTTTCCACCCCATAGTTATGGGTTCCTATCTTCCCATACCACCATCCCAATTACTCAGACTTTACCCTCGATGAGAATTAAATTTAATCCCTCGGGATAAAACTTTCTTTACATTTAAATAGAATACATTTCATAGTTACTTTATATTTAAATGAAAAGGTTACAAATACAGATAGAGTCTGTTTACATATACATCTCTACTGATTGAAAAGTGTTCACAATATAAATTGAATATGTTTTCATTTATGTTTTACACTAAATGAAAAGTTTGAAACTTCCATTACTTTAAAATGAATATTTTCACATAGACATTTACACTGGTTTAAAGCTTGAAGACTTACATTAATTTTAAAGTGACTATGTTTATAGGGACATTTACACTGCTTTGAAAATGAAAGTATTATACTTAGAATGTACATAATTTCTTTTCATCTTTCCATACCTGCTCCATAGGGAACCTGGAACTACTTCATGCTTTTAGTTCTCTTTACAAAACTATCAATAAAGCAATCACCAGCTCGTGCAGGAGTGGTTCATGAATCATCATTCTATACGCTGAGGTTTCCAGCCTCAAATGACTTTGACATCCACAAGCGAGTTTCACATATTAAAATTCACATGGTAATATATATATATATATATATATATATATATATATATATATATATATATATATATATATATATATATACACATATAAATATATATATATATATATATATATATATATATGTGTGTGTGTGTGTGTGTGTGTGTGTGTGTGTGTTAATTCATATGTTAGTAATAAAATATGAAATGTAAATCACAACTTACGCCAATCCTGACTCACAAACTTTTTTGCTTAGATGAATAAAAGAGACGAATCGGCCTCTTGCACGCTTTCTGGGGTGTCGTTAATTTAATAAGTTCCCTCTCTGACTTCGTGTGTGCTCCTTCAGTTTCCTCAGTCCCGGTTTCCTTATTTAAAAGGTTAGAGATTTCCTGGGCTATATTGTAAGTCCTGATGAATACTCCAATAAAAGGTGTCTGGTATTTTAAGAAGGAATTCTGAATTCTAATTCTTCACTGTAGCAGTCTAGTGTCTTGGCGAGCGATTTCTCCAGTGAAATAGCTTGAGAAAATGACCAGATTATATTCCCTGCCTTTCCACGCCTTCGTTTGTTATGAGCTATCAAAAAACTCCAATCATATTCAACCAGGCGGGTTATGAGGTCATTTCAAAATATTCCGACATCGGATAATTTTGAACGTAAGGCAGAGGTCAACTCTCCCATATATGGTAATAAGATGTCCGATGCCCTTGTGTACAAACTTACAGGCAGATTGGTACACTCATACAACAGCGCGTTCAAAATGTAACCATCATTACGTTATAAGAAAGTACTCTTGTCATAGCAAGTAGAACAGGAAACGCTTATATCATAAGTTTCCACCGGTACACGAGATCTTGTGCTAATCTTAGCCAAGCTGTCCCATTCCCTTGCGACTGCGAGTAATTATCTCAGCAAATCTGGGTAGCGTCAAGCAAATGTGATTATTATCACCTACAGGGAGTGTCAAGCAATTCGACAATACTCAAATATCTGCTACTTAGATGAAAAATAACGAAGAAAGAAAGAAAGAAAGAATAGTGCGATAATTGACAGCACATAATAAAAATCAGTACCACAAATGTACCGATACTGCCGGAGAGAAACAAAGATCGATAGGAACCGCCCCGTTTTGTTACACCTTGGGAGATCTCAGAACCAGAGCACAGTATTATTTTAGATCTGCATATTTGGAGAGCCCCATTGGATGGCGGGGAATGCACAGTATGCCACATGCTTCTTCCTCCTAGCTTGGGACCGGATGTGATGATCCTTTAAATGCAAGCCAAGCTGGAGGAACTGAAGCTCATGGCTTCAACTCAAAACGTTTGAGAATGGCAGAAAAGCCACAGGAAAAGTTTAGATCTACAGTGTAGATAATGCCACGGACTCTTCAACTTGGTAATGACTGGAAAAGAGCGAAAAACAACTGCAGAACCATACTATACATTACCAAGAAGATACCAAGTGATAATTGTCAGACTAAGAAAGGTCATTGCAGACTCAAACACTATCTGTGCAACAAATTGAACATCGGACAAACAGATTTGTGCCCTTATGGGCAGGACAAACAGTAGAACACGTACTCCAAAACTGTTGGCTCCATGAGAGGAGCATGGTTGAAGCTTGGCCTCCAATTGAGGGAGAAACTTTGGTGACGACAGAAGCCATGAGTTAGACTTCCAGCTTTATAATAGAGATACATGTGGTTATTTTTTTTTTTTTTTTTTTGCGTTCGCCCGCTAATACTCGAGGCGAAATCTCAGGTTATTATTTTATGTCTAACCTGACATTGATTTTACGTGAGTATCCCTTTATTTCTTGTACAGAGACAGGTGTCCCTCGCCATTCAGGCAAATACTCGCCGATTTCGGAGGTACCCATTGCAGCTGGGTCGGCTCAGGAGCCGCCAGTCCCTGGTCGACGACACTCCTTCAAATGTCCTCGCCAAGTCTCGAGTTAATCCAGTCCAAATCCCGGTCGACGAAAAATCCTCAAATGCCGTCGCCCGGGTTTGATCCTGTATCACCCGGTCGCCAGAGCGGTGTTGTAACCACTACGCTAGCGCGGCTCCCATGTGGTTATTTGAGAGCGAACAACGAAGAAGACAAGTCTGGTAATACATTTTTTTTTTTTAAACCAATAAAAAATGAAACCAGTTTTAAACATCTGGTCTAGTGTTTACTCTAACTATCACAATCTGTATACCCAGTCGAATGTGTGAAATTCTGAAGTCATTTACGAATGTTTACTGGGTCTTGCAATGTCTACTAAACCCCCACCTAATGCCAATTCATGTGGATCTTGAGTAGAAAAATAAAGTATATGTCTGCTGTTGTCTCAGGCACGTCGTAAAAGACGAATATCATGACGTTGTGCACGGACTGGCAAACCTAATCAAGTAAAACTAATTACTACAGACATCACCGCTGCAAGAATATGTGTGCTTTAGCATTGGCTTCCTCAAGGGAAGGAGCCACCCGGTTAGGAGCCAGATGTCCGTGCCATCTTCGCCCCCTCCCATCCACAGAGGGTTTGTGCTCATGAGCCGCTCAGGTTATTGCAGTCCCTGGTCGAAGGCACTCCTAAAAATGTCTTCGCCAGAACACGAATTAATCCAGTGCAAGTCACGGTCGAAGACACTTCTTCAAATGTTCTCGCCAGGGCGCGAACCTGGATCACCCGATCGCCAGCGCAGTGTGGTAACCATTACGTCAGCGCGGCTCCCATCAGTAATGAATAGAACGGTTACAAACAGACGGACCAAAGCCAAAAAAAACCCACTGTTGTAGTTGTTTATGGTAATGGTGTTGGTCTTCATAACGCGAATGGTAATATGAACAAAATGTCATATAAACCGTTCTGTGAAAAACGAACTACAACAAGTAGTGTTTAAACTGTTCAATCGATGGTAGTACATAAGTCGGTTTACTGTACATATAGTTTATTCAACATGGCACATACGAAGGAACGATACGATCATAGTTACAGATTATAGGTACAAAATGTCATACTTTGAAGTTGCTGATCATTCTTAGTGATTCTTCAAGAATTAAGTCTTATAAACATCCACAACAATCTATTCAGGTTCGAGTTCTGAATCGGCTAACCTCTCTTTACATCCATGCCATGACTTTGGCATTGAAGCATGTACGGCATTTAAAATATGAAGCATACGAATAAATAAACTGGTTTACACGTAGGTATTATTCCTCTACGGTAATCTAATATGACCACCGACTCCGTCTGTCCATTCTAGGAAATTACATGCTAAGATGACTTCCCGCTAGACTACAACTGGGAGCGGCCTGATACTTTAGTTTACGGCAATAAATATACAAATATAACCGGGGCGACACTTACATCATCCTTCCATCATTGGCTTCGTCAAGAATACCAATTGAATCAATATAACATACTGGCTTATACAAAACTGCCAGAAAATTCCAATAATATATATCTCGGACATAACAAAGTCCGCACTGCCCCGTTCAAAACATGACGTCACAATCCCCAAACTAGGTTACCCGTGCGTCCAAAGCAACTCACACTGCATTGTGCACGTCAGTGCGTGAATCAATCGAACGCACAAATAATAAAATATATAAAGACTGGTGCGTACATTTGGCAGGACCGAAGACTACCCCCTTAGGTAATAAATGTACGTAACACCCACCCAAGTTCTATACCTGGGAAGGTCACATGAGGAGATTACGGGGTGTACCATCAGCGTGAGCGTCATCTGATTAACAGAGTGGTTAGAGCGCTGGTCACTCGCGGCAAAGGTGCCGGGTTCGATATTGGGCATCGTCACGCTCTAGCCTACCAAGCTGTAAATGAGTACATACATGTGCTCTTGAGTTAGGGATGGAAAAGGCAGCGAGGAAGGGAACTGGTCATCTGAGAATAGTGAAGTCTCTAACACGTCACTCCCTATGGCAGTATCTGCTATGGGACTACCTTTACATTTACCTTTTTTTAACCATCAGCGTAAGGGGCATCAAATACTTCCAGTTGGTTGCTGCCAAACTGTGATGCTGAAATGTAATCAATCAATACCCTTTGGCTCCCCAAGGAGCATAGGCGTTCATTAAATACATGCCAAGTTCTCCTGCCATGTGCCATCCGCTCAAATTCTTTCCATTTTTTCCTCATCATTTTCACTTCTGTGTCAGTTCTCTTCTCCATGTGTTTGTTTTGGGTCTACCTCTGCCTCTCTTTCCCTAGTGATTCCAGAACAAGGACTGCCTTGTAATGCTATCAACAGGTTCCCTCAATATGTGTCCTATCCATCGCCAGCGTCTTCTTCTCAACTCTTGTTCCACTGGCACTTGTCTGGTTCTTGTCATCAGTTCCACATTTGTGATCTTATCATACCATTTAAATCCTTCTGTTCTACACAACCACACATTTATGAATGTCTGTAACTTTTTCTGTTGTTGATTTTGTTGTTCTCCTTGTTTCACAGCCATACAATAGGATTGACTTGACATTTGAGTTGAAGATTCTTATTTTTGTGTTGGACTTGATTTCTCTTGACCTCAATTTGTTTCACAATGCAATGGCTACGCTTGGCGTAATTGGTGTTCAGACTAAAACTTTCGGCGATTTCCCGCCATCCCGTAAATGTGTGTCCAAACAATCATTTGCTGATTAGTCGGGGGTCAGAACTTGACCCCTGCCCGACCTCTAACCTCAAACGTTCGAACGATGAATGGGGTTTGATTTTCTACCGCAAGCGTAAACGATTTTCCACATCAGAGCACGAACGCCAAAAAGATGGCTATGGTTGGTTAGACGACGGAAGATGGGACTCTGGGTGAATCGCACTCCCTGCCTTATGAAGAGTGGGTGATCGAAGCAGGAATGGTGCAGATGAAAACATTAAGATGGACGACCACGAAGGAAGAGATCACGTCAAAAAACTCTCAATTTTGATGTGTTCGGCGTTGATTCACAAATGGCGCGGATATTAATCACTTTATCGCGGCTTTGATCTGTGCAAGATATTCATCTGCTGGCGATGGGACAAATGAAACAGAAAAATTGAACAAGACTGAAGAAAAATGAAAGCAATCTAGCTGGTTTTGCGACACTCGTTAACTGGCTTGGTTTCTGAACTGTAGGTGAATCTTTCAGTACAGCACCGGCCTCACTTGAAAAATATACTTGAGCCTCAAAGACCCGTGATGTTCTCGGTATCAGTCCTCACCATCAGCATCACAAGAGCCAAGAACTCCCCTGACATCAGCATCAGTGCCGATCGCACTGCGGTCGTTTTCTGCGGGATTTCTTCAGACCTTTTTGAATCGCTCTTATCTTAACTCACGGTTTTGTCGTTTGGGTTTCCCAGTTATGGTAAAGATATTGACGGGCTGTGGCGGTTTTGGGCTCTGAGGGCGTAGGAATACATCAGCTTTCCGCCGGAGATGATCCGATACCCGCTGATTGCATTAAGAAAAGATTTAGATGCCGGTCAAAATGGCGTCTGCAGGTTGCCAATTCTACGCACATTAATCGAGGATTTAGTTAGCTGAATGCATTACTGGTCGCGGATTTGGATAGTCTAGCAGCATATTATTTGCGATATTTGTGTTATGAATAATTCCATCAATTTTCTGATGGCAAGTAAGATTTTGCGAACCGCTGTAGCGACCTTTAAGCGCTGAGTTTAGGCGGTTGGCAAACACCGTCATCATTCATGACGTAAATCGATAATTCCTTGTCTAATCATCCTGAGCGTCTTTAGATCTTTCTTTATCTTTCCTAATAGCGTTCTCCTTCGTGGCTCCGTATCTCGTTCTGTGGTCTTTTGTCTCAATGCTATTGACTTTATGTGTGAAGTTTGATTCTGAAAATAGATTTTTATTACCAGGTTTTCCATATTTTCTCATGCGCGCAATTACTGTGCATTATGGTATTTTAATATGGTAATTTACAGACTTTTAAAAATGGGTGTTTGCGTAGAATAGAAGGATAGAAAGGATATGAGAAGATCACTGATGTGAAACTGTTGAGAAAAACTAGAGAAGTGGGCGGAACAAGAGATGAGATGAAGACGCTGGCAATGGATAGGACATACACTGAGGACGCCTGTTAATAGTACAGGGCAGTTCTTGTTATGGAATCCCCACTGTAAGATAGGTAGAAGAAGAATAAAAAAGACATGGAGAAGAAAACTGGATATAGAAATGAAAGGAATGAACAAGACATACAAACGTCTTGAGCTGATGGCACGGGACAGCCGGATTATGAGATAACTTTGTTGAAGGCCTGGGATTTGACGGGATATAATGATGATATAATGATGATATAATGATGATATAATGATGATATAATGATGTAAATTAATCTTAGAATACAAGATGTTGGTAGGCGAGATAAATTTTTTTAAAGGCAAATAATTCTGCTGTATTCTTCAGTTCCATCTCTTTCTCTTCTCTCTTTATCTCAATCTGTCTCTCTTATTTCCTCTGTCTCTCTTATTTCCCCTGTCTCCCTATTTTCCTCTGTCTCTCTTATATAAAGTAAAGGAAGATGGAAAAGATACTTTCTAATAACAAAATTCACCAGTCCTTGAGATAATCAAAACAGAACCCGAAAAATATTGCCCGACAATAACAAATGGCTCTTATTATTCCCCCTGACTGACAAAACGACTGAGCTTCGTCCCAAGCGCGTGCAAACATCAAAACCGCATCAGCAGCATCGCTACAATTATGATCAGCTTCCCGGCGTCATACATTCTCATCTTACCCTAGCATATTCCTAAACACCCTTCTTCATATTCAGCTCGGGCAATTTTCAAATCTGGCTAGATTGTTTTGGTGTCTGGAAGCTCTCCCGTCCTGACGCTCTGACCAGATAATTTTGATATTTTTCTGGTCACCTCACTTTCCTTGCCATGGGATAATTGTCCTTGATTCCTTTCCGATGACCAGCGATAATTGTATTTCATTTAAAAAACAGAAAGCCCGATGCGTTTCTTGCGGGAAGAAGACATCGTGTCGGCCGCTAGATTATGGTTTGGTTGACGTGAGAAACGTTCAAGTAACGCGAGAATATCGGTTTGTGATCGCCATCTTGGACATCTAAAAACGTCTCGGGTTTGTCAGGAGATATAATTTTCTGGGTGTTCGAAGTCAGGACTGACAATGTTACGGGAAACGGGATTCCTGTCAAATCACGTGATCCAGTGTGCCAGTATAATGAATCGATAGATGGAAACCAGGGTCTGTTATTGTCTCATGCGGCTTCTCCCCCGCTAGATGTCGTGAAAAAATGAACATTGTGAGGTTTAAGTAGGGATATAACACAATTTCTGGATGTTACTTTCTTAAGGAACACAGAAGGAAATCAAATTTGCATACCGGTAATTGACAAGGGAAAATGGGAAGAAAAGTGAGGAAGAACAGAACAAAAGTAATTAAACCAATAAAACGGTATTTAATCAGTTTTACAAATAACGGTTCACAAGAAACAAGGGACGTTTCGGGTTTTACCCTTTGTCAGCCACAAACAGGTGACAAAGACAAGAATTACATATAGGTACTACAAAAACATACGATGATGAGAAATATACAACAAATGGGCGATACAAGCAGATGGAAAAAGTAAACAACAACAGTGATGAGAAAAAAAAAAAAACAATAATAATACAAGAAAATCGTAAAATCTAAAAGAAATACTGAAACAAGAAAGTAAATAATCAACGAAACGAAAAAAAGAGAATAAACAAAACTGTGGAACTAGTAAAAGTTAGCTTAGCTCGATCCAAAGAATCTGTGAAAGAAAGCAGTAGTATTCTGTCACAGAAATCGCAAGGAAGTCCAGAACAAGGAATGTAAAAACAAAATTAACAGCATATAGCAAAAAAAAATAATAATAAATAAATAATAATACTAAGAAAGGAAAAAAGTGGACAAAATGTATTCTTGGACTGCAGATAAAGGTGCCTTGATGTTGAGACTAGATGCAGTCGCCTCCTAACATTAATCTCTGACGTCACAAGACAGTTAAAGTACCGATTCAGTAGCAGAATCCATTCTGCGTTTTCATCGTACGATGCCACGCCGATTTCTTGTATGGTATTATTCTTCTTTATTTTTTATGTTTATCACTTAGCTCTCGCTTTTTGAAATTTCTTTCTGATTTTGTTCGTTTGTCCCTGTCGAAGGCCTTGTGGCCGTAACGTTGGCTATTTCCTTTGTCCTAGTATAACGTATAACAATTTTTAAAAAAAATATATTTTTCTTGCTTTTTTTTCCAAACCCGTCGTAATTTAGTAGCATTAGTTTTGAAGTATTCGATCTTTGACGCACACCGAAATCTGTCCAGGTAATCAAGTTAGATTGAACGGTAAAGATCTGTGAGTTGTGAGTACATGAGCGGATTCGACCTATTAACAATCGCAGGCTATATCGATGGGCGATGGCATCCTCTCCCGGCTGTCACCCGGGGTGAACCGCCCTCTCACACTCCCCTTAGTACGCCATTGGTAATGTTAACAGCAATGTGTGACGTCGGCAATGTACACACACATATACAGTATATACAATAAATCATTTTATAAATATTTGTAAGGAATTCATAATCTCAATCCGTATTCGTAGCAGAGCCAATTATTCGGCCGACCTTCTCTTCACGGTTTCCACGACTCGACGGCCATTTTGATAATTGCAATGTTGCTCTTGGGACATACATCCGGGTTATCACCGGCAGGTTTTCCTGGTTATCGGCAGGGAAACAATCCAAGAGTGAGAACTCGCATTGCCAGTTATCTTCCGTGGTAACGGAACGGCAATTAGCGCCCTCTAGGGGCGTCTGAGTCAACCTGAGTGTGAGTCTGTGAAGGCCGATAATTCATATTCGCCCATACAAGTGAGTGATTAGTGCAAGATAAAACGGGAAGAACAATTCAATAATAACTGAATGGAATTCAAAAGTCAGAACTGGGAATAAAACGAACAAGTATCTGTAACCTTGATCTAGCTCGACTTCTAATGCTGTCGTTATGGTGACACGGAAGAGACACACCGCTTCCACACTGAGGAAGACAAAAAGGTTCTCAAAAAAAAAAAAAAAAGTTAGCGAACAATTAAGCTAGAATAAGAAAATGTAAAAGTAGTAACCTACTTCATCTTCTTCGTACACCCTCAGACGACAACTTGAATATGTTCAAAGAAAGCAGTGTCAGCTTGAGGCTGTTGATATCTCCGTATAGCTTCTTTTTTTTTTCCCGGAATGGTACTGGTGACTACCATATGTGCTTTCTCTGTTCCTCATATGTTGGACACATTTGAAGCAGATGTTCATCAGTCATTTTATCTGTGCCACAGTTACACTCATCGGTAGTTACTATCTGTAACTTGTTGAATAGATGGTGTCCCAATCCGTTGTTACCTGAGCACATTCTGAAGCTTACCACTTGTTCACTTCTGCTGAGCTGGTAATATGCATCTTTGTATGTGTGTGTGTGTGTATGTCCTGGATGCTCTGCTTCCCACTTGCTCCTGTATCTGAGCTTGATAAAACTCTTGGCTTCTTCAACAGTTATGCTTGTGTCAAGATGAGGTAGCTTTCCCCTTTCCATTGCCAATCTTCGTTTCTGGGGATGTTGCAGTGAGAAAGGGTTCACTGTATCACAACTTTTTTGAACTACTGATATAGTTTGTGAAGTGTCACTCTTAGGTCATCCAGGTCGGCATTATTTCTATTCTTCAGCCTTGCAATCACCGACAACGCATCTGAGAAGATAGCTACTTGTCTCTGTGAGCTTTCTTCTGTCGTTAGGACCAGCTGCAGTATTTTAAGTCCTCTGCCACCGCTCTAAAGTTACTTGAGAATGTTCCTGTTACTGACAGCTTTTTTGTGCGTGCCGTTGTTTAAGCTCAGAAAAATTTCTGCACCCCCCCATCCACTGTTACGTTTATTGCTAATCCATCTGTGTATGCATGGATACATGTGTTTCTTTGGTAATGTTTCTGAAAGTAGTAACGTAAATACAGGTAAAGGAGAAAACTAATAGGTTTTAGGGATCCAATTTAATAATTGTAACCAAATGCACGTTAAAAAAAATAAAATAATAACAGAAAATAAATGTTCCATACAGTGTGCTAGCAATGTACGCGATTTTCACTTACGCGAAATCGGAATAAAGCGAGTTGGAGGGAAAATGGGAAAATTAATGCTACTACTACTATCATCAAATACCATAATTCCCGCCGTAAGGTACTTCGGTCGGTCGGTCTGTCACACTTTGCACACCGTCATTTGCGCACCTTTTTCTATTTTTGAGAGTGCACTAACTCTCGAGCACAGCTAAGGGGGTGCAACTGTGGTTGAAAGTTAGACAATAATTGTATTGTTTCCCCTTATATGTACTCTCGCGAAAATAGCAAAGTGTGACGGTGTGCATTAAATCAACAGACAATCAAAATACTCTTCTGTCCAGTTTCATTCCGGTAACGGATTTAACTCGTCATTGTTATTAAAAATAACCTTAAAATGTAAGTTTTTAAATTGTTTCTTCAAGACAAAATTTTAATTTAAAGTATTGCAGACTTATTATTATGGATCCAAATGATAAGATGGCTAAAAGGAAGAGACGATCGCGTCATTCACAGCGAGCAAGCGAGCCTGTAGAAGAAGCAGCAATGTAATACGTGTAACAGAAACAACACACTATAATTAAAAATCTACCAATTTTGGCGGGTTGTTGCTAGTCATATAAATAGTTTTCCACCTTTTTCTGTCAGAAGCCTTCGTAACGCTCCCAAAAACAGTAACACTCGCCAAAAAAAAAGTGCCCAAAGGTTGGTGGGCATGCGCCAGTTGAACGGCATGTATGTTCAGACTTTGTACAAAATTATTTTAGTGCTATAATTAACAGGAATGAGAGTACACTGATTTAAGTTTCACGCTTTTTTTTAGAATAAAATCAACTTGGCATTTTCCTAATGGGCGAAGATCAGCTACCACGACAAGTATGGGAAACTAAGAGCCCGGGATCTAGACCTCCAGGACGCCTGGAGGACAACATCAGACAATCTCTGAAGAACCGAGGACTAGAATGGAACCAGGCCAGGAAGAAGACAGCCGGTAGGACAGTATGGTGCTCTCTCTTCCAAACCTCTACACCTCACGGTAGAAGAGGAACGACTAAGTACGTAAGTAAATAAGGTATTTCCAGCTGCAGAAAAAGCTGTGACGTCGCTGGCGAGAAATTGGGTCAACCGTTCAGGCTCAGAACTAACGTAACAAGGTAAAGGTAGTCCCATAGCAGATACTGCCGTAGGGGAGTAAAGTGTTAGAGACTTCACAATACTAGTTACAGCATCGAGAGTTGGGGTGACCAGTTCCCTTTCTCGTTGCCTTTTCCTTCCTTAACTCCAGAGCAAATTCATGTACCCATTTACAGCTAGATGAACTGGACCGTGATGATACTGTGAATCGAACCCGGCACCTTTGCCGCGAGACACCAGAGCTCTAACCACTCGGTCAATCGGACGCTCCAGAACTAATGTAGCGACTTTTAATAGCGGGCAAACAGCCGTGTTCTATATGTTTTGGTTACTTAACACAATATGAGTCATACGGGTGCAGGGTTACTTAAGATTGGTGCAGACAAACAATTCACTCAATGGTGATTAATCCAACTATAGCCGGAGAGTTATAGATCAACAAGTTTAATAACCACTTAGAGTTTAACAGTATTTTCTTGATCGAGCCAGTTTTCTCTCACGGACAGCCGTACGTCGCATTGTCTGGATCAAGAAATCACAACAATGCAAAAGTAGAAATTAAAACAACAGAAAATCAAGGTACTCTACTGACGGACAATCGGGTGTTCACTCCTAACATTATTTTTCTACAAGTATTTGAATAAATAAAATTGAACAGTTAAGAATACCCACTGTATTGGTGCTGGTTGGAGGAAATTTTACAGCGTTCCTCGTCATATGACGGGCTTTTACTCTTGTAATTAATACTTTCATGTTCTTATTTTGTTTTTAATGTTTTATGTACGTTTTTTTTTCAAATTTTTTTAATGAACACTTTGAATAATTTTTGTTTTTACTCTGCTTGCAAAAGCAATTCTCTTAGTTGTACTGTACTGAATTTGGTAATGCAGAAAAAATGATCTCAAGTTTTTAAGGCGAATAACTATAAAACATTACACGAAGGCAAGTCCCCCGTCAGTCCTAATGAAATCTTGCTTATGGGAATGGAATGCGCCCCTGAGGTGATAGCCCTCATCTGTTAAAATGCCGTATGTTTTGTGTTATTGCAGGAGTGTTTTTTTTAATTCTCCCTTTATTCTGGGGAACTTGTTTCACTCTTCCAAGCAGGCGCTGGGACAGGGCCACTCGAGCGTAGTCCCTCGACGTGGAATAAGCAGTGTATACAAACTGCTTTGAAGGCTCCAGCATGTGACTACATCTTACGATATTAATATATATAGTAATATATATATCAATATATACTATATATTATAATATTAATCTATATATATATATACGTTATATAGTGTCTGTATTTATATATAGGCAAGCCTATGAAGTCGAAGTCATGCAGTCCAAGTCGCTATAGTAATATATTATATATATATATATATATTACTATATAGTATTATATATTATATCATCATTAAATATATATATTCAGTATATATATAAATTTTATACGTATTATATCTTCTTTCTTCTTCCACTCTTTTTTAAATGATTCTTGAGTAGTGCCCAAACGTTTTCAATTGGGTTTAGGTCGGGACTGTTGCTGGGCCACTTCAGCACTATCACATTCTTCTCTTGCAGCCATGCTTTGGTGGTATGAGCTGTTTGCTTTGGGTCATTGTCATGTTGAAATGTGCACCCATCGGGGTACATGACCTGCATAAATGGTAGAAGTTGTCCCTCTAGTATGTCGATGTACCTTTCTTTCGTGAGAATTCCTGTGAAAACACACAGTGGGGTGGCACCTCTTGCTGACACCCCTCCCCAAAGATGGAATTTCTGGGTATGTTTCGGTCGCTGGTACACAGGCGTTACAGAGTCTTTCGTGCAAATATTTATTTGAGCAGGATAAGACCAAACAGAACATTCATCTGAAAAAAATCACATTGTCCCATGACAAATTTTTGTTTTCGTGGCACCAGTTCAAGCGCATCTGTTTGTGAGTCTCTGTGAGCAATGGTGACGAAATTACCGTTTTTTTGTGTAATTCATCCAGTGTAGCTCCCAGTTGACAGTAGCATTAGATACCTCTGGGCTTCCCAACTCGATCATGCGCTGCCGTATGTTTTCTACACTCTTCATTGGCACAGTCCGAACGAATTGGGCGAGACGCCGATGATCCTTTGTGTCCAAAATTCTTGGCCTCTCACTACCTTCTTTTCGCTCGATTCCATTACCTGCTTTTAATTTACTCACAACTCTGTAGACAGTCCGCTCAGGAATGTTCAAGGTTTTAGAAATGTTGGAACATGTTTGATTTCCTTCATTCCAAAGCTGTGAAATTAACATACACTTTGACTTTGTATCCATTTTCTGCCACTAGCATTAGAAATTGTCGTCTGCTCTATTATCAAGGGACTGTACACTACGCTAATTTTGTTTTTTACTTTTGGTAGTGTTTGCTCACTTCAGTGGAGTGCAAATTTGGGGCAGAACATGCATATTTAATTAGATTTCAGCATATTTAGTTGAGCAATATGACTGCCATTTTTTTTTTGCAAAGTACTGACTGTATATATATATATATATATATATATATATATATATATATATATATATATATATATATATATATATATATATATATATATATATATATATATATATATATATATATATATATATATTCATCAAACAAAGTAAGTGTGCAACACTTTATAGGGCACTGTGCGTGATTTCATGGTTGAAATGAAATAAAAGTTCGCACACAATGTGGTTGAATATTGAATAAAAGACCAAGTGATCACTTTGATTTTAGTGAAAGTGTCATGAAAGAAAGATAAAAGCTAAAGTCAGTGTGGCATCCCCACGAAAAAATGAAATTTTGATTTCAGTACCCTGTATGTCCACCTTGAGCTGTTATCACTGCTTGACAGCGCCTTCTCATCGAGCCAATGATACGTTGGATCTGTTGTTGGGGGACGTTATTCCATTCTTCTTGCAACGCTTGAGCTAACTGGTGGTGGTTTTCAGGAGGATTTTGTCTTCTTCGCAGCCTACGCTCCAGTTCGTCCCACAGGTGCTCGATGGGAGAAAGGTCCGGGGAAACAGGTCTCAAACCTGGAATGTTCCTGGCAGTCCATGTTGCCTGAAAAAACCTGTTACGCAAGTGCATAAGGCGTATGTAACGGTCTTGTGCAGGGGTGGTAACTCGTGGTCGGCCACTTCTATGGCGATCAGCAGTGGATCCAGTTTGGTGGAAACGAGCTTGAATGCGTGATAGTGTTCCTGTGAACATTGAAATGTTGTGATACAGCTAATATAGTCGCTCCAGCAGCTAACATATAGCTATTGCTCGCTGTTGTTGGTTCAATCTTGGCATTGTCAAAAAAGATGTTTCTATTGGACTCTTGGTACTCTCTATTTCAACGATTACGTTTTCACATGCTTGTGATTGGAGCTACACACTTATCTTCCTTTTATCTGTGATAAATTCTCCCCTACGGCACTTTTCACGTGATTTATCTTGCACCGTGATTATCTCCCAATGAATAGTGCGATCCAATTGTAATTTTTTTTTTCTCTAACCAGCGGCACTCGAGCTTTCCAGCCCTTTTGGCCCAATGACATGTCATTGCGAGGCTGGGGAGGCAGTGGACGTTCCTTCCAACCCGGTCAGGAGCTTCGCTCCTTCCCATCCACAGAGGGTTTATCTGCAGGAGCCGTTCAGGTTATTCAGTCAAATTCCCGGTCGATGACACTCCTACAAATGCCGGCGCCCGGGCTTGAACCTTGAAAACTTGGTCGCTAGCGCAACGTCTTAACCATTACACCAGCGCGGCTCCCTCCAATTGTAATTGCCCGGGTAAGTGAATGTGGTAGATTATGATTAAGTGATTTCATATATCTTTTTCTTTATCTTCATTTTTTTCTTCTACCTTCTCTGTCACCTACGCCAGTGGGAATTTAACCCTCACATATTCAAACCTCTGTCTTTCTTATAATTTAGCAAGCAGTTTATGGCTCAAACTCGTGGAGATATGATGCATTCTCTTTGATGCAGGTTAGCAAGCAGACCTGGTCCCGCTCACCTGTAATTATCTCGGCAGCGATCATAAAAATCGCCGCAATGAGATCAGTCAGTGATGGAAAGGGGAGACAATTTGTCTATTACCTTTGCCTGGATTCGTTCGTTGTAAGTTAATTTACAAGATGCGAACCGCCATATCAAAGACTCTCGCTATAATTCATTTACGACCACTTCTGCAGATGGCGAGAGTGAGGCGATAATATATGTAGATTCTATTTCATCTAGATCTTAATATAGACCTGGCTTCGCCATTGGTGCGATAAAAGTTGTTTGATTCGCAGAATGAGATAGAGTTTATGTAGATTTGCCAAAAGGTGCCAACATCTGGCAAGAGTCTGCTAGTTTCAACTTTCCATTTGATTCTTTGTCAATTTCAGATATTTATACCCCAGCAGTTTAGACTTCATTCATTCAGTACTGCCACATCTTTAGAGATACAGCTAGCGCGAGTTCTAGAAAACACTGTAATAGTAGAGTCTTAGTTTCTCGTGGAGAAAATCTTAGAAGTTTGTGTGAAGGTAAATATATATATGACTAGTAGTGTCGAGTGATAGAATTGTTAGTTCGAATAATATCTTCACTAGATTGTGTGCAGAGTGATTTACTGGTTTAATAGTCATTATAAATTCTCTAAGTTTACTGTGTTACAGTGGATAGCAGAATAAATTATAATTTCTAGCTAAAACTCATTCAGCTATAAATAAATTTAATTAAATTGCTAGTAACCAGTCAGAGAACATTTTAACTAACTAAGTAAATGCCCTGATTCATCATGAGTGTTGACGAGATATGTATTTATTTATAATTCATGATGATTGATTTTTTTTAATGACTAGAATTTATTTCACGGGAGTTTTAAACGATAAGACAAGCTCTAAGTTCGCAGTTTATAATTTAAGTAAATGATCGAAGTGAACATATTCTATTTACGCGTAGGATCGTGTATAATATTAGGGTTGAGTATTTATGTTTTTCTCTTCCTTTTATACAGTATCTGGGTCAAGCCCAAAACCTACCAGCGGTTTCTGTTTATGTATAGCAGAGAATAACTAGACGAAAAGAACAGTTTTTCTGAACTTTATATTGTAACTGGCATTGAGTTCCAGAGTTCTTTTCCCATAATCAAAGTTTTACAGTCGGCCCGTGGTGGCGACTAAATCAAACATTTAACATAATCAAACCTGTAACATTACTTGTATTACAACCACTGTGTTGAGAAGAAGATAAATCCTGAACAGAGTTATTTACCTGCAACTCGAGGTAACAATCGATTATTTCAAGCTACTGTACCCTTGTGAACATTAGACATCTTATTTATTTACTACCTGGACAAAAATTGAAGTGACATTTATCAGCATCCAACGTACCATAGTGAAGCGAGCGCTTCCCAAGATTTGAATTTATTAGCATTGGAGAAGCTGGGGCTTGTTTCGCCTAAACACACCATTGGATGGGCTGTATGTTCCTTAAACAATTGTTCCAGATGTGGTGAGAGTGCTGTGGCGTGAGGTTTTATTTGACTCTAGGGTCAGTATAGTACTGACAATTACCGAAATAGAATTTCTGCAGAAAATGAAGTCCCAGTGTCTGAGAGAACTACTGGTATCACAAATTAGTTACGGCTGTGAATGTTCTGATCTCGAAAAATTAGTAGAGAGGAGACCGACATAACTTGCCACCTCCGCTGTGTAACTAACTGTGATATTAAGACAAGGAAACAGATTTTACTTAAAACAATGATAAATTGACAAGTCTTCAAATACAATTTCCTTATTATTTATTTAGTATATACATTATCTACTCTTGTGCTGAAGCGTGAATGTTGAAAAATGGAACGTAATGAATTTGTAAGTTTACATATGATTTATAAATATTTATATTTATATAGATATGTAAATATAGTACAAAAAGTTTTCCAATTATAGGAACAAAAATTATATCAGCTGTGCTGTTATTCAATTATAGTATATGTATCAGCTGTGCTGTTAATTACGTATAATTTATCAGCTATAATCTTATTACCTATTTCTAATGTGGATGAAATGAGCGTGTGCCTCAGGTGTCTGCATGTAGGATGAATGACAACATGGCTCAGTATGATTTAGCAATAGAGAGACAAGACAGGTGTCTACTTGCAAAACCTTCTTTCTGATAAATTAATACATGGATACATCCAATAATATGAATTCAATACATGAATACATCCAATAATATAAATTCAATACATGAATACATTCAATACATGAATACATCCAATAATATGTACACCTAGGTGTGATACAACCATTTCCTTCCCCCTATAGTATACCAGGCCCTCTCTGACAAGTGCTATATAAGCTGGTAACATATATCCTAACAATATTGTTATGTTCTTATGATAGGAGTATATGAGACGAGGACTGTTTGGTGATATATCAGGTGGGAGTTATAGGAGACAATAGATTGATGTTAGATGAGACAATAGATTGAGTCCTAACAAGGACTGTTTTGGTTATATTGCAGTTGGTCTGAGAAAATAGATTGAAGTTATAGGAGACAATAGGTTGAGTCCTAACAAGGACTGTTTTGGTTATATTGCAGTTGGTCTGAGAAAATAGATTGAAGTTATAGGAGACAATAGGTTGAGTCCTAACAAGGACTGTTTTGGTTATATTTCAGTTTGGAGTTATCTGAGACAATAGACTGAAGTTATAGGAGACAATAGATTGAAGTATGAGT
Source organism: Oreohelix idahoensis (assembly GCA_024509875.1). Classification (NCBI taxonomy): domain Eukaryota; kingdom Metazoa; phylum Mollusca; class Gastropoda; order Stylommatophora; family Oreohelicidae; genus Oreohelix; species Oreohelix idahoensis. Next base: position 44,176 of record JAMPIV010010338.1, on the reverse strand, counting down.
CCTATTAGTCTTCGTCTATTCAATCATATTAGGAAATACAATCATTATACCTAATTCCCCAAGATACAATCAGTAACCTGATACGTTCATATTAAAACCTATTTTCCTACCAGTTTATAGTAAATTATATTTACCCTCCAAGATTTAAACAGGTCAGATTTTGACTCGACTTAGCGAAGCAGGCTGCAGGTCAATGCTCTCAGGTAAGCTATAAATCAAAGCTGACAGCTCCTCTCTTAAGTCGGTCGTCTCTGGCTTCGTGTTCGGTGTTGCGTGTTTTAGCATAAATCTCGCCCGATTATATAGGCAGGTAAAATAACTTCTACTGGTAAAGGAAAGCGTTTGGTTGGTTCCTGGTGGAGCAAGCTGATTGGTTGCCTGCAGTTTCGTCTTATGCTCGTACAGCCTAATTTTATTCAGTTTTTTCCGCCATCTTGTGTGAACAAGATGGCCGTGACCCACATCCGAAAAAAACGGGGCTTAAGTTTTTTTCTGGCGTAACTTCTTGTAATTTATTCCGGCTAAGCACTGTGCGTTGATTGGCTGGGGCAAATTTGTATCCCGACATAATGATTTAACAAAGTAGTGGGATTACACACACTCGTTTCACGACAAGTGCCTATTAGGTAAGAGAGCATGTCTTGTGATCACAAGAGTGTCAGAGCGAGAAAATGCAGGGATGATTAATTCTTTGATTCTATAATCCATGTATCCATTGATTCTTTTTCTTCTTAAAGATTACATATGCTATCTATTTCAGAGTAGATTACAGGAAAAACCTCTGTTATTTACGGCAGTGAGAAATCCTAGACCATAGTGTATAAATTTGTGACTCTTTGGGGGCGAATAACTTCTCTTATAACGGGATCTTGGTTCAACAGAGGGGGAAAGGATTACACCTATGGGTCAACTCTGTTATTGATTCCTGAACCTATGTTTATTTGTGTATTGATTTGATAGTCTAAATTTATTTACTGTGTTGTGAGATTCTTTATGATAAATAAAATTTACATAAACTTATTCAAGTGTGTCGGTCAGCTCGTCCAAAAATATCTATATTCCATTGTTATAGTTTTCACGTTTGTACGTCAAACTGTCGTCACGTATATGTGTGTGTCGGTGAGTGGTTGATATATAGTACATCTATATAACTGAGCAATCTGTCTGACAAATATTTTCTGTTGTAGAGATAGGCTGAGCGAGAGGATCTCCTCGAGTCTCAGGGACAGAATTACCTAGTTTCCACCATCTCACTCGTGAAAATCTATTTCTATTATTATCTCTCACTGAGTCACCTCAGGTTCTACTCTATTCAGAAGGGACCAATCTGTGTCTTAATTTCCCTATCATAAATCTACGACAGTGAACAACACTCACACAGAAATGTGTACCAACTTGCATTTGAGTTCACCCAAGAACACACGCACAGTGCCCTGTTGAGTGTTGCACACTTACATTTTTCCAATGGGAGCCGCGCTGGTGTAATGGCTACGGCGTAGTACTGGCGACCAGGTGTTCATGGTTCAAACCCGGGCGCCGGCGTTTGAAGGAATGTGTACGACCGGAAATTTGACTGAATAACCTGAACAGCTCCTGTGATAAACCCTCTGTGGATGGGAAGGAGCGAAGCTCCTGCCCGGGTTGGAAGGAAAGTCCTCAGGTTCCCCAGCCTCGCAATGCAACGAACGAACTTTATTTTCAAAGGGTTGAGAATTGGGCACGCAGGCCCTTCTGACATTCTGCCCTTCCTTTCTCTCATCTTTCATACTGAATTCATTTATTCTCACATGCATTTTACATATCAGTTTCAAGGAATTCAACGTTGTAAAGTAAAATAAAATAGCAAACTCATATTAACATTAACTACTTATAAACATGACATAAAGTATGTTGAACAGTACAAACATCGTCATTAGAACCTACAGTTGACATGATAAGAAATGATAATTCGATTAGGAGGGCATGTAATCAGAACTCATAAAGTATTCGAAAAGTCTACGATTGTATGAATAGGGACTGAGGTTGTTTCTTAGGTTATGTGGAAGACAATTCCAAAGATGAGCAGCAGAGTACGCTAAGCTTTTCTTGAATAAGTCAAGCCTAGGCTTGGGTACGTGCAATTTGTTTAAGCGTTGACTGCGTCTTTCGTTGTATTTGAGCATTGGCCACAGATAAGCTGGAGCATTGTGTGTCAGGATTTTTAAAACAAATTTAGCTTTGTTAAACAGAAGGCGCTTTCTTAAGGGCATTATTTGGAGATTTTTATATAGATCTATACACTGAGTTAGGCAGTTGTCAGAGACTAGACGCACTGCACGCTTTTGTAGTGAACGCAGTCTCTTTGTGTTGGGCATCGAGCAACCATCCCAGATTGTGGAGCAATAGTCAAGGTTTGCTTGTATCTGAGATATATAGAACAATTTTCGAGCGTCTTCATCTAGGAAATGTTTGATTTTAGCTAACTGGTAAACTTTCTGGGTTGTTTGCTTGGTCAGTGCATGTACATGTGAGTTCCAATTTAGATGCTGGTCAACGACTATACCTAGAGTTTTGTGTTCATTAACGTTTTCAATTAGTGAGGTAGCAATGTAGATTGTTTTCTCTGAATTTTGTAATTTTTGTCTAGTTGATATTAACATGCATTAAAAAAAATGATATTTATTAACATGCGATTTCCGTTGCTCCACTAAATCAGATTATCTGTATCTTTTTGTAACGAAAGTTCGAGTGTGTTACAACTTTTATCACTCTTGTAAACAGTACAGAAACTCTACACCTCAAGGTAGAAGGGACACGACTTAGTCTTCTTCTTCTTCTTCTTCCGTCCTTAGCCACCAACCGTCAAAGCAGTCAGTGGCCATTACGCCTAGTGGCGTCTTAGGGCAACAGCAGATAGGTTTTCTTTGCCATTTTTTTCCCATCACGCCTAATGGCGTCTTTAGGGCAACGGCAAATCAATCCATTTACTGTTGTTTCCGTAATCGAAGTGACTGGCAAACGGGTGATCAGCCCGTTGTGGAACGACTTAGTAGTAAGTAGTAAACAGTACAGTCGTCTGCAAACAGGTCACAGGAGGAGTGCTTGATGTGTAGTGAAAAGTCATTAATGTATATGGCAAAAGGTAGAGGATCAAGTATAGCACCCTGAGGAATGCACGTATTTATTACTGCTGGGTTTGTATAGGAGTTATTGTAAGAAACTACACGTTTTCTGTCTGACAGGAATGATTTAATTATTGTCGCCAGTTGAAAGTTTACTTTTGATGTTTCTAGTTTTCTAATTAAATAGCGTGATCTATCAGTTCAAATGCCTTTTTAAAGTGTACAAAGACTGTCCCACACATGTTATCGTTGTTAATATTTAGGTGCCAGTCGTCTATCATCTTAGTTAGAGCAGTGTGACATAACCGTTTAGGTTTAAACCCCGACTGACTATCAATTAGCAAGTCGTTGTTAACTAGGTGTTGTAGTGTTATTTTATGTATGTGTTTTTCCAGTGGTTTGGATAGCGATGATAATAGAGAGATTGGCCTATAGTTACTAAAGTTACTATTATCGGAGGAACCAGGTTTGAAAAGAGGATATACCTTAGCGACTTTAAAGTGTGACGGAAAGTAACTCTTTGCGATACATAGATTGTATATGTATGTTAGTGAATCACTAATAACTGGCGCAGCATAGCGCAGTATTCGATTACTGATTCCGTGAAGTCCTGATGAATTATTCTCTTTAAGTCCTAGAAGATAGCTATACACTTCATTAACTGTCATAAATGGAATGTTGCATGGGATTGTGTTTGTGCATTTGTTCTCACAGAATGCTGACAGTTGGCCTAGGTCACAAGGGAGATCTGGTATCGTAGATTTAAGACTAGTTATTTCTGCATGAAAGTAAGTGCTGAAGTCTGTACAAATAAATGAGGTACTGGGGGTTAACAAGTCTGGCGAATTTCGTTTGTTTGCTAGGGTGTTGATTGCTTTCCACATATCTTTACTGTTTGTTTTGTTCTGAACTAAGTTTTTAAAGTATGTTTTCTTTTCATTACGTATTAAATATTGTACCTTGTTTCTTAGTGCTCTGTATGTGTTAAAGTCCTTATTTTTGTGAGCTCGATATCACTGCCTCAAGGCTTCTAGCACTGCTTGTGTGATCCAAGGAGATTTGATCTGTCGTTTCACACGAACTTCTTTAGTTGGTGCGTGGTTATCAAACACACTATGAAAGATACGTGTCCAATGAACAATGGCGTCATTGGGATCAGAAAGCTGGTAAACACTGGCTAGAGGTGCAGCTCGCAAATCATGTAAAAATAGTTCATGGTTGAAGTTTTTGAAACTTTTGAAATTTAGTACTTATAAGTTTATTTCTAGCAGCTTTATATTTATTCTTTGACCACATGCGACATATTGGATATTGGTCACTCATTGCGACAATAGGAACAGAGCATTCTATAATGTTTTCTGCTCAGGTGATGCAGATGTGGTCGATTGTTGTGGATGATGTTGTTGTTACCCTAGTAGGCTGGTCGACTATTTGTTTTAAGTTGTAAGATAGTATGATGTTTTCCCACGTTTGGTTTGTGTTGTACATGTTGTCAGAGAGTGCTCGAAGGTTTCGTCTAGATTATGTTAAAATGAAGAAAGCTGTTGTGAACGAGAGAAGAACAATGTTGTTCAATGGACGAGTGAATGAACCATCATTCCTCCAATGCAGTCACGCATGGACGCACATGGCCAGGCGTCTGCTTGTAACAAAGGCTGACCTGACTGACCCGACCAGTGTGAGACTACCGCTAGACAGGAATTTGTAAACAAATGGACAGTCGCCTTTAAGGAAAAGACTGACGTTACGGTTCAGGTAAATATATTATTAGGCACCATTCTGAGACGAAATGTCCAGAGTGGCTGTAGTTAATATACCTGTATAAAACAGAAGATTGATTGCCTGTATTATCTTCCTCAGCGCAGTTGCAGAATCCTAGCCAGTTTGTGGATTTTGATTGCTGTAAATTGTTGCGAGTAAACCGCCTAGTTGCTCTATGCTACAGAGAGAACTAGTGCTTACGTCTCAAACCTAGCGGTGTTCACAAGTCAGCAACCCTGAGCAGTCTACAGCATTTAAGCAGTCAACACCTCGTCAGCACCTGAACATTAGAACGCAACTTCACAACCAGGTTAACAAAAAGCCTAGTCATCTCTTGGACTGTAGCTCAACTGAAGCACATTATCCAGTTGGTAACTCCTACCTACTGGGACGCCCAGGAGAAGTCCAAGCAGATAAGTCTACTTAAAACCCAGACCAAAGTCAGAATTCACTTTTCCAAGAAATAGCCATAGGAATAAACTTTCGTCAGTGAGGACAATAGCCTCTTATTCTTATCTGAACCAAAGACAGACAGTTCTAAATTTCCTAGTATTTCTTTTTATGTCAAAGTACATGTCAACATTGATTTTATTTTCCACTGTAATTAAAGTAATTATGTACATTCTGTAACTCACCATCCTTCTGAGTTTGACTTAGTAGATTGTATGTTCTGTTCAGAAAAAACATACTCAACCCTCTTTGCATTACCTGTTACTACTAGTTCTTCTTTAAAAAGATTAGAGTAAGAAAGAGTTAGTCGTCGCCAGAAAAATACAAGAGTTGGTAGTCTAAAAGGTGAGAGAATCACTGACACCAACCTGTGCCCTTCTGTTAACTCTTTCCCTCAACTTCTTCTTCTTCTTCCGTCCTTAGCCAACGACCGGCAAAGCAGTCAGTGGCCATTACGCCTAGTGGCGTCTTAAGGGCAACAGCGAATAGATTTTCTTTGCCGTTGTTCCCATCACGCCTAATGGCGTCTTTAGGGCAACGACAAATCAATCCGTTTGCTGTTGTTTCCGTAAACAAAGTGACTTGCAAACGGGTGATCAGCCCGTTGGGTTTCCCTCAACACTAGCTCACATTTGTGAAAACTAGTGCCTAAAGGTCGATGTGACTCTTTCCACATCATCCTCCCCATACTACTTCACCTTCTGTGAATCTCATATGCGACAACTGGGTGCTCAGTCCGGAATCTTACCTTTGGTGACCTGTCTGCAGAATAATTGTTGAATCTTTAACTAGTAGTCTATCAATACCTTGGAGTAGAATATTATGTATCCCTAGACAACGAAACTTCTTATATTTTTTGAACAGAATTGTGGAATTACACAGTAGAATAAGGAAAGTGAAATCTGAATGGTCGTGGAATTAATTAATTAATTATTTAATTAATTAAGTTACTTAGATTAATTAAGCTCATTAAGTTAATTAGTGGCTTAAGATAACTAAGTGTACAAGTTGATGATTGTGTGTGAAAGACTGGCTGCAATTGTAATACCTTACTTCAGAAGAAATAAGAGTATACACAGGGTTATAAATAAATAAATTATACTTGAGTCTGGTTCAAGTTAATAATATCTTAATTCAGTAGAAATAAGTATATTATTAAACTATCAATTATACTAGTCTCCTGAAAAGGGATACATTACGTCAGTAGACTTAATAGTATTACCTCGAGCCTCAGTAAATTGATCAGTGGTTATTATTACAATACTTCATAGAATTATTAGTAATAATCGGAAGCAAGTGTAGCGTCTGTGTAAAGTTAATAATACCTTAATTCAGCAGAAATAAGTATTATTAAAATATCAATTATACTAGCATCAGTAAAAGAGATACAAGATACGCCCGTGGTTGAGAAGAGTATGGATAATGGGAATAACTAGCGAATGGACAAAAAATTGAATGGAGGTAATGACTCTCGCATTAAACCACCTGTGAGCACAGCTATAAAGTTGATTTTCGCCAACCAAAAACTGCCTCGTTCATACCTGACCGCCAGTTACAATCAATCTTGGTGTGATTTATCAATGAACAAGTTATCTGCAAACTTGGGATGTTTAGGAAACGTGAGATTTAACCCACGTAGTGCATGGAAATCTTTCAATCCAGAAAGAAAGAACGGGACTATTAACCGTCTGAGCAGGTCTAGCGTAGGAGCAGAGTTAAGGAGATACATGAGGTCCTATGTCTCATGCAAGAGACACAAGCCAGGATCTCATTGTTACCGTGACAAAGGATGTATCGCACGCCCATTCAAGCGGGCCACGGAACAATGGCAGACAAAGCGCAGCGAACGGACACCAGATAGTGGACGGGCTGAAGTGGTTCATACTAAACGTCTTTTGTATGAAGAGGTGAATGTGTACAGCATTTTGGCAGGACGAACGGGCCCAGAAAGAATTACGAAAGTTAGCTCATTGAGAACTCAGAATAACTTCAGGGATTCTCAAAATGTAGATGGAGATAACCTTCTCTTCTTTGAATAGTTTGCAACTAATTTAAATTTGGGGAATATCTGTCACAGAGTGCTGGAAGGTTTTTCGTTAGCAAATGTAAAGTGTGAAATACTTAATATTGTGGTTTTAATTCATTACATTAGATTGATGGCTATTTTGCATTTATGTATTATGAATGTTATTGATGCATTATAATGATGTAAGTACTGGCTGATTGCTGAAAGTACTACATTCTAATTATATTGGGAATGTGATGAAGAAAGCTGTTGTGAACGAGAGAAGAACAATGTTGTTCAATGGACGAGTGAATGAACCATCATTCCTCCAATGCAGTCACGCATGGACGCACATGGCCAGGCGTCTGCTTGTAACAAAGGCTGACCTATGTGCATTCTGTAACTCACCATCCTTCTGAGTTTGACTTAGTAGATTGTATGTTCTGTTCAGAAAAAAACATACTCAACCCTCCTTGTATTACCTGTTACTACTAGTTCTTCTTTAAAAAGATTAGAGTAAGAAAGAGTTAGTCGTCGGCAGAAAAATACAAGAGTTGGTAGTCTAAAAGGTGAGAGAATCACTGACACCAACCTGTGCCCTTCTGTTAACTCTTTCCCTCAACACTAGCTCACATTTGTGAAAACTAGTGCCTAAAGGTCGATGTGACTCCTTCCACATCATCCTCCCCATACTACTTCACCTTCTGTGAAATTTCTATGCGACACATGTCAATGTTGAAGTCGCCTAGAAGAATAATTTCTTTGGCAGTGGTAAATACATTGTCCATCATAGTGGTGAAATATTCGACCAGAAGGTTCCTGCACTGGGATTTCTATAAAGATACTGTCGTAAATTTAGATAGGTATTACAGATAGATTTGGTCCCGTCTGAATAGAACAGAAAAAGGTGGTAAATAAGTGAGAAATAAGGTATACGAAATAGATTTCACGAGTGAATAGTTTAAGGGTAGAATCTGCCACTGGATTGAGAAGATACTCTAGTCCAGCCTATCTTTATGACTGTACTTTGTTAGCAGACAATTCTACTCTCCATACATGTAACATATACGTTTAACAACTCATGCACACACCCACAGTTATGTGACAACAAGACGCACAAACGTGAAAACTATGGTAAATGAAGATTGGGTATGGGCTGGGCTGACCAACACAATTAATTAAGTTTTTGTTTAGTTATTATCATTTAAACTCTTCACAACATCAAACATATAGAAATAAAAAATCATAGGTTACAGAATTATGAAAATAACCCCTTCAGTGCCCTCCCCTCTGTTGAGAAAAGATCCCGCAAGAGGTAAATAACCCAAAAGGTCAAAGATTAACATTAGGGTATAGAATAGACAATAAAGCAAAGAACAAAGTTCCTAGTTAAGCTATCCCGCAAAAATAACAGTACTTGCAAAGAAAAAAAGGATGGTACAGTTTCCGTAACTAGAACGTATTTCCTCTCACATCTGTCATTCGTGGCTACATCAATCACACCTTATCTAATACTTGGTTAACAACCTCTTAAACGTAAACATCAATGTACATGAATCATAATCCAGTGTTGTGCTTCTCCGAAGTGAGCCCCAGTTCCTCCACGAATAATTAATTTTCCTAATGGGGAACGCTTACTTTGGTGGTGCTTTTTGGATATGATAATGTCACAACAGATAGTTCATGTAGCAAAATATAAACCACGATCTAGTGTTCACAGTAGACAGTACTTCCAATAGTTAAAGGAAACGTCTGGTTGGTAAACTGTTAATAAAAAAATGCCGATAAGGGTATATCCTATCGGTTTTTCTTTCTAGGGTTGAGTGCCGATTATGAAACAATGTATTCCCCTGGATAAATCCACTTTGAAACACAATTGTCAGAAATCGGAAAAATGTGTTAAATGTATATATTTGGCCACAGCGGGCTGATAAAATTGAATGCAAAATCTGGGTATTTTGTATGTCCAGTTATTATTATTCTTATTGTTTATAGTTTTGGACTCTCTCTGGATGAAGCAAGAGGACCGAACAGGTCAACATCGAAGACCCGATACTAAATAATAAGAATTGTTACTGGTGCTATTCGACCGCTGGCAGCTGGTTTGTGATCCGTACTAAATTAGGAAGAAAACAAAACATTAAACCACAATCAACATCCTATCCTATCACGCAAAAGAGTAAGATCTCTTATCCTCTCCGACATTTAATTAAATTAAAAAGCACACGTGTCTTAGCCTATCTTATCACGCTTCGTTCAACTGGTACGGTTTGGGTTTTAGGTATGCCTTCCCCCTCCCGCCCGGTAAAACACTCAGCGCACAATATCAGTGTTAATTTAATTATGACTCATCATCTCAGCCCGTAACCCGTCATGGGTCGTAGGGGTGCCATGGTGGAAGCATGAGCAGACAGGGTCCTCCACTGCTCTCTATCCTCAGCAATGCGTACAAGTGTGGAAAAACCGTGTCCTGCCCATTCTTTGATGTTATCAGCCCAGGATTTTCTCTGCCTTCCTCTTCTCCGTTTACCTTCGACTGTTTCCTGAAGGATCGTTTTCGAAAGGGAGTCATGACGAGTTACATGCCCAAACCAGGCAAGCTTTCGACGTTTCACTGTTGACAAAAGTGGTTCTTGGTGGCCTGCATAGGTGTTTATCTTCTCTCTAACATAGACATTTGTTTTGTGCTCTTTATAGCAAATGCGCAAAATTCTTCTATAACATTTATGCTCGAAAGCCTGAATCCTTCGCTCCGTATCTGCAGTGAGTGTCCAGCTCTCACACCCATACAAGAGAATAGATAATACAAGTGATTTGTATAATTTGATCTTCACAGGAAAAACTGATGTTACTTTTCCAGATCACATTCAACCTTGTCATGGCAGCTGAGGCCATCTCAAGTCTTGTCTTGATTTCTTTAATTGATCTTCCATCACTGCATATAGTGGACCCGAGATATTTAAAGGTGTTAACTTCTTCTAACGTTTGCCCATTTAACGTAATGTTGGTCGGAACATGTTTCTTATGGCTATTCACCAATATCTTGCTTTTTTCTATATTAATTTCCATCCCATACTTTCTTGTTACTTTCTCCAGTCTAGAGGTAAGGTCTTGAAGTTCTGATTCTGATCCAGCTATCAGATCAATATCATCAGCAAAACGTAGGTTGCACAGAGGTCGGCCTCCAATCGATATGGTTGATTTATAATCGTAGAGAGCCTCCTGCATAATATGTTGTAGATAAATATTAAAGAGCACTGGGGACAGGATACATCCCTGCCGAACTCCTACAGTTGTTTTGAAAAATTCTCCAATGTCGTTGCTTGCAAAAACAGCACTGCTTGCGTCCTTGTATAGTGCTTCAATGATATCTATGATGTTGGTATCAAAATTGAATTTTCTCATTACTTGCCATAAACCTTCATGCCAGACTCGATCGAAGGCTTTTGTGAAATCGATGAAGTTATGGTATAAATCGTGTTGATGTTGGAGATGTTTTTCGATAAGTAATCTAATATTGAAGATTTGTTCTGAGGTACTTCTTTTTGGTCTAAAGCCAGCCTGTTCCTCTGACAAGATTTTTCTTCTGATTTCTGTTTTATTCTGTTCAAAAGTATCCTTAACATCACCTTACTTGGATGACTAATAAGGCTAATGGTTCTGTAGTTCTTGCACATTTTTAGATTTCCTTTCTTTGGAAGCGGTATTACTAATGACTGCGTCCATTCTTTTGGCCATTTTTTTTTTACTCCATATCTTCTGGCAAATTGTTGTCATGATTTTTACTATATCTGGTCCTCCATATTTCAAGAGCTCTGCTGGGATATTATCCACACCCGGTGACTTCCCTCCTTTCATCGAACATATAGCCTCTTCCACTTCTTCCCGTAATATTGCTGCATTTCCGAGTTCCCTGTTTTCGCACTTAATGTTGTTTAATATGCCTAAGTCAGTGTCAAGTTTACAGTTATATAATTCTTTACAATATTCTGTCCACCTTCTCATTACAGCTGTTTTTTCATTGAGCTGAGCCCCATTGCTATCTTCTATGACAGTTACCCTGGGCTGTTGGGGTTTTGATAGTTTTCTTAATGTGTCAAAAGCTGCCTTGCTGTTACCTTTTATTAGCCCCGTATTAATGGACTCACATTGATCAGCTACCCATTTTTCTTTGGCCTGTTTCATTTTCTTCCTAATATTTTTATTCACCATACTGTATTGCCATGCTGCTTCAGGAACCTCTTTCTTAACCTTTTTCATTTCCCGCCGTGCATCACATAACTTCAGAATGTCATCTGTAACCCATGGTTTGTTTATTTTCTTTCTTTTACCAAGTATTTCTGTTGCTGATTCAATGAGCACGTCTTTCATGTTCTCTGTGATTGAGTTGATATCATCCTCCAAAAAGTTGAGAGCTGCGAATTTTCCTCCAACAGTTGCCTCAAAGATTCCCGCGATTTCTAGATCTTTCAGTTTGTCTAAATTGAATCTTAACTGAGAACATCTGTTTTGATTATAGTTCTTTTTAAGTTTAAGCTTGAGCGTCATCAATACCATGTCGTGATCACTACCAATGTCGGCGCCAGGAAAAGTCCTAGTCTTGGCTTTATTAATACTGGACTTGAATCTTTTGGATACAAGAATAAAATCAATTTGGCCATGTATCTCAGTTTTTGGGGCATGCCACGTTGTTCTTCTTGATAACTTATGAGGAAATAGTGTATTTGCAATGGTTAGTTTATAGTTGCTGGCAAATTCTAGTAGCCTTAGTCCTCGATCGTTAGTTTCACCTGTCCCAAATCTCCCCACTGTACCAGCCCAGTGACCGTATGCATCTGGCCGTATTTTAGCATTCCAATCACCTAACACGATGAGAAGATCTTTCTTTGGAATTTTCTTAATTGCTTCATCCAGATTGTCATAAAATGTATCAATTGCCTCATCCTCATAGTCAGTAGTGGGGGCATATACCTGTATGATGGAGATGTTCTTTGGAAAATGCAATACGAATGGTGATAAGCCTGCTATTTATTGGGGTGCAGCTGATGACAGAGTTCAATCTATCTTTATGTACGATAAAACCTACTCCATGCTGATGTTTAGACTCATCTCCACTAAACCAAATTTTGTGACCATCATCCGTTATTGATTCACCTAATCCTGTCCATCTGACTTCTGCTAGGCCCAGGATGTCCCACGATGTAGCGGGAGGTTATTTAAATTTATTTATTATGTAAGAGTATGCCAGTAAAGAGTTCTGACCTTACAAGTAATACCCCAGTCTTAGAAATAAGCACTGGTGTATTGTTATCATAACAATAGTCAGACTGTGAAAACCCTGGCCCAGTTGGTAAGAAGTAGTAACAGGATTTAAGGTGTCTCCTCCCTGTGACTATCTTATGATTACTTATATGCTAGGGGATAAGTATAATGTACATTCACTGAACCCACAAAATGGAAGAAGTGAATAAATCCTCAGGTACAGTTAAAATAGTTTAATAATTGCACTATTATTCTATTTCTACTAGTTGGAAAAGAGTATACACACATATATATATAAATATTCACACAATTACTATTATTGTCTGTTTAGACTTCAAGATCTTAAATAATAAAGTTACTGAAATCACTGTTATTAGTCCTTTGAATTTAAGGATAACTGTCATCAGTTGACTGAGTTTCTGTATGGTTAATTATTGTTTTCAACTATTGGCTGTTTCACATGTATAGGTGGTCAGTGTCAAACAGGACACTTATCTTTCCAACTTGATACTGCTGAAACTGTCCTTTGCTGATATCAGACTTGGTAGGCCCAACAGTAGGGATGCCAATGACCAGTTGAAGTTCACTCTTTGGGGTCCTGCACTTTGGTGGGATTGCCTCGGATGAACTACACCGGCTTCTGATACTGGACAGTCTGGTTTGAGTTATTTCATGGAACCCTCAGACTTCAGATACTGGACTAAAAAATGTTTCTGGCGATCCGCTCACAATTCATGGGTCGTGGCGAAACTCTGCCTCCAGTCTGTCTGAACCCTCTTTCGTTGTCTGTAGCTCAGTTTACCGATACGCTTTAAATACGTATAGCGCGGACGTATCGGAGAGTACCGACGTCACAGCTTAAACCTAAGCCTGAAAAATCCTTCCCGAACAGTGATTTCGGCCGAACTGTGCATCGACTGAAATTTTGCCTTTATCATTCTCGGCATATATAATATCCATATAGTTCCATCTTATCTAGTTTTATACAGCTGATAAAACTCTATCTTCCTATCCATGTAATTTCCCAAACTGTTATTTGTTGATTTTAATATTTAGAACAGAAGTGGGTTTACATGCTTTTAGCGTAACTGTGGGCAGCCGAAATACGCATATATCTCCGTAAATGAGAACTTCCTACCGTTCCATCTTATATGCAGTTATACACCATCCTTCCCTGTACTGAAATGTAAAATCCTTTTCATACGGATTCCCTTCTGTTTTTATTTATCGTTGGCGATTTCCTCTGTCCGATACACATTTCGCTGATACGCCGCCATTTTGAAAGCGGTCGTTCGATCGTAGACGGGTTTATAAATCTAACTGATCCCGTTTGCAATGACTTGAAACCAATTTTGCGACATAGCTCCCCCCATATTTTAAGCTGGATGATATCTAGCTTAACTATTGGGTACAAGACAATTGCAAAACGACCATTCCGAGGTTAGTTTTCCTTCCTTCTATCCTCCTCAAGCTCTGTGGGATGACGACTAAGAAAATCTGCGCCCACATTCTGTTTTCCACGAATATATTCATCCTTTACTATCTCTCTCCTTCCTGTTCGGCTTTTCATCCAGGCTCTTACTGCTGGTGAAACCGGGTCGGTAGGTTTCCCATGAAGTTTACCGCCCTCTTTTCGTTGATAGTTGGATGTGGTTTTCCCTCGCAAATCCGTAGGTGTTTGATTTTCGCTACGTGATTTGTTCCTTTTTTCCCGCGCATGGGGTTCAGACTGCAATTGAACCTGTGTGGGATGTTTCCTTTCCCCTCCCGTGCAAATCTCGGGAGTACACCTGATTGCTGGTTTGCGTGTAGATTTTTGATGAAGACTCTTCCATCGACTTTCTGAATCTACATAGGTGCACTCTGGACAGGAATGTACATACTGATTTATGTCTTCCGTAATACCTGGCCAGTAGAACTGGGTGGCTATTCTTTGTTTTGTGGCACCATTACCCAGGTGTTCACTCAAAGTTGATATGTGTCCCCAGCCTATAACCTTATTCCTATAGGTGGATGGTACAACAATTTGACCATGACTTTTCGTCCCTCTGCCAGCTTTCCTGTACAAGAGTCCATGTTCCCTATAGAAGTGTCCTTTCCTTGGTGTGTTATGTGTCTTTGACAATTTGCCAAAACAAGGCTTCAATGTGCTGTCTGCTTCTTGAGCCCGTTTCATTTCAGTCGAATGAAATTTTAAGTTGGTGTCCCTCTCTATGTTCCTGGAGTCAGACCTGGTCTGGGTTTCTGCCATAACCATAGGTTTTACAGGGTCTCCCAAGAAAACATATTTACGCCCCAACAGTAGGGGGTAAAAGGGATCATCTATCACTGCTGCATTTATCTCCCCTTCCACATAGCGACAACTGACCTGAATCTTTGCTATGGGTAAAGTAAGGGGTGATGTTCCTTTTAGTGGCCCTCGAATATCTACTGTTTCTGTGGAGATTTGTTCAGGGCACACCAGAGATGCACACACGACTGCGTCATAGGACAAACCTGTGTCATACATTCCTGTGACTTGTTTGCCATTCACAGTCACTATCTCCTGGGTAGGTGGGTGATGGAGGCTATTCTGACCCACAGTCAGTTCCTTCCTAACAGAAGTCCTCACCTGTAGACATGCAGCATGATGAAGGGGTTTTTTCCTCCCACATTCATCCGTGTTGTGGTTGCTCATCTTACAAAATTTGCACCACTTAGCTCCCTGTTTTTAAGGTTTATTTTCCTGAGTCTGAGGGTTCTTGTCCTTATTATCAAATCTTCGCTTGTTTCTGTATGGTTGATCCATTTGGTCAAACTGGGTACTCTGCAGTGGTGGCTTATATCCTTCTACCTGCTTCCTTTTTGTTCCTACCAATTCAGCTTGAGCTGCTTGGTATCTCTCTGCACATTTCAAAATGTCTTCCAGCCTCTCTGCTCCTTGTTGCATAAGGAATTTCCT
The DNA here is from genome assembly GCA_024509875.1 of Oreohelix idahoensis. NCBI lineage: Eukaryota > Metazoa > Mollusca > Gastropoda > Stylommatophora > Oreohelicidae > Oreohelix > Oreohelix idahoensis. The sequence goes on along the minus strand of JAMPIV010010338.1, from coordinate 28,656 downwards.
CATTTCTTGAGACATGGAATCTTTCACTTGCTCTAACATAACCATTTCTTTCAGATCCTCGTAGGTTTTCTGATACTTACCTAAACTACTCCATTTCAACAAATACGTTTCTAGCCTAGCTGAGAACTGGTTATATGTTTCTCCAGGTAGAAGTTTAGAAGTTCTAAATTTCTTCCTATATGCCTCAGAGTTCTTTTCATACCGGATCAGTAAGGCTTGCTTTAGTATTTCATAATTTTCCTGATCTTCTTTGGGGAGTTTCAGAAACACATCATATGCAATACCTCTCAATCCCTGGGATAACTTTAGACTCCATTTTTCCTTTTCCAGTCCATATGTAGAGGCTAGCCTTTCATACCTATCCAGGTACGACTCAATTGCGTCCTCCTTTTCAACAAATGGATCTAGGTGGAAGTTCATGGCCCCATTTGCTGTGTTCTGAAAAGAGCTATTCGCAGAATGAGGTGAGCTATTACCATGGGTGATAGTCCCAGCCTGAAGTTCAAGATCAAGCTGTCTCATTTTCAGCTCATGGTCTCTCTCTGCTGTAACCTCCTTTCTTCTCTCTCAGCTTCTAATTTCTTGGCTTCTCTCTCAGCTTCTAATTTCTTGGCTTCTCTCTCTGCTTCTAATTCTAATTTCTTGGCTTCTCTCTCTGCTTCTAATTCTAATTTCTTGGCTTCTCTCTCTGCTTCTAATTTCTTGGCTTCTCTCTCTGCTTCTAATTTCTTGGCTTCTCTCTCCGCTTCTAATTTCTTGGCTTCTCTCTCCGCTTCTAATTTCTTTGTTTCTCTCTCTGCTTCTAATTGCTTTGCTTCTCTCTCGGTGTACTTTTCACATTCCGTCGTGACATACCGGATCAGAGCGTCACCATCCATGCCAAGCTCTTTTCCCACCTGCAGTGTAGCCGACCTAAATTTGACCAAGTCAGCCATGATGTATCTGTAGTCTAGTAGGGCAAGCGATCTTACTCAAACTAATTTACTACAATATAATTAACTTAGTTAAAAATTAAAGTTAATTAAACTGACTTCACCATATATGAAACAGCTTTCTTTATCTGTACTCAATGGTACTCCTAAAAATATAATTATTTCCTACTATGTTACTCTTTCCAAAAAATTTTACAAAACAAAATTTTCTACACAGCAGAAATGGAAAGTTGGCTCAGGAATATCAAAGATATATCCCGCAGACGAGCCCCCACTGTAGCGGGAGGTTATTTAAAATTATTTATTATGTAAGAGTATGCCAGTAAAGAGTTCTGACCTTACAAGTAATACCCCAGTCTTAGAAATAAGCACTGGTGTATTGTTATCATAACAATAGTCAGACTGTGAAAACCCTGGCCCAGTTGGTAAGAAGTAGTACCAGGATTTAAGGTGTCTCCTCCCTGTGACTATCTTATGATTACTTATATTCTAGGGGATAAGTAAAATGAACATTCACTGAAACCACAAATGGAAAAAGTGAATAAATCCTCAGGTACAGTTAAAATAGTTTAATAATTACACTAATATTCTATTTCTACTAGTTGGAAAAGAGTATACACATAGATATAAAAATATTCACACAATTACTATTATGGTCTGTTTAGACTTCAAGATCTTAAATAATAAAGTTACTGAAATCACTGTTATTAGTCCTTTGAATTTAAGGATAACTGTCATCAGTTGACTGAGTTTCTGTATGGTTACTTATTGTTTTCAACTATTGGCTGTTTCACATGTATAGGTGGTCAGTGTCAAACAGGACACTTATCTTTCCAACTTGATACTGCTGAAACTGTCCTTTGCTGATATCAGACTTGGTAGGCCCAACAGTAGGGATGCCAATGACCAGTTGAAGTTCACTCTTTGGGGTCCTGCACTTTGGTGGGATTGCCTCGGATGAACTACACCGGCTTCTGATACTGGACAGTCTGGTTTGAGTTATTTCATGGAACCCTCAGACTTCAGATACTGGACTTAAAAATGTTTCTGGCGATCCGCTCACAATTCATGGGTCGTGGCGAAACTCTGCCTCCAGTCTGTCTGAACCCTCTTTCGTTGTCTGTAGCTCAGTTTACCGATACGCTTTAAATACGTATAGCGCGGACGTATCGGAGAGTACCGACGTCACAGCTTAAACCTAAGCCTGAAAAATCCTTCCCGAACAGTGATTTCGGCCGAACTGTGCGTCGACTGAAATTTTGCCTTTATCATTCTCGGCATATATAATATCCATATAGTTCCATCTTATCTAGTTTTATACAGCTGATAAAACTCTATCTTCCTATCCATGTAATTTCCCAAACTGTTATTTGTTGATTTTAATATTTAGAACAGAAGTGGGTTTACATGCTTTTAGCGTAACTGTGGGCAGCCGAAATACGCATATATCTCCGTAAATGAGAACTTCCTACCGTTCCATCTTATATGCAGTTATACACCATCCTTCCCTGTACTGAAATGTAAAATCCTTTTCATACGGATTCCCTTCTGTTTTTATTTATCGTTGGCGATTTCCTCTGTCCGATACACATTTCGCTGATACGCCGCCATTTTGAAAGCGGTCGTTCGATCGTAGACGGGTTTATAAATCTAACTGATCCCGTTTGCAATGACTTGCATAATGTTACCACTGAATTAGAAGTGAATTTATATTCCGTAAATTGTCAGTCGCCTAGTGTATTTATTAGTGAATTACAAAATCTCTTTCTGGGTGATAGCGGGTGATTAATTCCACATTACAACTGGAAAAATTTAGCTATGCGTTATTTAATACGCTTGTCTTAGCACCTAGAAAATCCCAGTAAATTATAATGATAAACTTAACACATTAAATCACTTAAATGCTAATATCTATTACCGCAATAAAAAATGAAACAATCTCCACGGAATGCTATAACACACTTTCACAATATTCTAGAATAACGAGCTAGATTTTCCAAACTTTCTCAGCGACTAGATAACTGACTTTGGGAGGACGGAGTATTTATACAGAAATGGTGTTATTTCACTAAAGGTTGCGAGACTTCAAGCCTTCGGCCCTATCAGGGAAAATCAACGAGCTCGACTCCCGATGTTAAAGATTTTCTGCTCACCGATGCCGATTCACAACAAAGACGATGGCCAAGCGAACAAGCTTTCTTAGATTTGCTTAAGTCCCCTGAAATGTTGAACATCAAAACAGATACGCGGCAAACTCCCTGCCCGTCGCCTCTTTTCAAAGGACCTGATTATATCTCTACGCGCGCTTCTGTCTGTCAACCAATGATGATTGGCAATCAGCTCGCGCGATAATTCCGATAAGCGAATCATGCTCTCGCTGACTGTTATCTAGCCTGTACGAACGTAGGTAAACAACTTGTCAGCGCATGTAAACAGAAAAAATAGGCGTGGCTTCAACAGTGAGTCTTTAGTCAGTGAATTGCATGATTTTGCGCAGCAAAAATTATAAACCTTAGATGGAGAAGCAAAGGTGGTCGGGTCACTGTTGCGCTATTTACATATATACGTGACAGATACCCGACTAGAAAGTGTCCCTGACTCGGTATTTTTATTTCTAACCATATGCACTCGATCTCTTCTGTCTCTAAATCGCTTCTGCGGCGATAACTATTGAAGTGGAAATTTATACTACAATACCTGTTTCTAGCTTTCTACTTGAGTCTCGTCGAACAGTTTTAAAGCCTTGTAGTGCAATATCATCATCTGATATTTTGTCATTTAAACGACTTTCCGAAAGTCCAAAAACATGAAAATTTTGATTCATAATTCGTGTAAGTTCAGAAAGTTTGCCTAATAGATAATAAATGTTTAGATGACCCAGACGTAGGTCATCCTTAATTAGCCATTGTGTCTGATTTGTATGCATTTAATTTTGGATAGGGGGTTTAAAAATATCAATAACAATAGCAGTGTTAACACGAAAATCACAAATATTTAGACAAATGAATTTTACCAAATAAGTGAAAGTAAAAATGTAAGTACTTAACTTACGAAACACTTGGCATAGGCAATACTAACAATTGCAATGGTCTGAAACTGTCAGGAGTAAATGAATATAGTCACACAAAAGCAGGCACGCACAGTTTCACACCACAACACTCAAAATCTAACAAAGTAATTAAAGGACAGAGAAAATACGAATTTAAAATAGTCAAAAATCGAACAAGTAAAAAACATTTAAAGGCCTGTAGCCAATGAAATACGAGTGTTCCAAGAAAGTAACAAAGGACTTATTACTTTAGGCGTAACAGTAATCAACTAAATTACAAGGGACAGAGTTTAAACAAAAACTTTGAATGTTTTGAAGAAGTCGAGAAATTAAGAAATGCAGTATTAGTAGGACAGAAATAAGCTGATCTTTTAATCTACAGAGAGAGCTAAAATGTCGGTGTACCGAATTGTCTACAGATGGCACAACTTTGATCTACCACCAGAGCTGACTGGACACACAGATGTGAGGTATGTATTCGAATAAGTACGTCTCAAGGTGACTCGTTGACAGCGTCATTTCAGCATCATTTGCCTTTTGCTTCTTATGGAGGATGGAGCAACTATTGGCGCTGATGCCCTTGCATGAAGCTCACATCAAAGAATTCATGTACTTCTGCAGCTATTTGTATTACATGATGAGTTTGCTGGCTTCACAGTTTCACTTGCTAAAGGGTTATTTTGACGTTTTTTGTCTGTGTTAGACCAGACCGCAAGGTCATTTTTAACTTTCGTATTTGGTTGAGCTGGTTGCGCCTCGCAAAACGAGAGAAAACTCTCTACAAAATAGATTTTAAAAATCAGTGCGCATTGGACGTAAAATTTTCGGACTTCCGGCTATGGCTTGAAATGACGTAGAAGTCCCTTTCAGTACCACGTGACACTCTTCACAATGTCCTTGATTAACTGTAAAACTTACCTATTTTTCTCTACTCCACGCCGTGTCCCTCATCTTCTAGTAGTATCCCCGCACTACACCACTAGGCGTAACGTGTTCAAAACGCGGTGGCGTCAGTCTACCCAGCTGTAAATGGGTACTTTATTCAGCTCTTGTGTTAGGGAAGGCAAAGGCAGCGAAGGGAGCTGGTCAGACCATCTCTCGAAGCTTTATCTAGTATAGTGAAATCTGTAACACGTCATCCTCTACGGAAGTATCTGCTGTTGGACTACTTTTAAAAAAAATCACTTGTAATTATGCCTTACGTCTTAAGTGCGTGCCACCAAGTGTAGGCGATCATGCTTCGCCACAGGACTTGATCCTTATTGTCCTCAATTGTGTTTTTGACCCAGGCCTCTGGTCAAAATGATCAGCCTATTATCTCTCCCCTATGTCTTCTATTCTTTGTGCGCTTAATTTTCCTGTTGTCACAATGTATTCGAGTAATTCATCTTCCATCACAAGTCTAATGATGATTATGATTGCCTTCCTTATCTTTGTGATTATTTTTCTTTGCTCATTATGTCTTCTCCAGTAATCTTCATTAGTTATTTTATCTACGCATTGAATTCTTGAGTGGCGAGTGATTAGAGCGCATGGTTCTCGGGGCAAAGTTACAGGGTTCGAAACTATGAAGCGTCACCTAGCTGTAAATTGGTACCAGGATCTCCACTTGAGAAAAGGAAGGCAAAGGCATCGGGGAAATGATCCGGTAACCCCGCCTCATAAAGCTGACACTAAGTATAGTGAAGTCTGTAACACCTCCCTCCCCTACAGCAGTATATACTATGTGACTATGTAGTTTTTTTTTTAACTTCTTAACCCTCTGAAAAGAAAGGTCAGCTAACGTCAGTGACTTTATCATTTACTTTCTCAATGTCCGAGACTCACTTACATAAATAATATCTCCCTTATATAAGTTAAACGAATAGCAATTACTGCATGAAACATCCTTATCTGTGCAAAAATGTTTCTTGTTGGTAAATTTTCTTCTGAATATAAGGAACGTTGAACAGATTGTCACGGATTGCCTCCCCTGCTTTGCAGTAGTGGTCCAACTGTGGCCAAAACGCAAGCGTATCTAAAATGGGTTGTCAAAGGTGTCTACCTTCGCACAAGATTACTCTTGGCAGAGTTGTAGATAGAAGGGTAAAGACGCTTCTATCTCAAGGTAGTTTTATAAGATATTTCCGAAGTCAAGAACAATGCGGCATTGGCTGAGCAATTGTTAACGTATTATCGGTCCGCCGCCTTTTATGAAGATTTAAGCAACGGTTATAACCCGTACAAACCCCCAGCTGGTGTAAATCCAGCGAAATTCCCTTTTGATAAGAATTAGCTCTATAGATGTAAATATATCTCTAAATGTATATATATCAAAGAGTCTTGCTCATACGTTTTCTTTCATACTTATAATAACTGAATCAACTATGATTGTTTAGTTTAAAATAACATACAACACATTTAATAATCAATTAGTTTTAATAAGTTAAAATAGTGATGAAATGATGGTGAATTTTAGATGAATTAAATTTTCTCGTCATGGAGATTGGATAGAGGGTTTATATTAAAGAGTATTTCTGTCCTTTTGCTGGTGCCTGCTAGTTAGCACTTAGCTTGTATGAGCGAGTCCTGCAGCCTTGGTTTTCGTCAATTCTTTTGTGGTGATGACACTTCACAGTCTGGTAGCTTCGTTCCTCAAACGGTCGGATCGCTTGGCACCACGGTCTTTTAAACAAAATAAAAACAAATGCCTCTGCTAAGTACATTTGTGGGCTGCAAATTAACAGGAAAGCAGGAATTAACAGGAATTAACAGCATTGTCTCGCTGCCTACCCGCCAATGTTATTCTCTCGGATTAATTATTCTTGAGTATGCACAGCGTAACTCATGGGAGATGATTAGAAATCATCAATATTCTTCTGGGTATTAAACTGGGACAGTATGTACTTGGACAGCGCGAATAAGGATTTGCCTGTGTTACAATTAACAAGGTACATATATCTCACAAAATGATATGATACACTTGAAGTACATGTGATGCAATCATCACTCATCACTGCTCCAGTCGCAGTCTGGGGTCACCTCTGCTGTCGGTTTTCTGTACGACTAGCAAGAAGAAATCACCAGCGCTTGCTGCAGTGGTTTATAAATATACTGTTTTTATAAGTTGAGGTTGGCAGCCTCATATATAACCACTTAATAAGAAAGACATGTCAAATTCACATTTGTAAGATAAATGTTTACACTTACCCCAAAATTTTGGAACACAATCTCCTCGCACAGTTTACCGAATATTGTGGTAACTTTTCGTCAAACGGGATTTTTTTTCACCTGGACTCATTAGCTATGCAACCTTTCCACGCAGATGGTCAACACGTTTGCTGATTAATATGTGGACAGTTTATCTACCGTTCATTCTGGTCATCGCATTGATTTAAGGAGAGGTTAAATCACGCCCACGGATATCTCTTGAGCAATCATATGCAGTTATTTTCATTAACTTGGCCAGTGGGGGGCGATGCCAGCATCAAACGATAGTAGCGACCACGATCAAAGACACGGGGGGATCTCAGGAAAGACTAGCGGCACGCTATCAAAAAGGCAGTAATGGTCCCTGAAACGAGCGACGCAAGTTTCCTGCCGGTATTTCGCATCTCGGTGTTAACCACAGAACCGATCGTAGTGGGAGCGAACGGGAAAGCCGACGCGCACGCCGCGAGCGGAGATACGGAAGACCAGTGGCGGCATCTCTCTAGTCTGGCGGTCAGATCCCCAAAAGTCTCCTGAGATCTAAAAAGGTGTCAAATTTTCACATGTCCCACTCATCTTACATTCCATTTTATATATATACAGACCATGAAGAAATGCATTTTATCACTCGTTGGCCAGACCTTGACAGAAGCACCAGCTATATTTGAAATCGTGTTAGATTTTCCCCTGGATTTTCATATATATTTGCAGTGAATTCTATTCTGTGCAAAACGAGTGATCGTAACCTGCGATCCCAGCAATAAAGAAATCATCTTAAAACTTCCAGACATATTGATGAAACATTTTAAATTTAATCTTGTGGCGGTCCGATGCGGCCTAGCTATCATAATTACATGAAAGAAAGCCTACCCAAGAATATTTAAAAAGAAACCATCAAATTAAATTACAATCTGTAAGATAAACTGGAAGATGAACAGTGCCAGTAGCGATATTTTATTTACTGCCCTACTGTGTGAGAGTACATATTTACCGTAACTGTGACTGGGCCTAGTTTTTCCTCACTGGATTTAAAACCTACGGGTCAGTTGCTATCATCACGCCGTGAAGGAATTTTACCACTAGCAGGAAAATTAAAGAGACCACTTCATTTTCACCCCTGTATCGAACTGTGTCAGTGTCATCCCATAGACTCCTTTTTATATAATAAAACACAAAAACTCTTAGGCTTCACGTCCGGCGATAAGTGGGAATATTTGCTATCAGCAAACCTCGCTACATCTGGGGCGGGACATCGAAGTACCAGACATTTTCATATGTCAAGAGTGTAATTACTGTTTATATAATTCTATGGATTGTCTGATGCTGCAATCGGTAAGTGTGTGTGAGTATATGAGTGTGGGCCCTCACGCGCGTGCATGAATGACAGGAGATTTAATTTTTGAAAACCATTTGTTAACTTGCCTACCGGGTAATACATTTTTCTGTATACCCTGCATTGTTCCTTTAAGTGGGATATTTTGTTAACTCTGTTTAAACCCCCCCCCCCCCCCTTTCCCCTTTTCATTTGATTAGTAAAGGGAAGAACAATTGGGAATAACTGGATTTTTGTCTACCACCCATACCTAATATTGTAACACCTCTTTCAGAGTAATTAAATTCACTGTTTGGTTACATTACCTATGTTCCTGATAACTATCTATCTTTGGACTGGGTTTACCTTTGTCTAATAAGCGGGAAGGGCTTATTCGATACCAATCTTCTTCACCCCCTCCCCACCTTGTTATTTGTATTTTCTGTACTTATGATATTTTTCCTGAAACACTTGATATTTGTTTGTGATTTGATTTTTAAGGTTAATAAACAGCCTAAAACTTATTTAGTACTGTGTTGGAATACCCAAAGCCCAAAATTTCCCCTATCTGTTTAATATAGTTTGTATCCGCGTGCGTCTGTGTGTTTGAAGCACCAAATCGGTGTGAGCGCAAGTGTGTGTCTGGAAACTGGCAAATAATTGTTTGACCAGGAGAGTGAAGAGAAGATTGAGGGGAACGATTTGTCGTAAATAAGTCTGTCCTTACTCTCCCCAGTACTCTGTGAAGCAACTATTTACTCTCTACATTTTCTATCACTGAGCTTTTCACCACCATTCTCCACTCTAAACAGGACCACTATTTCTAAGACTCTTTCTCTCAAAATAAATTTACGACAATATTTGGCTGGCTCACCGGGATAAAGATATTTTTGAGTCTGACTAAGTCTGGGTCTAACTAGATAGAGTGTAAATGATATGTTGTTTGTGAATTAGGGAAATAAATAAATAAAAAATTAACTACACCCCTAGACAACGCCTTTTAGTATTTGGGTCCTCCACACAGCATATTTACAGGTTGTTTTTTTTCCACAACAGTAGAAAGTACGGATAATCATAAATTCGGTTAGCTAAATTATCCTCTGGCAGAGAAAATTATATTTTCTCTTTATAAGATTTGCTGGGATTGCGTGATTGTTTTTACAGACACTAAAGGTTTTTGAAGTTAAAAAGAGTTGAGCTTAGCTAAAGGCGCCTTGTTCTGACTTCTTTAAGTCTAGTTAACACGTCTCTTCTCATAAACTGATTTCAGGGGCGGAGTTTTGTGACGGAGAATTAAAATTTTAGGGAAAAATTTTTTTTCTCCTTTTTAATTATTTGAATATAAATCTTTCTCTACTGTTAGTAAAAGTAGATTTTTTTCTAGTGTAACTTACCATTTTAACGTGGCATAGTCGCTTGCGTTAAAAGTCTTAAGTGACAATAATAGCAGCGATAAGTTTGCACATTACAAAGTAGGAGGTAACACAAGTAAATTTATACTTTGTGTTTTTTCTCGTAGCGGCTTTGAGTTTTTTCCCCTTCTTGTTCTTTCTTTCTATTCTCAAGTCTTAGAAGCATCCAGTTCTTTGGCATGGCAGAGAGAATTAGGATAAGATCCATTTTGAGACAGGAGGCGAAGGACTCAGGATTAGAAGGAGAAGCCGCGAAGCTGTTTGTCAATGCAGGAGTCAAAAAGGGTTGCAAACGTCTAGAACAGTTCGATACTGTTTATTCCGTACAACACAGACACGATGACATAAATGACACACATTCGACAGCAAAACACGAATCATATAATTTCCACATTGCATTAAATATATATAATACGGCCTGTCCACATCCTGGCCTAAACAGTACTTCAACACGCACTAAAGCCTGCATCATCCGACAGCTTCATTAATCTTCACAATATGGCCTACAAAAGTACCTTAATACACAGCGAAGCCTGCATCACCCGGCAGCTTCATTAATAAGGTTCATATGGCCTAAACAAATCTTCACTGCAGTGTATCACATAGGCTGTACACACAGCGAAATATATAAGTCGACATTTTCTCAAATCCTACGTAGGCATACATTATCCAAAAAACACTGGGACTCGACCTACACGGTCCACGCCCAAAACACAACTCCCTCAATCACACACTAGTCCCGCCAAAAAACCCGTCACGAGATTCGGTTGTCTTGAACACCTTTCTCGATAACACATGCAGACTAGCGAGCTATTCACATGACTCAAAACAGTACAGAATAAATACATTAAACAGCGTTCACACGCTTATCTGTACTCTGTCACCCGAAAAATAGGAAAAGATAATTCTATCCTAAAGTCAAACAAGTATCCGCTTAATCAAGCGTTGCAACTCGAAATTTAATTTGTCTAAAAAACCATTCTAAAGATTACTTCCCCTTCCATAAGTTCCACCTGCAACAGTTACCACCCGCTCCGGGGAAAAAAATGATTCTATCATTTTTTTTGAAAAAATTATTTCCCAAAAACGAAAAATTTAGAAGACAATTAAGCTCTAACGTATGCCTACAAAAATATCTTATTTTAAATCAAATTATATCTACAACAAATATCAGCATTAAAGTGTAAAGTAGCAATTAAAGCATACAGCATAATCAGCTAAGTATAAAAAAGTAATTAGCTAAATATACAAATGTGATGAGTTAACCGAAAACAACCAATCAAAAAAAAAAACACAAGATCAATCAAAAGAAGAATGATCTGTAAAAAATGAAAGTAAGAACTCAACAATACTATATACTCATAATTAAGTTGGACAATTACATGTAAAATAAATACAACTATCATAAATAGATATGTTATATCAAGTCATATAACCACTCCAACAATACAAAGAATAGAGGTATAAGTGTTGAAAGAAGACAAAGTATACAAATAGAATCAAGTAAAACGAAGATGAGGTACGAAAGTATAAACAAGATATGAAATCCATACCGAAAAGACAACAGAAAAGAAGGAATGAAATGAAGAATAGTTACCAAAGACAGATAGAAAGCAAAGGCACGAACACAGAGAAAGTCAATAACAGTACATACTAAAAACTGTTTTGATCAGATAACCTATTCATAAATAAATATATAAACATGATCGAAAAGCACAACACAAAATATCAAAGTATATCTATACTAATACCACCAAAAAATAATTTACAACTAAACAAAACCTAATAAGTAATTTAACTAAGTTATAAGAGTTATACAAAACTAACATAAATAAATTATAGGCATCGAACAAACAAGTAATAGCATTACTATAACTAATACAACCAACGCACAATCAAGCGCTAAAAATAAAAAATACATCATAATAAAAAACAACTTTTTACAAGAACTAATCAAACTACATATCAATGATATCACGAAGTCAAATGCTGGGCACACCCAAAAAAAAAAAAATTACAATGCCAAAAAAAAAAAAAAAAAAATCATTTTTTTCAACAGTACCGTACAAACATATTTTTTTTCTCGATAAGTTACATAAAAACAGTATTTAATTTTTAAGTAATTCAGTAATACTTTAAGTAAAGCCTAATAATGAAATCAATATTTTAACAAAATGAGTGAAATATAAAACAAAAATCCTATCTCGAAGAAACCTTTAAATCAACACATGTAAATTTAATTTATCCTTTAAGTTCTTTCTGCTGACAATTACGTTCAGCTCAGTAAAATGCTATTTAGCTATAACTCTATCTCTTACTCAAATCGATAAGATATACATTATAAATAAATCTACACTTTGTTGCTAATATGAAATATAAAAAAGGTTCTATAAAAATATCTACAAAAAATAAGTTTTTTTTTTTTTTTTTTTAAAAATAATCTGCTAAGAAAATAATCTACATGTCTGACTGGCAAGAAAATCAAGTTCTGGAAAAATCGAAGTTTCACAAAAAGTTAACAAATCCAAATACAAGATCATGTATGATACATGCAAGCTATTTTCAAAATTACATTTCACAACATACCAGATAATACACATCTTCTCTGTATGTTCTATATATTAATTAATCATGACATCAAAACATGAGAAAAATATAAATTAAGTGAATAACGAACACTCAGGACTATCTAAAAGTAACCACTACATCAACACAATAAATGAGTTTGTGCAATCTCATCATGTACAAAACTATCCTAAACAACACAGTTGCAAAAATTCTAAGTTGAACAGAGTAGTATAAAGGATAATAATTACATACTACACATTATCAACACAATAATATATAAATAGCATAAAAATGTATTAATACATCATCAAAATGCAGACATATAAATAACAATAAAAAAAATTATGGCAATCAAATGATGCATAGAAATAATCATGACAACAAAATTATATGTTATTTCAAAACAACAACATGTCATGTACTAATATAGAATACAAAAATATTTACTATCTAAGGAAAAAAAATACGCCGTAAAATTTCCCACTCTCTTGTAAACATGCTTGACCTTCAGTAAGCAACACCTCAGATTTAGTTTGACGCTGACAGGTTTCGGTTGACTACTCGAGCGGAAAGTTGACTCACATTTCTGACCGTCAATATGTCGCAGAAGCCTTGACTCTTATCGCAACGTAGCTTCTGTCAACAAATACAAATAAAATTTCCATTTTACTCAATAGTGAAATTTAATGAGAAAAACGTAGAAATCACGTTTACAATTACCCAACACCGGCTTGTGTAAAAACCCGGTCTCTTCACGATGTCACTAGCTCTCTCTATCACATGTAGATATCATAGAATTCTTGGGGACAACATGACCGACCTTGAATGTCGCCGCTGCCTTACGCTGAAACAAAGTCTCACATTCACAACAACAAGTAGAGCAAGCAATAGTATTCAAGCATCCACTGTTATTTTTACTCTGTTTACTTTGATTATAAATGACTCTGGGCTCATGTTGAACAAAATTAGCACAATTGCGCTTATTATTTGTTCTATGATCAAAATACTTATTATTACCGTTGCCTTGTTTACCATACTGGCCACCACTGATACACTCTAGATTTTGAACATGCTTTGCATTATATGTCCGTGTTCACGTTCAATATACTGTTGCAAAAACACACGAAGGTGCCGTAGCAAATTCACCAAATCCTTGGCCATTACCAAATTGCAAACAAACTTAAAGTTGTGTTCAGCAAATAACTCCAGGGATGTTGACACATTAATCAAAAAATCATCCATTATCCATTCTCCAAGTCGTGCGCCTCTCAATCCCTTACCATCTCTACCTACCACCAATGCAGACTCCAACATAGGCCTTATATCTGTAGGGTACATATCACGATCCATGGTGATTCACTTACTTAATCAACTATATATAGTAATCACTTATAGTTATGACAAATAACTGTCGCAAAAGGTTTGACAATTACCCTTCCAGCTCACAAAGTTAACTATTTGTCAAGAAATGAGCTTATTCCTCAATTCTGTATCACCAATTCCTTTTTATAGCACCTTTATCAAGTCAAATCATTATCAGGAAAATCGACATATGTCAACAGCCATTAACACCTATGCATCAAATCTTAATCATATGTCAAATTAGACATAAACAACAATAATAACAAAATGAGCAATTAGGGAGGCCTAGCGACATATATGAAGTGACACAATTTACACAAGACACAATCACTTATCTGTCAATGATCCCGCTTCTTTTCCGCCACGACACTGGATATCACATAGACTGCTAAAACCTCCACTGCGGGAAAGCACTGGAACTTGATTCGTTTCTCTTCAGGTAATTTCGTCAATATGATATGTGCTTAACAATGCACAAGTTGACAGGAACCATAATACAGCTCACACTGCAACTCTTGACTTTTCTGTAGTCTGAAATGTACACGGCAACTCCGTGTATCATAACGTCTTGAACTTGTGATGGTGACCACTGGCACAGGTAACCCGAATATTGCAGAAATCTGTCACAACCCGTACAAATGCTGGTACAAATACTGTCCAAGTCTAATTGAACTTCCTTGACCACTGCAGACGTTGTTGTCGTCTATAGGCATGAAATAGGACGTCAATCGCTACTGGTGTAAAGTTGCCTTCTACCACGAATAAAGCGTGCGTCGTTTCTCAAATGCGCCACCCAGGCAGATAATAACTAGGTCACAGTTCTGAAGTACAGGAGATTCAAGCCACGCCTACATAAGGTCAATTATAACAAAGTCAAGTGTTCTACACTCTTGTCACGTGCAAGTCATATGTATTATTTTCAACTTGTAGTGACTGATCCTCTAGATATGATATGGTCTGGTGGACAAAATTTGATTCACTTTATCCTCTTGCTTCAAGTACATATCACTGTAGAGGTAACAATTTCTTAATCGTATACGCCACTCAGGCACATCTTAAATCATATCCAATGATACGAAAACTACGCCACTTAGGCTATCGACGCGAATAGTCGTAGATGTCAGATCCTGTTAACTGAAAACCACCACTGATACCGGCGCTAAGTCTAAATGTTATGGTAGTCTGTTTGCACCCACTGTTGCGAGTGTAGTGGTTTGGTCTATATCATCGCCACACAGGCTAATTCACTATATGTGTGCTGCTGTCTTGTCACTGTGTCTGGAATGTTGACCTGGGTGTGTGTTGATATGTTCGCACACCACGGTACGTACATAAGAGTACATGCAGGAGTCAAAAAGGGTTGCAAACGTCTAGAACAGTTCGATACTGTTTATTCCGTACAACACAGACACGATGACATAAATGACATACATTCGACAGCAAAACACGAATCATATAATTTCCACATTGCATTAAATATATATATAATACGGCCTGTCCACATCCTGGCCTAAACAGTACTTCAACACGCACTAAAGCCTGCATCATCCGGCAGCTTCATTAATCTTCACAATATGGCCTACAAAAGTACCTTAATACACAGCGAAGCCTGCATCACCCGGCAGCTTCATTAATAAGGTTCATATGGCCTAAACAAATCTTCACTGCAGTGTATCACATAGGCTGTACACACAGCGAAATATATAAGTCGACATTTTCTCAAATCCTACGTAGGCATACATTATCCAAAAAAACACTGGGACTCGACCTACACGGTCCACGCCCAAAAACACAACTCCCTCAATCACACACTAGTCCCGCCAAAAAACCCGTCACGAGATTCGGTTGTCTTGAACACCGTTCTCGATAACACATGCAGACTAGCGAGCTATTCACATGACTCAAAACAGTACAGAATAAATACATTAAACAGCGTTCACACGCTTATCTGTACTCTGTCACCCGAAAAATAGGAAAAGATAATTCTATCCTAAAGTCAAACAAGTATCCGCTTAATCAAGCGTTGCAACTCGAAATTTAATTTGTCTAAAAAACCATTCTAAAGATTACTTCCCCTTCCATAAGTTCCACCTGCAACAGAGAGACAACGTGAGGAGAGAGAGAGAGAGGGGAAAACAGCACGAACTGGCGCTTAAGGCTTTAGAGAGTCGGGGCGTCTCTGCTTCGAATAACGGAGAGCCGTCTTCGCCCCAGTCTCAGTCAATGGATCTCTCCAGCACTCAATCTGCCAAATTAACTGCGATGTCTTTTGCTTTAGATTTTTTTCCTAGCCCCAATGAACAAATTGACACCTTCCTAGAGAAATTCGAGAGACTCGCAAATCTGTATGGGTTAGAGAGTTGCCGTTGGGCACTTAAACTCTCAACGTCATTAAAAGGTGGGAACCAACCAACATGATTACGACATTCTGAAGAAGGCCTTGCTAGAACGGTTTGAGATGACCGCCCGAAAATTTCTGCAAATGTTCAGAAACAGCCGGAAAGAGAGCACGGAAACCTTTCCGCAGTTCTCTTTACGTCTTACGGGCTATTTGACAAAGTGCATTGAATTATCTGACCTACCTCTTACATATGAGGGACTACTTGAACTTGTTCTTGTGGAACAGATAAAGGCAACTTTGTCAAACGAAACCCGTAGATTTTTTGCTGAACAGGGCGCAGTCAGGCTTGAGGACATCCTCAATAAGACAGAACGCTATACCAATGCAATGGCCGAACTTCCCAGCACTAAACGTAAACCCACAGATGAGCCATCTCGAAAACAAAATCTAGAGCAGTCATCCTATTCCTCAAATTCCTCTCAGAATTATAACCAACGAGAAAATAATACCCAGAGACCTCCCCAGGAAAAATCGAAAATCTACAAAACCCGATTTTCCCCAAATAATAATTCTGATCAACCCACCAAGCCTACGTGGTAGCGCGGCCACCAAGGTCAAGGAAAAGGGAAGACCCCTACACCAGGAACGTCTGATCAGGGCAAGAAAACCGGGACTAACCGCATCGGATGCCTGCATACAGCCTCGCAAGGTAGAGTCAATGTCAGTGATTCTCAACCTGAGGGGGACCGACCCTCAACGCGAGGAACTGTAATTTTGAATGGTACCTCAACTACTTGTCTCTTTGACACTGGACTAAGCTTTAGTTGTATTGTCGCCAGACACTTAGTCAAACCCGGTCAGGAGACAGACGAAACCGTCAAACTTAGTGGAGCTTTCAGGAGTGATGCACCCAGGACGCTTCCTATCGCACTGGTAGAAATACACTCTGATTTTGTCAGAGGTGTTATTAAAGCGGCCATAATGGATGATCCGATCTACCCAGTTATCCTGGGATGTAGATACGTGTTTATTGGGAGACCAAAGGAGCCGATTGTGGCAGCGGTAACCACAAGAGGGCAAACCAAGAAGGAGAGGAAGCCTGCGCCAAATTTGTTGCCGAATGAACTGAAGAAGGCGCAACAAAAGGACCCTACTCTGGAGCTCTGCTTTAGAAAACTGCCCATGGCTAAGAACCCAAGACACAACGGAGACATCTTTTATAAGGATGGCGTATTGTATCGTAGAATGGGCAACCCGGACACGGGGAATAACCAGCTCCTAGTACCGAAGCAGTACAAAAGCCAGATCTTAGAAATGGGGCACTCTCTTCCCTTTAGCGGACATATGGGACAAAACGCCACTATTCAGCGAATAAAAAACCACTATTGGTGGCCAGGAATGAACTCTGACATTATCAGGTACGTTAAATCCTGCGCCCAGTGCCAACGGGTAGCACCCAAGCACTTGACACCCCCAGTACCTATGGGGCAAATGCCAATAGTGGGTACACCATTTGAACGGGTTGCTGTCGACATAATTGGACCCCTGGAAAGGACCAAAAGAAGGAACAGGTTCATCCTCACCTTAGTCGACACTTGCACAATGTGGGCCGAAGCTGTACCGCTAACATGCACAGATTCCAAGCATGTCGCAGAAGCCCTCGTGCAAATTTTTACACGGTTGGGATTCCCTCAACACGTTTTGACGGACAATGGATCCCAATTCCGTAGCCTGTTAATGGAGGAGATCTTTAAGATCTTGAGGGCCAAACATATCCACACAAGTCCCTACCATCCGGCCGGAAATGAGCTCGTGGAACGTTTTAATGGCAGCCTCACCACCATGTTACGTAATCTGAGTCAGGACAAACCGGAAGACTGGGACCTATATATATCGGCTGCCTTATTCGCCTACCGAGAGGTTCCCCAAGCGTCTACGGGATTCTCGCCTGCTACCCTTTTATTTGGCAGACCTATAAATGGGCCACTAGAAGCCTTACTTCGGTCCCTGACAGACCAAAAGGCTGACGAGACAGTCGTCTCTGCAAGCAAGTATGTATCTGAGCTCAAGGAAAGGTTAAAGCTTGGATGGGATCTAGCTACAACCAACCTTAAGAAAGCCCGCGCTAAACATGCTAAAAGATACAACAAAGCTGCAAAAGAGAGAGAACTACAACCAGGGGAGAAAGTTTTGTTGCTACTTCCAACCGGAAGCAATAAACTTCGCATCGGATGGCAAGAGCCGTTTACCGTCCTTAAAAAGATCTCACGTACCAATTACAAGATCTCCATCAAAGGAAAGGAGAAGGTCTTCCACATAAATCTGCTTAAGAAATATTTGGAAAGACCGGTGCCATCCTCCGAGCATCTCCTGGCTGTCGCCATAGCAACGGAAGACGAGGAAGATGATGATGGCTGCATGGAGTACCCATTGCAACCCACAGAATCCTTTAAAGATGTCAAGTTCGGCGACAATCTCTCACCAGAACAACAAACAGAAACCAGGGCGCTACTAAAACAGTACAGTGCAGTCTTAACGGATGTACCTGGTCGAACAAATCTCATCGAATTTGATATGAAATTAACAAACGAGACCCCTGTTCGAACCAGAGTTTACCCCATCCCGTACGCTAAAGCTGATGCACTTCGCGGAGAAATAGACAAGCTGCGTCAGGCAGGAATTATCAGTGAGTCTACATCTCCTTACAGTTCCAGTGTAGTGCTGTTGCAGAAGCCCAATAAGGAAGTTCGGCTGTGTATAGATTACCGGCTGCTAAACGCTGTAACGGAATTCCAGCCCGAACCTCTCCAAACTGTTTCTGAGTTGTTCACCAAGCTCAGCAAAGCAAAGATTTTCTCCAAGATTGACCTCAGTAAAGGTTATTATCAAATACCAGTCAAGGAGGAAATTAAACCTTTGTTTGCTTTCAGCACTAGTGAAGGACATTACACATTTAATGTGATGCCGTTCGGATTGCATAACGCACCAGGAGTGTTCACCAGGATGATGAGGAAGCTTCTAGAACCTTTGCAAAGTCCCCATATCCATAATTTCATGGATGACATATTAATTGCATCGGAAACCTACGAAGAACATATTGCTACGGTTGCTATGTTCCTCAGGAGACTACAGGAAACTGGTCTCACAGCCAGACCTAGCAAATGTCTCATCGGGTTTGAACAGTTAGACTTCCTGGGGCATACTATTTCTCATGGATGCGGTTTGCCTATTAAGAAGAACGTGGAGAAAATAGTGGCAGCAAAAAGACCCCGAACGAAGAAAGACGTACGTTCCTTCATATTACTATGTGCATATTATCAGAAATACATCCAGAACTTCAACGGACTGACGGCACCTCTGACTGACCTCACAAAGAAAGGTTGTCCTCATAAGGTCATATGGGATCAAAAGTGCGAACACGCGTACAGCACTTTGAAAGGACAGTTGTCTGCATACCCCATTTTGAGGTTGCCTGACCTCAAGAAACCTTTTGTACTGCGGGTCGACGCGTCAGGTCAAGGCATCGGGTCAACACTGCTTCAAGCCGAGGACAGTGACCTGAACATGCTATTTCCAGTTGCCTATGGCAGTCGGAAATTAAATAAAGCTGAACGGAACTACAGCGTAGTTGAAAGAGAATGTCTCGCTTTGATTGACGGTATCAGACGCCATCATGAGTTTCTCTATGGGACATCTTTCACGGTGCAAACAGACCACGCTCCGTTAGCCTTTCTTGGTGCCAATAGAGAATTTAACGCAAGGATCATGCGTTGGGCCCTTCTTTTAAGCGTTTATTCTTTCAAAGTGGAATATATTCCGGGAAGACAGAATGTCGGGACGGATGTCCTGAGTAGAAACTGGACTACGGAGGAAGAGGAGGAAGTTGAAGATACCAATCATCCTAAAGCTACCGATCAGGGCAGCTTCATTGTCATAAATCAAACATGAAAAGATGTTTTCATGTCTCAAAAGAGGGGACGATTGTGACAGACAACTCAGCCATCCATGAATTTGTTAGATGATGGTAAGAACCCTCTCATAACATCGGTACCCCTTAAGTGTAGGATGATATGGTATGACCCTTCATAACGACCCCTTCGCATAGCATCAGTGCCCCCGAATATTGTGGTAACTTTTCGTCAAACGGGATTTTTTTTCACCTGGACTCATTAGCTATGCAACCTTTCCACGCAGATGGTCAACACGTTTGCTGATTAATATGTGGACAGTTTATCTACCGTTCATTCTGGTCATCGCATTGATTTAAGGAGAGGTTAAATCACGCCCACGGATATCTCTTGAGCAATCATATGCAGTTATTTTCATTAACTTGGCCAGTGGGGGGCGTTGCCAGCATCAAACGATAGTAGCGACCACGATCAAAGACACGGGGGGATCTCAGGAAAGACTAGCGGCACGCTATCAAAAAGGCAGTAGTGGTCCCTGAAACGAGCGACGCAAGTTTCCTGCCGGTATTTCGCATCTCGGTGTTAACCACAGAACCGATCGCAGTGGGAGGGAACGGGAAAGCCGACGCGCACGCCGCGAGCGGAGATACGGAAGACCAGGGGCGGAATCTCTCTTTAGTCTGGCGGTCAGATCCCCAAACGTCTCCTGAGATCTAAAAAGGTGTCAAATTTTCACATGTCCCACTCATCTTACATTCCATTTTATATATATACAGACCATGAAGAAATGCATTTTATCACTCGTTGGCCAGACCTTGACAGAAGCACTAGCTATATTTGAAATCGTGTTAGATTTTCCCCTGGATTTTCATATATATTTGCAGTGAATTCTATTCTGTGCAAAACGAGTGATCGTAACCTGCGATCCCAGCAATAAAGAAATCATCTTAAAACTTCCAGACATATTGATGAAACATTTTAAATTTAATCTTGTGGCGGTCCGATGCGGCCTAGCTATCATAATTACATGAAAGAAAGCCTACCCAAGAATATTTAAAAAGAAACCATCAAATTAAATTACAATCTGTAAGATAAACTGGAAGATGAACAGTGCCAGTAGCAATATTTTATTTACTGCCCTACTGTGAGAGAGTACATATTTACCGTAACTGTGACTGGGCCTAGTTTTTCCTCACTGGATTTAAAACCTACGGGTCAGTTGCTATCATCACGCCGTGAAGGAATTTTACCACTAGCAGGAAAATTAAAGAGACCACTTCATTTTCACCCCTGTATCGAACTGTGTCAGTGCCATCCCATAGACTCCTTTTTATATAATAAAACACAAAAACTCTTAGGCTTCACGTCCGGCGATAAGTGGGAATATTTGCTATCAGCAAACCTCGCTACATCTGGGGCGGGACATCGAAGTACCAGACATTTTCATATGTCAAGAGTGTAATTGCTGTTTATATAATTCTATGGATTGTCTGATGCTGCAATCGGTAAGTGTGTGTGAGTATATGAGTGTGGGCCCTCACGCGCGTGCATGAATGACAGGAGATTTAATTTTTGAAAACCATTTGTTAACTTGCCTACCGGGTAATACATTTTTCTGTATACCCTGCATTGTTCCTTTAAGTGGGATATTTTGTTAACTCTGTTTACCCCCCCCCCCCCCGCCCCCCTTTTCATTTGCTTAGTAAAGGGAAGAACAGTTGGGAATAACTGGATTTTTGTCTACCACCCATACCTAATATTGTAACACCTCTTTCAGAGTAATTAAATTCACTGTTGGGTTACATTACCTATGTTCCTGATAACTATCTATCTTTGGACTGGGTTTATCTTTGTCTAATAAGCGGGAAGGGCTTATTCGATACCAATCTTCTTCACCCCCTCCCCACCTTGTTATTTGTATTTTCTGTACTTATGATATTTTTCCTGAAACACTTGATATTTGTTTGTGATTTGATTTTTAAGGTTAATAAACAGCCTAAAACTTATTTAGTACTGTGTTGGAATACCCAAAGCCCAAAATTTCCCCTATCTGTTTAATATAGTTTGTATCCGCGTGCGTCTGTGTGTTTGAAGCACCAAATCGGTGTGAGCGCAGGTGTGTGTCTGGAAACTGGCAAATAATTGTTTGACCAGAAGAGTGAAGAGAAGATTGAGAGGAACGATTTGTCGTAAATAAGTCTGTCCTTACTCGCCCCAGCACTCTGTGAAGCAACTATTTATTCTCTACATTTTCTATCACTGAGCTTTTAACCACCATTCTCCACTCTAAACAGGACCACTATTTCTAAGACTCTTTCTCTCAAAATAAATTTACGACAATGGACACTAGCAACTAAGTTTAGATGCTTTTGAATCACTTGGTCTTGGAAATTATAATAATCCTCTTATTACGGGTGTTCTGCGAATCACTTGGCCTGGGAAACTTTAGCAATCCTGTTATGACGCGTGATCTGCTTCCTTGGGTATCCAGACTTCGTATTTAAAATGCGAGTTTACTTTTACATTTCAAAGTTGCCCAAATACTTTTGTCCGGGTCATTTTAAGTTTCCAGTCTTTGTATTTATAAATGTGGGTTTACTTGTAAGTTTAAAGTTGACCAAATACTTCCGATCTGTCACTTATAATATAAGAATTCTTAGTCCGATCCTTCTTTCTCTGGCTTCTGGGAGTTGCTAATTTGACGTTGCGATGCAATCTGATTTTTGACTCCTATTTCGCTTGATTATGTCTCTCATTTCTCAGTTCAAATCCCAGTGTCACTGGAAAACTAAGGCTGCATTTAGATTCTTACAACCTATTGCCGAACAGTTGCCGATAAATTTCACAAGGCATGAGAAAGCAGTCGAGGGTGAAAACCCATTGTCCATAATAGACAGCGTTCTTCGTAAGTCCTGGGACAGCAACTAATTTTGCATGGAATGTGTACATAACAATGAGACATTATTACAACAGACCATCCAGGGAAAATTAGGAGTCGCCAATTCGGCTCGGTTGTATTTACACAACGGCAGTAACACACAAGTATTATTTTGGCTAGTAACAGAGCATTAATGGACGGCCGGAGACAGTTTAGCGAGGAAACTTTACGATGAGTATTTTGTTGTCGGATCTCATGGAACAAGCAAAGAAATATTGGATTAACGGAAACCAATAGTCTGAGCGAAGATAAACATGAAAGATTAAATTATAAAGATACTAGCAACACTGCACAGACACCAAAAGACGGACTCAGACGGATTGTCTGGGCTAAGCAAAACACGAAAGCGAACATAGCAAAATATTACAGAAAACTTTACAGAGTAATGGGGACTGGTTGTCTGAACTAAAGTAAAGACGAAAGGAACATCACATAGGATCAGAACCCCTTCACAAGACATCAGGGGAGAGAACACCGACATTGCTGGAGGCAATATTTTCTACAATTAAAAGAAGACTTGCAATTGCTTCACATAAGCTAATACAGATGAAAAACCTATGGCAAGGCACAAGCAAAGAAACAAAGTTACAACTGATCAGAGCATGTATATTCCCAGTAGCAACATACGGCTGCGAGACTTGGACACTCAATAAAACAGTTGCAAAAAAGATTACATCATTCGAAATGAAATGCTACAGAAGGATGTTGAGAATACCCTGGACAGAAAAAAAGACCAACAGAGAAGTACTGCACTCACTAAATGTACAGGAACATTGGCTCCTAAATACCATCGCAATAAGGAAGCTGAAATTTTTCGGTCATATAAAAAGACATAATAGTCTGGAAAAAACAGTGATGGAAGGCATGGTCCCTGGAAAAAAGGGGAAGGGGGTCGACCTAGACGACGGTGGACCCAGGACATCACAGAGAGTCTGAACTTGTCTTTGGCTGATGCAGGTCGACTTGCCCAGAATCGTGATGCGTTCAGAGCAGCTGTAATGGAGACAACGTTCTGGAAAGAATACGTCACATGATGATGAATATTTTCTACATATATAGTTCAGGAAAACTCGTCTTTCGGGGTTGTTACAGAAAACATCCCGTCAGCCCGACTTGGTTCAATATTTCACGAGGAAGATTCAGGACCTGTTGTCAGTGACTTCTTTATACAGGACCAAGGTTAGTGTACTATAGTTTGTAAATTATTAATGTACATCCGCGCTGGTGTAATGGCTTCGGCGTTGTACTGGCGACCAGGTGTTCATGGTTCAAGCCCGGGCGTCGGCGTTTGAAGAAATGTTTACGGCCGGAAATTTGACTGAATAGCCTGAACGGCTCCTGTGATAAACCCTCTGTGGATGGGAAGGAGCGAAGCTCCTGACCGGGTTGGAAGGAAAGTCCTCAGGTTCCCCAGCCTCGCAATGACATGTCATTGGGCCGAAGGGCTGAAAGCCCAAGTGCCGCTGGTTAAGGAAAAAAAAAAAAAAAAAAAAAAAAAAAAAAAAAATATTTATATATATATATATATATATATATATATATATATATTCCATAAATATAACACTGTAAATACTAGTCACTTTTTACCATAATACTATATTTCACACTATTAGATACATGTTGCAATAAAAACCGTGCAGAGAGTTATTATATTTATAAGATTGCACAGTTTCCAGCAACCATAACGAGGTAAATACAAGACACTTTTCTATTACTTCTTACATTACCCGGTAAACCCGTGCAGTAAACACCGCACAGAGATTCATTATATTGATAAGATTTCACATACAAGAACATACCACATGTGTAGCATAGATTTACGGGGTACTTATGAGGCTTTATCATTTTATCCATCTAAGTGGTAGAGACAGGGACACTTTGAGATAACTCAGCCTTTGTCTTACTACCCTGGCTGGCGTCGTTGGGACAAGCAAATACGTAGAGCCAACCAGATATACTGCGACGACACGTACCTTTTAGATATCAATAGGTAACGGCTTCAAACCTACAAAAAGCAAGTGGGGGTTTAGGAAGGAATTTGCCAGGGGCAAAGGAGCCTTTCTACACACAACCACCCACACAGAAAAGTAATCAGAAATTACACAGTAATGGATGAATTACAAGTAGCTGCCCACGAGAAATAGTAATCAGAAATATTGATCAGAAGTGGCAGAAGCACACGGACGATCTTTTACAACCAATGCCCACGAGAATTATTGATCAGAAGGAGCAGTAGCATACGGACGATCTTTTACAACAAGTGCCTACGAGAAATCTTGATCAGAAGTGGCAAGAGCACTCGCACGATCTTTTACAACAAATGCCTACGAAAATTAAAACTGCCGCGCCAACCCATACAAATATATAACATATCAAGTACCACATGAGCAAAATGTCATCACACCAAGTAGACATCTGCGTACCAGACGAAGACTCTGCAGCTTAGCATTGCGCTCAAAACAACCTTTGAACACGCCAATTCAGCCGCTCGTTGCATTGTCAAAACTCGCATTGGGAAGAACAAAAGATCAGGCCATCGACACCTGAAGGGAAGTCAGTGGGCAGTACAGTGTTATAGAAAACAGACAAAGACAGGTCCATGGTGTACAAACATCCCGAGTTTTATTGACAGTCAGCCAGAGGCCAAGAAACAAGATATCCTTTTTTAGTAGTTAGGAGTAGATTAACTTCATCATCATCATTACTTAGTGTCACAAGAGGTTTTGATGTTACTAATTATAGGCTATCCTGGACAAATAGATGTATCAGAGAATACCATGATAGTGCCAGATAAGAGACTGGTCTTATAAGAAATACCCCCTTCTCTGAAAAGAGCAAGGGTGTATAGACAATCAATGTGAGGTCAAGCTATGTAAGTTCCCAGAGTAAGAAATGATGATGATGAAGTTCTCTGGGTCCCTATAAGCTACCCCTTGAGATCTCACCAAGAGTAGGTTATCTGTGGGGTGTTATCTGGCTACTTGTCTAGGGTAATTTAGTATAATAAGTATGAATTTCAAAACAGAACTTTACTTTAATGAAAATTAAGTAAGCAAGACTGTCTGAAAATTTATATACTCGTACAATGTAATGGTACTGAACCTCAATCTTTTTGAGTCAGTACTTTTTTTCAAAATCAAGAAACTTATATTTACATAAGAAAATAAATAACTTGGAAACTCTGTTCCAGTATTATAAAGTGGTCACAATAATATATACACACACACAGTTCCTGTTCAGACTAATTATACTGATGTTGGTACTTCACTGTAAGGTCTACTGTTTTCTTCATCCCTAAATGGTAAGCTTTATTGGGTGAATAAGGTTTGGATGAATCGCCATTGCCTTTCTAAAGGACTTACCTTAAAAAGTGTTGCTGCTTCAGTCAATAATAGTAGTAGTCAGGATCACCAACTATGTGACTCCTGACTGAAGATAAGGGGTCTAGCTCCACCCTTATTCGGAGCAATCAACTCCCACACGCTCCTCTTCTTAGTTAATGCAGCCACGAGGTAAAGGCCTGATACAACCTGGAATAAGAAGGACAATCCATTCCATGTAGAGCCTGTCTCTATCAATTTCACCCCTAATCAATACTAAAACTTACCTAGGTCAAACATGTGTGCTAACAAGTCGCACAAGACCTTAAATTCCGTTGTCTATCATCAGTTTTCATGCCATAACTCTTTCTCTGGGTTCATCAATGCTTGGGTACCTCGTTCATGTTTTGCTTCCATACAATAATCATGGTGGGTACAATATATAGCATGTGACCTGTTGATTACTTCATTCTAACATTCCCTATATGTTTTCACATGTTATTTGAACAGTGTGTCACTCCAAAAGAAAATATCAATTTATTAATACTACACTTACAGTCGCAAATGTTTGTGGCTGTGGTGAAGTGGGATGTTATAAATATTTATAGGGGACTTAGTGTACTGACTGAGATCAGCTGTGAAGGTATCTATATCTATTAAAAGTAGTGTATTATAGATAACCTTACTTGCTACCACATATCTCTTATCTCAGTCAGAATTATTCTGGAATAGTGTGATGCTACGTTATGTGTCTAGGGTATGAGTATGGTGAAGTGTAAGTCACAACAACAGACAGATAAACAACTTAATTTAATCCACTACTCTTGACAACACTGTGACACTCACATACATATAACACTCTACAAAGATATCTTAAAAGAGTCACTGATAAACTTTCAAATAACAATTTGTATTCATTACTGGCATGAATGAATAAGTGTCCTGATTCAACTACAAGGGAACCAGGAATCACAATCAATTTAAATTACAAGTTATGTACAGAATGTATTTAATATGAATATTGTAGTGACATATATTATTACAAATGTTCTATGTGTGTCAGTTGTGTAGTAGTAAAATGAGGTAATACTGGTTTTGTTTTGTTCAAGCTCTGTTGGTATTTGTCATCATGACTTCAATAGTTTGTCTTTAGGGACCATTATTGTAGATGTTCACAGTTCCTGATTTTAAGACAAGTAAATTCCCCTCTTAATGTTAATTTTAAAAAGTCAGTTCAAGATGAGGGGACATAATGTTGAGCTCAGCTGGCCAACTCTGCTTATCTTTAGTGATGGCGGCAGGAAAGGACTCCTCTGCTCGAATTCTCCTCTGGGCTCAGGAGACACCTCACTGATAGCTAAAAGGACCAAGGAGTATGCTGTCCGACTCTGGATTCAGCAAATCTCTGACCAGATGCTGCTCAGTACCATCAAGACCACTGTCCCTGAAATCAAGAAGGATGTACCTTCTACTTCATAACTAATTTATATTCTCTTTTACACTGATCACAATACAGCACAAACATTGCGTTCAGAGCGTTAGGCCAACAGTCAGCTTCATTTGAAATACTTTATTCCAGTATTACCCTTCTTAATGGTTACTACGCCTCTGCACTTCCAGCATTATTTCTTTCTAGTCAATCATCCAGGTGTCAGTGTACTATTTGGCCATTCCATGCCGTTTTACTTCTCTCCGACACCCTCTGTTCAGGCTGGAGCATTATAGGCTTTACCTCACGTTTGCCACTGAACTACACATATATATACAGGCATAAATCAACAATTCATATTCAATTTTTCATTAAAAGATACTGAATGGTTCAAGCTTACCACAATTTCATGGAAATAAACACAGATACGTTGATTAGCAATGAATTCTGGCACAAACTGGCACAAATTCCGTTCTGCCTATGTTCCAGGCTTTTATTTTAGCAAAAATGTGAGCTGGCTTCAACGTACTGTCGCTTTATCAAGCTTATTTGAATTAGTGGTCTCGAACTAACGCTCCCAAGTGTGTATATCAGCGAGACTGGCCAATGAGCCACGTTTCGACAAGTGTTTGAAAAAAAATGTTATCTTTTCCCGTCTCCCCCTAACAACCAAGATAGTATTTTATAGCCCGACCAATCGTGGTTAGGCTTTCATTTGTTGCGCTCCAATCAATTTGAGTTTACATGGTAGGCTATTTCTGTAACGTAAATTTTTTCACAAACCACGTTTTTTAAAAAAAAATCTTATGAGCAGAAATGATTTTTATGCTGTCAGGCACCCCCAATATTTTATTTTGGGTATAATTTATTAATTCCTGGACTATTTGCGTAACGTT